>JAENPR010000161.1:600000-1052611 GCA_018135685.1 Themeda triandra
AACGGCGACGACTTCAACAACTCTCAGGGCTTATACGTAACTTCCTAGTGCTAAGATTTCACCAGTGTGCACCACACCTAAACCCGAGACTCAACTAGGTCAAGCTACCCATTTGCACCCCCCTTAATAGTACGGCCAAAAGAGAAAAACAAAGTCCTAACGACTAATCCGATGTCTCTCAACACCATCGACAATCGGAACTAACCGTCCTTAACCTTGTCGTCCAACCTTTGAAAACCGAAACGATTTCCATCGATAAGAGGGCATGCCAACCAAAGTGCCTGAGATTCCATTACCATGACCTAACTCACATTGTTTCTGCAAAACACACGTTAGTCATAGTAATCTATATTGTCATCAATCATTGAAACCCACATCAAGGGGCCTAGATGCTTTCAGCATGGTTTCCCCCAATGTTACATATGAGAATGGTATAATGAAACAGCAAGGGAGGGCAGTTGTTACAATTGAATTCCTCTTAGTGAAAGAGCATGGTTTTCCCACTGTTACATCTGGGAATGGTATAATAAAACAACAAGGGCTGACAACCGTCACAACTGAATTTCTCTTAGTGAAACAACATGGTTTTATCACTGTTACATCTAGGAATGGTATAATAAAACAAGGGTTGACAACCGTTACAACTGAATTTCTCTTAGTGAAACAACATGGTTTTATCACTATTACATCTAGGAATGGTATAATAAAACAGCCAGGGCTGGAAACTATTACAACTAAAAACCTCTTAGTGAAATAGCATAAATCTACTACTTTAACACCTAAAAATATTAGAATGAAAACATCCCAGTAAAAAATCTGTAACATTTGTTAAATGTGGGCATGAAAAAACAACAAAATATTTGCTGCTATTGAAACTGGGATGCTCTAGAATGAAAACAATAGAATTTCATATATAATTACATCACGAAAAAAGTGGCTATCGAAAACAAAAAACAGTAGACATCCACACCATTGTCACAGAATATTGGATAACATTGGAAAATATGACCACAGTACACAAAGCATTGGACAAGTAATAGAATTATGGTTGCTTGCAAAAGTAGATCAACATTCGATGTCTCCAGGGTATCGTGACAAGTAACAAAAAGCATACAGGTTTTGCCACAAATCATAAGAGGACTCCACTCCATATATTACAAAGGACACAACTACTGTTGCATCGAACGAACATCGTTCTTTACTGACACATCCTAAATTTACTATAGCAGCAGGTTGATCAAGTCTTCATGGCACGATCATACATCTCCACAAATTCATCTAGCTTGACAAAATTGTGTTGTGGTAGGAGTAGTAGTGCAGCAGCGTGCTTCCTGTACTCCAGCACATGCCCCTGGACAGACAGAAAAAAAAGATGCCCCTGAGCCAAATTATATGAAAACATATCTAATGAAACATGTGTATAGCTAATGCAATACTTGAGATAGTACCAATGAAACATATCAGCAACAACTATTGCAATAGCACTAATAATTAACGGGACATAGGCACCTCAAGAATATTGCAAAGGAGCTGATTGCCAAATGGAATAATCTTCTTTTTGATCTGAAACTCTCTCAACTAAGGATTAATGTTCTTCATAACAAATGCAAACAAGCTTCAGTAGCAAAGAAACAGGAGAATCAAGCACTCGGACATCCTAGGCGTCGGACACTCTCCCCCGTTCTCCTGCCTCCCCCGAACAGGAAAACAGCCCTCCCCGCCTGCCCCGGAACAGGAAAACAGTCCACCCCCTCCCACCCGCACCACACCTCCGGCCTCGCCGCCAGCCCCAATCGCAGCAAGGGAAATGCCCCCGCCCTCCCCCGCACCTCGCTCCGGCCTCGCCCCCACCCCCAAGCACACCTGCTGCTAGCCCTGCCCCCCTGGCTGCAGCAAAGAGGGAAAAAAGGCTATTGCAATATGGACAGGCGGAAACAAAGCTTATCACACCATGGAAGGACAACTAATGAAACAAAATTGAAAACACTGGTGAAACAACTGAGAAAAGCAACAATGGAGATATCATGCAAATACATAGACACCATGGTGAAACAATGGAGATATCATGCTGAAACAGATCTAAATAGCAACAATCAACAAAGGACAGGACAATCAAAAAGTTGTAAAAATAAAAATTATTCCGAAACAAGGACATGACAATCAACAATATAGATATCATGTCTAAAACAAATCTAGCATAACGTAACAAGCTGTACAATGATGAAAATTAGATGAATCCGGATATCTTGGTGGAAAATCAATGACATACATGCATGGCAGGGTCTAAACCTACACTGATCACCTGCAAAAATTACTCTGATACTATAGTTTCAAAAGAAACAATCAACAAGTAAAAATTGAGTATTGGGACAGGGGCAGGACTGGCTACTTCTGCAACTAACATGAGGGCAACTATAACATGGGAAAAATAGACTGCAATTGCATGCCGGAAAATGATAATGTAGTAACTAACTATAAACCAATCTAGGTACTAGTTACTTCCAGCCAAAAATGAAAAAAGCAGCCATTGCTAACTACGAATTTGGAAAATTAACTGGGCATACCTTGCTCTCTGGGAACATTCATCTTCATTGGAGATGTCTTCCGAGAGATGTTCTTTTGGTAATTTGCTCGAAGAGGCATGTCCTTCCTCAATGTTCTTCATGTTGCAGGCCTTGCTATTGGACATCTTCCTCGCTGCCACACGTTCTCAACGACGTCCCCACCCATCATGTGCCTCCAAGTCGATGTTGCTGGGCGAGATGCCCGTGGCAGGCAACACATCTAGCACTGATCGGGTATGCATCACCAACAGAACAACGCCGATGGCGGTTGGAGAGGCAGGAACCGGCGTGAGCAGAAAAAAACACCGCCGCTAGAGTTGCGGCGTACGGCGTCGAATAGCATGGACGAAATTCCAAGAGCACCTGCGCACGAACATACATTTTGGCCAACACCATTACAAGAGCTTAGAGACGAACTTTGTCTGCTGTAGTGCTAATCAACAAGCTAGGACAATTGTTGGAGTAGATTAAACAGATAGAGCCGGCCGGCCAAATCGAAAGGCGCTAGTACAAATCAACTCACTACTACTAGTAATTATTAATCCACGAAAGCGTACTGCTCGTAGCGCATGCTGCAGTGGACGAGCACGGCCCTGCGCGCGGACTCTTTGGCCGCAGGATGCATCCCTCTGGCTCACGGCGGAGCGGAGGAAGGTCGCACAGTCCGGCGCGGACAGCGCCGCGGCGTGGCAGCGGATGGAGTGGACGCTAGGGTTGGGAAGGCAAGCCGGAAATGCAGGAGGGATAGGGAGAAGGGAACCGGTGGAGGTTGCCGGCATGGTGCAGCCACGCGCCCACGGCGGAGGCCGACGAGGCGAGCAGATGGCGCAGTGCAGACGGGCCTCGCGAGGCGCGGCGGCTGAAACGGCGGCGAGAACTGGCGATTGGGAAAGATGCGATGCGAGGAAGAAATGATGCTACGGGACTCAAGTGGGGGATCTGGGCTAGGGAGCTGGGCCGCCGGGTGAAAAAGCCCATCAGTTATTACTGTCCTAGGGGTAGGACGTAAGATTGTAAGCATAACCGTAAAAAAAAGCTCCCTTGTTCCCTATGGCCCATGACCCCATCTATCCGTGGGACCCTCCTGACCGCCGTTCCCGGCTCTCCCTCGCCGCCGACGCATCCGGCCTCTCGTCCTCGTCTCCTCGCGGCCGTCCCCGTCTCAGCCGCCGCTGTCCTCCTTCCCCTCCCTCGTCAACAAGCCCGGCGGCTGGCGCCCCAGCGCTGCCTCCCTCCCTCCCTCCATCCGTCCGGGATCCTTCGCCTGTTCCTCCCGTCCGCCACCGCCACCGTTCTCCACCCTCCGCAGCAGCCTCAGCCGGCGCCCACCTCGTCTCTTCGGTCTTCACAGCCGGGTGCGGCTTCTCCCTCCTCCTCTGTTGCTGATCCGGAGTGCCGGAACTTATCGGTACGCCCTCGCCTCACTTTTTTTTTTAGAGAAAACGCCCTAGCCTCACTTCTCCCAGATTATTATTCAGATTATCGAAGAGTGAAGAAACCTTGAGCTTGCCTTTGTTGCAAGATTCATCCATCCGCCACCTCTAATTGCTAACTGCACCCCGAATCTTTCTCTTTTCAGGCCGTCCTGTTGCTGCCTGCGGTTCCACAGTCGACGAATCCCGAATGCTAATGGTGTTTCTGCTGCTTGCAACTCATCTCTTCATCTCTTCTGAACGTGGCTGTCCGGAAGATATGTTTTTTTGGGGGTTTCTTTGTATGCTGAACTCGTACAATTATTTGGAATTGTAGGAGGAAGAATGCGTGGACACACCATCGTACATCCACATTGACACCAACGATTTCTCCTACAGAAAGTGAGCAACCGAGTAGCTCTGCATTAGTTCTTTCTCAATCCTGTCCAATGTGGTTTGAACTTTTGATGGGACTGGTTCGCAGTATTTCCTCTCGTTCTCTCTTGTTATGGGAATGTTACACTACCTGACTTCCTTTGTTATCTTTTGTAGGCACAAGAGGCAGACGGAGGAGGACATAGCTGTGTGTGAGTGCCAGTACGATATCTTGGATCCAGAGAGTCCATGTGGAGACCGCTGCTTGAATTTATTGACTAACACAGAATGCACGCCTGGCTACTGCCGCTGTGGTGTGTATTGCAAGAATCAGGTAGGACCTTGCTATTTTGGTATTAGTGCTATAGTTTCGAAGTTATCTGATGCCTGATGCATTAGTTTTGAGTTATTCTGGCACTGTGAAGAGAAAGTATATAGTTTCAACATAGGGCGCCTTAATGCATGGATCCTTGTTTAGATAGAACACCAAAAGATTCGGGTACACTTCAATGTCGCCGAAAGTTTTCAATTTTCAGCCTTTTAGCATCTGTGAGCTTCTCCATCTATTGCAGTTATCTGCCTTTGAACTCGGTTACTCCTCCGAGTCCACGCTTAGTTTATCCTTTTACCCTTGCAAAGTTGCAATACCCCCTTATACCATTATGGACATGTTGACACTGCTCACTATCTTCTCAATTCTGCACTGTCGTTGGGTTCACCTTGGAGCAGAAGGTTTAGGGTTTGTTCGGATGAACTAGGACTAGCTGTTAGTTCACACTAAAAATTAGACAGCTAAAGTTAAGCTAGCTAAACGTTTGTGGTGTGTTTGGATCCCCAACTAAAAGTATTAGACTATTAGTTGCATTAGCTGGGTTTGTCCACCTAATGGACTAGTTTTTTTGTTTGGGTCCAGACTAAAAATAGTCCACCTATTAGTTTGCTTGTTTAAATGGACTAGTACTATGTTTTAGCTATTAGTTTTTAGTCCAAGTGATCCACACAGGCCCGTATGTATACAGTAAATAGTAAGCACATCAACTGAGCTAAACAAAGTTAGGTTCGAATGATAGGCTAGAGACAGAGTCACGTTCCTACCCCATGGAAAATCTAGGTCCGTTGATTTATTCTAGGTTTTTTTTTTTGATACTTGATGGAAAACAAAACAACAATCAATTTTAGGGTTCAAATTCTTGATTCCCCCCAAACTTTAGGGTTCACGATCGATTCAAATGAAACTGAAAGGGATTGCTTACCTGCTGCTAGCTGGTTTTCCGAGTCAAGGAGATAAGCCAGGACAAGGGAGGTGGGTGACACCTACAGCAGAGGCCAACCGTCCCTGATCTTGTCAGGGTGATAGGCACCAGCTTGCAGGCCACTGTGACCTAGCAGAAGAGTATGATGTGTCACTGGGCACTTGGAGAAGAGGAGCAACAGGTCACCAGGGCAGGAGAGTACGCTTTGGGAACCAGTTCAGTACTCCCATACCAATTCCTGTGGCATCAAAATACCCTTTTTTTTTAATCAAGGCAAAACACCCAGATTTTGAGAACCCAATTCTAGTATCAAAACTCAAGGCCCAATTATAGGTATTCAAAATCCAAATAGGGTGCTAAATTGGAATGCTAGGATATGGCTGGCTAGGCAACAAATCCTGGCCCCAGGCGTCTGAAAAATCAGAGGCCTGGCTTGTCCAGGCAGCTTTTTGAAGCCACCATGCAAACAGGCCATAGTATTATTGATCCATGCATGTCTTAGCATGATGGGGCATTGAACTTTTCTAGTAACTACGTCAATATTCTATATGATATCTTTAATTCATGTTTTCCTTCAGTGCTTGTTTGGATAAACCTACACTTGTGTGTATTAGAGTGGATTGTGAGAGATTGAGGTGGGAAATTAGTTCATTTCCCAAATAATCCCTTAAAGAAATCAGATTCTAGGATGTCTTGCATGTTGCTTATTCTTTACTTTATACTTTAATGGCAATTATGCTGACACTTAATCTCTATATTGATAGCGGTTCCAAAAATGTCAATATGCCAGGACAAGACTTGTAAAGACTGAAGGGCGTGGATGGGGTCTTGTGGCTGACGAGAATATTATGGTGAATGAATTATGCTGGTGCTTTTTTCTTATATCCTCCAATATACTGAAGTGAATATTCTTAAGTAACTTGGATGTAAAAATGATTTAGGCTGGTCAATTTGTTATTGAATATTGTGGAGAAGTTATATCATGGGAGGAATCCAAACAGAGAGCTCAAGCTTATGAAACCCAGGGTTTGTAGATACCCTCCCCCTTCTAATATTGAATTGTGGCACACTGGCACTTTTCTTTAGCTAGCTATAACATCGCTTCTGTAACTGTTAGGTTTAAAGGATGCCTATATCATTTACCTCAATGCTGATGAGTCAATTGATGCAACGAGAAAAGGGAACTTTGCGAGATTCATCAATCATTCATGGTAAAGTTTGTATCAAACACACAACATATTTAAATTTCATTTTTGCTTGTGTGTGTGATATGATTATTAAAATTTTCTGTCATTGACTTGAGCAATTAAGTCTAATAGTTTGCAATTGAAGCATACAGCCAACCGAATTGTGAGACAAGAAAATGGAATGTCCTTGGGGAAGTAAGAGTTGGAATCTTTGCAACGCAAGACATCCCTTTTGGAACGGAACTATCCTATAACTACAATTTTGAGTGGTATGGTGGTGTGATGGTGCGGTGCCTCTGTGGAGCCGCCAGCTGTTCTGGGTTTCTTGGAGCTAAATCACGTGGTTTCCAGGTGGGTGAACAAATTTATGCTGTACATGTGGCTTCCTAACTGAAGCAACACATACCTATTTCATGCTTAAGACTAGTGCTCGACGGAAGGAACCACCGCTATCTTTTAGTTGTTATATGCCAATCCTGTTTGTGAGACACTGGAATGATTGTTTGCACTTGGGTTTTCTGTGTTTGCTCATACGCTGACATAACTTTTTGAGCTTTTGTGCTATCCACTTATTGCTTGGAAGATCGACATTCTGCATCATTACCTGGTCATTTTTGCATTTCCTTGTAAGTTGATATTTGAATTGTTCAGTATGTGCCTCATGTATCTTTGTTGATCTGTATGTTGCAGGAGGCCACATACCTGTGGGAAGATGACGATGACAGGTTAATTGCACTTGTTTTACCTTATGTTAATCTCTGTACAATGTAATGATGTTACATCTGTTCTTTTCAAAATTTATTTGACATGGACTGATGAGAAGCTTTGATTCTACCTCAGTCAGTTTCTAAACTTAGGTTCACTTGATTATCTCTGGGAGAAATTTTATGTGCTTGTGTCCAATAGGCAAATAATTTTGTTTACCAACATATTTGCTTTGCCCTGTTAAGATAAATTGGAAGAAAGACTGAAAACTTATCAAATGGCACATGCTGGACTTGACATATTTTAACCAATATTGATGCTACTTCATGTCTTGATTTATCATCACATAGAGAGGAAAGAAAATATGTCCGGACTTTTCTACATACATAGCTTTTGTTATGCACCTATATATACATTATGTCTAGAAACAACAAACAATTTGGAATGGAGGGAGTTCTGTTTAGTGAAAATTATGCTTGCTCTGGTTTCCAGATGTACTTATCCTGACTAGTAAAATCTTAGATGCATGACGATTTTCTTTATGGATGCAATGATTTTGAGTACCAATTGTACTGCAATTTCTGTTGATATGTGCAGGTTTTCTGTTGAGAATATCCCTCTTTATGATTCTGCCGATGACGAACCTACAAGCATTAACAAGGACATCCTGGTATCAAGTGATGCCATGGTTACCCAATACAGCAACATCAGCACTCAGATTACCGTGAAGCCTGGGAATGCTGGAACAAATGAATTTGCACCAATTATTGTGGACGAACTGACAGCAAGCTCAAATGGATTAGCACCAATGGATGTTGAACCATTGACAGCAAGCTCAAATGAATTGACACAAATGACTATTGTTGAGCCATTGAATTCCATGCCAGTGGTAGCTCATTTAGTCGAGAATGGATCAACTGAATATACTGTACAAGACACTCATGACGCTTCTCAAAATCCAGTGCCCAAAGCTGCAAATAATGCGAATCAAACTGGATCTCAAAACAACAACCATTCAGCGTTGGTCCCTGTAAAGCCTGCACCAAAACGTCGTGGTAGGAAACCTAAACGCGTTGTGCCCAAGCAGCTGGATATTCCAGATATTTGCGATCGGCTTGCATCATCCGTGGCGTGCGAAGAAATACTGTATTGTGAGGTAATGGTCTGCTATGATTAAAAGCCCCCCTTCTCTTGAAACAGTAGCATGTGAAGTTTAAGATGCATGCCATGCAACATTTAATCCATCTAATTCCGTAGGAAGTGAAGAATCAGGCAGTTTCTGAAATCGACGCCCTGTATGACGAGATAAGGCCGGCGGTTGAAGAGCATGAGAGGGATAGCCAAGACAGCGTCTCGACAAGCCTTGCGGAGAAGTGGATTGAGGCCAGCTGCTGCAAGTACAAAGCCGAATTCGACCTGTATGCTGCAATAATCAAGAACATTGCCTCCACACCGCTAAGATCGAAGGATGATGCGGCTCTGAGAGAGCGGAACGGATTGAAGTACTTGGAGAATGGCTCATGATTTATTTAGTTTGAATGAAGCGTGAAATATATTCGCCTTCAATCTGTAGTTTAGGAGTTAGATTTATTATTATTATTATTATTTTACTGTGATTGGTCTTGTATTTAGGTAGAGCCATTGTAAGGAGTTATAATAACGTGGAACCATATTATGATACACACATTCGATCTCATGTTTACGGTTTCTACCTTATTCAGGTCTGCTAACACGATCTACAGGTACTAATCACCATCTCAGAGCGTTAAATTTCTTCGTCTCAAAAATAGAGCGTTAAATTTCTTGCATTGGCGAGATGCACAACTAGGAGTTGCCAAACTATTCTTTTTAAAAAAATTAATTAAGGTTTTGCTATTTTTCACTTGCCAGATAACATTTGCTAATAGTATAATTTCTGCTTTTTTAAGGAAAAAAGTGTAAAAGAATAGGATAATTTTTCTCCGTAAATAACGAGATTTGTTTGGAGTTTGACTTCTTTCCCTTCGGCAAACAGCCCGGCACCTTTTCTACTCACCCGCGTGCCCGCGCTCGCTCTCTCGTGCGGCAGCTGGGCGACCGCCGCCGCCGCCTACGCCAGGTGCCGAGGTCTTCTCCTTCGCCGGTCCTTCACGGGTCAATCGCCGTTGACGAGCACCCACCAGGTATGCGCACCCTTTCTCCTCCCTGCTATGCGAAACCGAGCGCCCGAACCCTAACTTAAGCTATCTATCTGTCTATTTGCTTTCGGATCTGGTCTGAGCACAAGTGTACATGCCTGCTAACTTCAATTTTTTTTTTTTAAATGGAGTGTACATTTGCATTGCGTGCTCATGTTTACACTCATGTCGTTTTACCTGCTCCGGCCACTGCTCTTAGCACAAGTTGATGTTGAACTTACTGCGTATTGGGCAATCCGTCCACTGGTCTTAGCATAAGTTGATGTTGAACTTACTATGTATTGGGCAATGAGACAACATGGAGTCTTGAAGAAGTTCCTGTTTGGGACAATAGCATTGCCGATTTTCATCTGAAAACTGGGCTTGGTGATTTTGCTGAAATAACTATTCAGCGTGCCATGCTTTACCAATAAGGAGCTTGCGATGAGTGATAGTGATTTACCCGCTGAGATAGAGAATTAGAGTGATTTTGCTGAAATAACATAGCATTTACCCTTTGGTCGTTTTTCGTATTAACAAATTTTATGAAGACTATTTCTGCTGGTTCAGGTGCGAATAATGGGGAAGTTTATGCATGACGATCGACTGATTTCTCAGAGCGAAGTGAATAGACGTCACTATAGTATTGCGGCAGTCGCTGTTGGTTTGGGACTAGGAGTTGCCGCGTTATGCAAGGCGTTGCATAGTGGTTTGTCCGTACCATGGGTTTCTCCAAGGAGTTTATTTTTGGGGTCAGGGAGAGTACACTATGTTGGGGGTCTGCGGAATCTTGGCAACAATTGCTTTCTTAATGTCATCCTCCAGGTAAATATTGACTCTGTAATTCTACTGACATCCGGTTGGGTTGATGCTAAATAAGATAGCCTTTTCTTGGCAGGCACTTGCCAGCTGTGATGGTTTTGTTTCCTTTCTAGATAATTTGCTTGCAACTGATGGCTTGCTACCTGAAGAAAAGGCTGTAAGAATGCCTCTTCTTCTCGCTCTAAGTTCTCTCTTGGAAGGTAAGATTGTTACAATGGACTATTGAACTTGTTATCATTTTCGAGATCCCCACCGTGAAATCTTGTCCAACTCTAGATCCAGTGTCCATTGCAAAGTATTGCCCCTTTACTGCAGTAAATTTCAGGGGGTCCTTCTATTGAGATTTTCTGAATTTTATGTGAACCCATATACAGTAAATGGCTTATAAGTTCAAATATCAAGTGGGGTCCTCAGCTGCATATGCAACATAATGCATCCACCAGTGGTGGAATCCATACACCCTGTATTTTTTTCAACAGTTGTTTCTCCTATGCTCTGATTTTCTTGGGAATTGATGGGTCCTTGTTATTTGCATTGCTTGGATCATTCTTTGTTCCACATAATTTATTCTTGATTCTATATAAAACCACTGAATGTGACTTATTTTTATTTTCTCTTTATTCTTCTGAAATTAGTCATGTTCTGCAAAATGTAAATGTATGACACTCTGTTCTTTGTGATGTCCGCCATTTGATTATAAGTGATTTTTGGGTACTTGCTCATAAATTGTTATTATTGTACTTGACCTTTGCATGTTGCAGACTTGAGCATAGTTCGAGATGAAAGAACTGTGTTGAATCCACATGGAGTAATGCATGCTTTGAGTTTGTATGTTAGTCACTTCAATTTGACCAGACAGCAGGTATAATATTTACTTCTATATCTTATTTTGATATTTTAGTATTGTATTAGATGAGCAGTCATCATGAGAACTATTTTTCCTTATAGGACGCTTCTGAAGCTTTTCTCCATCTTCTGATCTCATTGAGGGATGAATTTTCCCATTGTTATGTACCGCATAGGAGTTCTCTAGCAGACATCACCCTTTCTCACTCCAAAGTATACAAGCAAAGGGAAGGTAACCTGCCTGAATGCAAGCGCTGGAAACAAAATCTATTTGGCCCCTTTGATGGGACAATTGGCAGCATATTGTCTTGCAGAAACTGTTCATCTGTGGTAGATTCCTATGCTTCTTATTTTGTCACTGTTAAACTGTGCCTTATATAAAAGTAATGTACACATTTTATTCCCTCTATACTGCTAGATACATAGATATTGACACGATCTCTCGTGCATGCCCTTTCTGGCTGTGTGTGGTAATGTTTAAAGAATAAATGATTTTTGAAGTAATTTGGCCAACCACTACTGATGCTGTTTTCATATTACCAATCAAAGTAATTTTGTGCATTTGACAGTTAGCTTAAAATACTCCTATTTTGTTAACTTTTAATGTTCTGTCCTTGTTACATATCACACAGCTATCATTGGACTTCGAGAATTTCCACTGCTTGCCTCTTTCACCAGTGCTTAATGCAAATGGAGATATTGTATGACTGCGTGAACCTTGCTAAATTTCATTTCGTGATTCAAAATTTATTTATTCATTTTCTGTGCATCTTATGCTCATTAATGGTACTTTTGTTTCTCCCATTTATCCTATGACATGACACTAGACCACTGGGTGTAGCTTGGTGGATTGCCTAAAGTACTTCACTGTGGTGGAGCATCTTGACAATTATCGTTGTGATCGGTGTTGGCACATCATTGCTGCCAAATATCTGTCTCTTAAGTCCGAAGTTGATGAGGTAATTATGTTCTACTTTGTATTAATCATCACTGCACTGGAAATTCTATGGCACCCATGTTTTGTTATAAAATTTGACTTTGCAATGTCGAGTATGACAACTTCATTGATAACTGTTACAGGTAAAGGTTAACAAGCTTCACACCTGTGTCGACTATGGCACTTGCAGTTGCAGGGATATGTTCCCCGTGGAGGAAATGCCATGTTCATCATCTTCACGAGCAACGAAGCAGTTGATTATCAGTCAGTGCCCGAAGGTATCCAAAATTGAAATACTCGTTGAGACTTGCACGAACTGTCATAAAATTAAGTAACAACCTCCAATATGTCCTCTTCCAGATTTTATGCATCCATTTGCTACGTGCTTCAGTCGGTCTTGATGGTGAGCCCATCAAACATCAGGTAAGCCTGCTGCTATATGAGAAACATGGTTACTCACACAATGTAATTAGTGTACCGAGTGATCAGTACTTCAATTGCAGGGACACATTTCTTTCCCTTTACTTCTCAACCTATCCCCATTTGTGGGAGGTGCATCGAGCTCTGGACCTTTAGCAACAAATGTGCAAAGAGATGGCCAGCAAGCTCTCCATCTATATCGACAACTGAATATGCAGATGAACTTAAATGTCTTGCCTACTGGAGGGTACTTATCTAGTCAGTCGTGTAAGGAAGAAACAACAAACAATAGTGGCCGCTCAGCTCACGTGGTTGGTTACTCTACTTTTAGAATTTTACTACCTGATTCTGGTGGTAACTGGTAGCAATCTGATCGCTTGTCATTTTCAGGCAAATGTTGATGTGTCTGGTAGCTCATCATCATCATTGCAGGCATCAAGGAGCAAGTTATATGGTCTCTCGGCTGTGGTTGAGCACTATGGGAAATGTGGAGGAGGGCATTATGCAGTTTACAGGAGAGTTGCATCAAATCCTGACCCTGATGACCCAAGGAAATCTCTTGTAGGCCTTGCCAGGCGGTGGTTTTACATCTCGGATGGCAACGTATCAGAAGTTTCAGAGGAGGATGTTTTGTGTGCGGAGGCCACGCTCCTTTTCTATGAAAGATTGTAGCCGCTTGTTGAGTAGCTAACATATGCATCGTAACAAAATTTAGGGCAGTTTTGTTGTGAAGACTAAAGGGTCGATGTTGTTAGCGTTAAGCCTCCAAGTAGAGGGAACAAGCCGTGGCACAAAAGCAAGGTCTTTTGGCCTCTTGCCATGGCTAGAGCTGGTTTCAGAATGATACATGGAGTCATGGACTGCAGGCGTGTCCTAGGCATTTTCTGGGTCCTGCGAACGGGAAATTTCTTCTTAAAATGCAACAAATCGGGGAGATCTTCTCTTAAGAATAAATTAGACCTATTGTTTTATGATTTTGCAAGCAGGAATCTGTGGATCATGTGAGTTTTGTTCTGATGATGAAATCCGTGAAACAAATTTCGGCTCAGTGTGTTTCTGGTTTTCTTTTGTCCTTTTTGACAAGGAATTTCTGGTTTTCTATCAGCCACAGCCAGCAGCATAATAAAATGCCAGAATGCAGTTCCACAGCAAGGAGCCTTTTTCTCTGGGAAAAAAAAGAAGGCTGTATGAGAAGCCTAATGCATGTTACATATGAAGCCAAATGCAGTTTCAGTGGGACCGGGAAAAAGGGGTGATGCCTATCAGGAAGGACAGCTAGCTAATGACGCCAATTGATAATCAGCTGTATTTTTTGGAATGCCTTTATCACTATCTTTAATTTCTCCTTTTGTTGGCAGGCGTTTCCAAGAGCTGGAAAACTGCAACTCTGCCGTAAGGAAATTGTTTTGGCTGCCCTTCACGCGATGCAGCATGCCAGCATCTTTTACCTGTTTTCCTGAGGTACCTGCCAAATATTTGGCGAGCCAGCTTGCAATGCAATACTAGCAGCGATTCATTATCGCTGGTATTCTTTTTTTTTTTTTTGAAAATGGTATTATCTGTGGTATTGGCAATACCAAAAGAATACAGAATACCATGCCAAATAGCGCGATATTTCGCCGTTCCCCCAAGAATGAAAATACCGGCCGATATATGCCAAAGCTTGTGTATGGGCCAAGGTTTTTTGGGCCATTTGTGCCCAATCCCAGTTCCCAGCCTGAGTGAAACTTGATTCAAATTGAGCGGGAACCACCGAGTTCTCAACATCATCTTCTTCTATGGATTACCCACCTTGAGTGATTTTGTGCAACTATATGAAATATGATGTGCAAGGAAGTTATTACTTTGAGATATGGATTGTTACCTTGGTGAAGTTGAACTTGTGTACTTTCACTTTTGGAATGTAGAAAGTTCCATAAATGGCGTGATTAACCTAGTAGAATTTTAGCTCAAACTAGTAGAACCATTCAACCATGGATGCCTAAGAGGGATCACTGTACTTCATCAAAAAGAAAAATTTACATACAAAGATATATCAAATAAAACCACCATACATTTCAAACTTTGTCAAAGTGTCATGTGCAAAAACTTCTAGCTATGCAAAAGTCGCCATTAGTATGTTATGTGTCTTGACTAGCAAAAACTTCTAGCTATACAATATCATAGCAGCTAAGTTGCCATTAGTAATATTCTTTTTAACATTTATCCCCTGATTTTATGTGTGTGTGGAGCATGTCTGATATTCCTTTTAACTCTTTATCGCCCGATATATCGCACTTATGTCGCTAAACGATAAACAGAATTTCGGCCGATATGCGGCGCCTTATACTATCTTTAACCTTGATGATGAGGCACAGAAACTGCTAAAAAATGCTGTTGGCGGTGTAAATATTTTCTGTGTGCCAACTCCATCCTTATGTGTTCCCAAAAAATCATATGTGTTCTTGTAGCTGTTGCAGTTTATAAACCCTTCTCTCCATCACAAATCCCCCCGGCTGTGCTGCACACCTTCCTGTTGTGCATCCAGCGCGCGCAATGTCTCAGGAAGGAGCCAACCTGCCCCAAGAAGTGGAGGGGAGCCAAGATCGGGCCACCGCCCCCCAAGGCAGCATCCTTGGCGTCGTCGGGTCACCGACGACGACCGTGATGGCTGCTGGTTCCAACTCTAGCTCTGTCAGCAAGCTGGCCAGCGCCATCAGCAACGCCGAGTCATCTGAGCGTGCCAGTCCAGAGGTGCGCTGTGCTGGCGAGGACAGCACCGCCGCATCCAAGATCAGCAGCCCGGTGGTGCTCCAGGCCGGTGAGGACAGCAGCGTCGCATCCAAGATCGCCAGCCCGGCGGTGCTTCTTGCCGGCGAGGAAAACAAAGGTGAGTTCAAGCTCGCAAGCCCGGCAGTGCTCCTTCCCAGCGAGGAGAAGGGCAACAACACCGCTGGGTCCAAGCTCGCTAGCCCGGCGATGCTCGAGGACTGCGACAACATCAAAGCCGGGTCCCATGCTGACATGGACAACAACGTCCTTGTCCGATCCAAGCTCGCCAGCCCGGTGGTGCTCCATGCCGGCGATGGTAACAACGGCGGATCCAAGCAGATCGCAAGCCCGGTCGTGCCTCAGCCCATCGTGGACAACACCACTGGCTTTAAGCTCGACAGCCCGATGGCGCTCCATGCTGCTGATGAGCACAACAACGCTCCAAACCCAGCAGTGCTCCATGCCAGCAAGGACATGGACAACAACGCTGGGCGACCCAACTCCGTTGGGCCGGTGTTGCTCCATGCTGGCGAGGACAACAGAGCCAGGGCCAAGTTTGCCATCCAGGCGATGTTCCATGCCGGCGGTAATGCCGGGTCGTCCAGGCACACTAGATCGGCGGCGGCGGCGCTCCAGCAGGCCGCCAAGGACAACGCATCCAAGCTCTCCATCCAGGTGGTGCCCCGCCCTCATGCCAGTAAGGACAACAACGCTGGGTCGTCCAAGGCTGCCACCAAACCAGCGGCGGCCGACGCCGGCGCGAGCAACGCTAAGGAGGGAAAGAACAACGTCGGTGGAGAACAACAACCTGCACATGAGTCCAACGTGGGCGACGACAACGGGAATGGCAACACCGCCGCGGTGGAGGACGCAGACGCCAACTTGCACATCTTTACGGAGAGGGAGCGGAGGAAGAAGATGAAGAATATGTTCAGCACCCTACACGCGCTCCTCCCCAAGCTCCCCAACAAGGTCAGTGTACGACTATACGTTTAGGGCTCTTTATTTTTTTTTCTTTTCTTGTTGATTGAAGTTTTCCATGAGCGACGCTGAAAAAAATCGCTCCTTTCTTTTTCTTTGTTGTTTTCGTAGATAGCTCAGTTCATATGCAGATCACGAACTGCGTGCGTTGTCGCCAATTCTAGATTTCCGCTTGTTGCTTTGGCAATGGTGTGATCATATTCATTAGAAGTAAATGGGGAAACTTCTGTATTTGTTAGGCAAATTTTGCAAAAGGACACTGCAAAAATCATTAGAAACTCTGATTGTTTGGCCAGTAGACACCGCGCTGAATAAAATAATTATTTCCATTAGCGGTGCGGCGGAAATAATTATTTTATTCGGTGCAGTTGGAAATGATTATTTTATTTGGCACGGTGACCAATGGCAAACAACCACGAATTTGTAATGGTATTCGAAAAAGTATCCCTTTGATGGTATGTGCCGGCCAATTACACGTTTCTACTCCAGCAAAATTTGACTTCTTATTACAAAAACATTTATGGAGTTCCCCACATCTAAAAGTTTATCCTCTCTCTCTTCCCACTGCATCCTCTATCGGCTAGGTTATGTTTTGCATCTTAGATTTGGATGCAAATAGTAAGGAGGCAAAGGGCATTGCCACCTACCGTGGAGAACCAAATGCTCCATTCTTTCTAAAAATTGTAAGTCGTTATGGCTTTTTAAGTATATAGTTTTAGCTATGCACCTAGACACATTTTTAGTTCGCTGTAATTCTTGGGTCGGGTTCAAACTTCTGCTTTCTACATTGGACAGAAGCCTGAAAAGAGCCTAGACCAATCGGTAAAAAATGATGGGCTTGGGATTTTTTTTTCTTTGGTTTGGTGTTAGCCTTTGGGTGGGCTGAGGCTCTAGGATTTGTCACTGGACTTTTTAAAGCCGGTCTTAGCCCGAGGTTTCAACATGTCTAATGTTGGACTTAATCCTTGATTTCACATCCCCTCCATCAACTCAAATTGCTTCCTTCCAATGTTGGTTCTTCCACTATTCTAATCTCTTACTTCTTAGCCCCTTCACAACATAAAGCATCCTCCCCAATTTTCCATTATGGATATTATTGCATACTAACCCCTTTCCATTGTCATCCCTCCTCTCGCGGACCATGCTAGCACATCATGACAGGGAAGCTACAATGAGGTTGTGGAATCACCTAGCAATTGCAACATTTGATATCTTATTGTACATTTGATATCCAAATGTCGAGTACTACCCCATGTTCAGTGAATTGTGTAGTGACAATTCTTTTATTAAAGCTAAGGAAACTGCAATAGCAACACCTTATTTGCCATCAGTGTGCCCATGGCATATAGTGATGATAGATAAATTGCGTTGACAAGTATAAGAAACTATGGTCCCGAGTATATATAGTTTTTTTTAAGGGCCCGAGTATATCTAGTTGGTTCTGCCTTATTAGTTTAGGCTGTTTATTTAGAAGCCTAATATTCGGCACCGATGTTTGGCCAAATGAATGGTTACTACTAATCTACTATACGCATTATGGCTACATAGTAGGAATGTACTTTGAAACTTTTGTAAGTATTTTCAGTTAATTTTATTGGGCTTGGATTCACCTTTTGTCATGTCTTAATCTTTGAATTGTGCAAATACACATGATCTGCTGTATTGTAGTTCAATGATTTTTCAGGGTAAGTTTGCATTTATGGTAAAATCGACATGATGTTTGCAGGCTGACAAGGCCACCATAGTTGGAGAGGCCGTTACCTTCATCCAGACTCTGGAAGGCACCCTCGAGAAGCTGAAGCTCAAGGTGGAGCGCAAGCGCGCGCTGGAGGCGCAGCAGTTGCTGGTGGGTGCCGGCAGCAGCAGCTGCACGCCGTCCGCGCGCCACCCCGCACCAGCGCTGCCACCAGCGCCGGCGCCCGCGGCGTCGTCGTTGAGGGAGGCGAACCTGGCTGACATGGTGCACGGCCTGGAGGCGCAGCTGGCCGCTGTGAACGCGGCGAACAAGGCCTTGGTGACGGCGGTTGCCGCGGCCGGTGCGGGCGGCTCCTCCTCCTCCGGCGCTGCCGCCGCGCAGCTGCCCCGTGGCACGGTGCCGTTCCCGGCGCCCGCGGCGGGGTTCCAGACGTGGACCGGGCACACCGTGGTGGTGAGCGTGGCCAACAACGAGGCGTACATCAACCTGCACTGCCCGCGGGAGCTGGGCACGCTCACCAAGGCACTGTTCGTGCTGGAGAGGAACCGCATCGAGGTGATCACCACCACCATCTCCACCCAGGACGGCTTCCGCATGTACGGCATCCATGCGCGCGTAAGTCACCAAACTGATCACCTGCAAAGCTTTGTCGGAGTAGCTTCTGTTCTAACTATGGCTGGGACCTTACAAATCTTTTGTTTGCGTCGTGGACATGGACGATGGACCTGCAGGTCAATCCGGCTTCGGCGTCGGCTCGCTTCCCTGAGAATCTGTGTGCTGAAGACAGGTTCAAGCTGGCGGTGTCGGAGATGGTGCAGCTCATCAACAATCCGATCTGAGGAGGCCGATGCTACAAATCGCTCCGCTCCTTGGACACTTGGAGTTGAGCTATGCTAGCTCCTTCTGTCGTCATTTCGTGTTAAGACTTAGGTCTGGTCGTCGTCGAACTCTTTTAATTTGTTTCTTAAGGGGTCTGCTGGTTCGTGTCAAGTTTGGTCGTCGTTGAACTGTTAAGTTTGTGAAAAGAGATTCTGGTTCGTGCCAAGTTTAGTCGTCGGTTGAACTGCATGTTTTATGTTAACACAAGAAGAGTCTGGTTCGTACCGTATAATAAGTACTGTACGAAGTTAAACCTGTCGTGGATATATGATCTGTTGTATGGTTTGTTGGTCACTAATGGCGGAGTTGCAGACATCCTCTGCTCGATCAGATAATTACAGCCAGGGGCCACGGCCTCGTTGTTTGTTTGTGACCCTCTCTTAAATTTTGGGTTTGGGCAGATCTGAATGCACGCGCAAATGCATATGAATGGATTGCTGCCTTGATGCGATCCGCATGGGGCACAAGCTGAATGCTACCCTGGAAAGGCGCCTGTTGTCGGAAAACCGTTAGATTAGCTGATGGGAGAAACTAGCACTAGGGCAGATCAAACTCAACTCTGATGGTGCTTTTTTCAGCTCTAGTGACGATGGAGGCTGGGGGTTTGTGATCAGGGACGAGATGGGTGTTGTGCTGAAGCCGGGAATCGGCAGGGAGGAGCATTTGCTGGATGCTTTTCATGCTTGAGGCTTGAGCTCCTGGCTGAGAGCAGGGCTGAGAGCAGCAGTTGCCGTGGGGAACTCAAGCTGTTTGCTTGCTACTGAGTTTGCAGGTTTCCGAGTATAAGGGCTTCTCCTGTAATCGTTATTCGTTTTGCACATGAGTTAGGTGCTTTGGCTTGTAAGTTGCCGAGTGGTACCATTCTATTTGGGAGCATGTACCTCATGAACTTGAGTCTCTGGTGTCCAGCGATTCGGCTGTGATGAGTTATTAGTAGTATATAAGGAGCTTTATGTAAAAAAAAAAACACTGAACTAGTAATCCAACCAGTGAGTTTGCTGCTGATCCGCATGTGTCACAAGCTGAATGCTACCGTGGAAAGGCACCTGTTGCCGGAAAACCGTCAGATTAGCATATGGTAGAAACCAGCACGGGGGGAGATCAAACTCATCTCTGATGGTGCTTTTTTCAGCTCTAGTGACTATTGAGGCTGGGTGTTTGTGATCAGTGATGAATGTGGGTGCTGTGCTGAAGGTGGGAATTGTCAGGAAGAGCATTTGCAGGATGCTTTTCATGCTGAGCTCCTGGGCTGTGAGGCCGGGCTGAGAGCAGCAGTTGCCATTGGGAACGCGGTTGTTGTTGTGGAAACTGATGCGCTGATGGTGGAGGGTCTACCGTCCTCTACGGGAGACAGAAGTATGTAGTTTGACCGAAACCTTTTAAGCGGAAAAATCATCGGAAAAAAAATAAAAAATATTATGAATGTGCACATACCGTGCACCGTGCCACCAGCACACAAGCTACGCATAACTCGTGCTCTGAAATTCTGAATGTGCCTTCATATGCGGCACGCCAGGCACTGGCTCGGTCACCCATTTCAGCTCATACTCGCATTCGTTCACTGGTTTATTTCCTGGGCTTTTACGTGTTCATTATTTCGTCAGGTATATGTCTTTTCTGGGCTGAAAGCTTCTACACAAAAAATCTAGTTTAGTTGCAATCGGGCTGAAACCGATGAGATCCGGAAAGCTGCTGCATAATTTGCAATCTGCTCTGAATTTAGGGTAATGCTATTTTCAGATGCCTGATTTTGAAGTTATTTTCAGTCGATAACCTATCCATCCAGGAAACACCAGCACTACTCACCTTCTTTCTGTTTCCAGTGTTCATGTAAATTAGGCCTATCTAAAGTAGGGTTGGCTGGGTTCTCACTCTCCTGAGAGCCTGGTAAATGTTGTTGTCACGTGTGTTTGTACATATGTAAACTCTAACCACTTATCAATGAAAGCCGGTAACGGATCTTTCGAAAAAAATACTCATCTTCTTTCTCTCCTCTCTCGATCTCTCCCGGTCCTTGATTTCAGGCATCTGTATACTATAAAAACGTGCTGAATTTAGTTTGCTTCTATTTTCGAACAATAGACGACATGCATCCCACATGTCACATAGATCGGGTCGTGTGCTGGTGTGACATGTGAGTATGTGACATGTGTGACCAAATATCGTCTGCAAGAATTTTGTACAAATAGTGAAAGCCAAGGCACAACAGAACGTCGTGGATTACGGATGGACTCGGGTCTGCTGACATGTTTCCGTTTCCCAGATAATCCACGTCACGTCAACCAACCATTGTAGGACTGACACCGGCAAAGTTACTTGCGTGTGCACAAGTGCACGAACGCGGCGACGAGCAGAGCCGCCTTCATCCTGACGCTCCATGGGATGCCGTAGCTTCCCCTGCCAACGAGCCCCCTCACGAAAGGCCAGAAGCAGAGCACTAGCCATCCACAGCACAAGAGCTCCCCGACGCCCGGGCCGACATCGCCGGCCACGTCTTCCACTGCACCGACGACCGCCCTCCATGCCCCAACAGCGACGGAGACGATGGTCAGCATGGTGAGCGCCGTCGGCGGGACGAACAACGGCGACGAGTCGAAGGTGAACCGCCCCGGGTCTACGGCCCCGTTCGCACCGTTGCCGGCATCATCGTCGCCGCCGCCGCTGCCGGCGTCGGGCGTGCCTTGCTGCTCCTTGCGCGTCACCTCGAACACCGTCTCCGAGAGGCCGACCGTTTTAAGGACGACGGTGAGGAACGCGAGCAGCCAGGCGGACGACGACGTGATCCGCTGCATCCTGTGGTTGTTCCACCAGGCGCGCGCCGAGAGCCGGCAGTCCTTGTACTCGCCCAGGTTGTACGCGCTGTACGCCAGGAACAATGCCAGTGGGATGACGAAATCCGGTTCCGACGCCTGCATCGCAACAAGATAAAAGTTTTCACAAACTTGGATGAAATTTTCTTAATAAATGATACATGTAGCGATGATCGAAGATTACCTTTGGCAAGAAGGAGCGGTTCGCAATGATGCAGTAAGGTCCGAGAAGCGCATAGCACAGCTCAAAGGGTGCCCTGACAGACCACACGTCGATGAGTAGGTACGCAATGCACTGCCGGAAATCGAGGCGCTTGAACGCGGCGAGAAGGAACGGGTTATGGCGGCTGAGGAGTATCTCCAGCCAGCCCGTCGTCCATCTCTTATATTGAGTGAGGCTGGCCGGCCCACCGGTCGGTGCGCTGCCGAGGAACGCCGGCGGGTCAGGGCTAAGGATCGCCGACCTCCAGCCCGAGGCGTGGATGCGCTGCCCGGTCAGGATGTCCTCCGTCATGGACCCGTAGATCCAGCCGACCTCCTGACCCCAGCTCGTGCCGGTCTCGTAGCTACAGGCAGAAACTTGTTTCGCTGCTTCGATGTGACTCGTTAGATCATCTGCCACCACCACAGTTGGCGCCTTGAGCATGTCCCCATAAATGATGGTCCTCGCGGACTCGACCAGTTCAATCGATCTGCCGAACCGGTTCTGTAGCTCCTTGTAAGACGGTGATTCTGCCAGAGGTTGTATTGTATTGTGCAACGGACTGAATCAAAATACAATGCCGACACAGCCCCAAAGAAGTTTTACCGACAAAGATCTCACCTTTGATGCCGGTGCTGCTAGAGTCAGGTGCCACACCGTACATGACTTTCCTACGGTGAAAGCAACCCGTCCCACAGTAAAATATGCCTTGAAGTCCGGCAACTCCGTGCATAACTTTCTACATAAACTCAGTAACACATATGTCAAAGTTGTCGATGTAATGTCTAAATATACACGAGTCCAAATTATAAGTCACTTTGATTTTTTTATTCATCTAAATATATTATTATATTCAGAAATAATAAAATAGTCAAAGCGATTTATAATTTGAAACAAAGGAGTATCTATATCTATATCTATATCTATATCTATATCTATATCTATGATTTATAGGACGAGACAGGGACGACATGACGGCTCCATTTTCTGTTTGATTGACAAAGGACGGGGCCAACCTATTTTCTGTTTACTTGATATGTGTCATGGCCTCATGGGGTCATGAAATTTAACATACCTAAGGATCTCGTCAACATGGAATGGGACAAACACATTTTGAACTTCAAACCCTATATTTTTATCAAATCTATCTACAACCAAGGTACACTATGGCACTATTTTTTTGGGCTATGACTTTTGCATTTGGAACCCTAGATGAAAGATCTCTAATCAAGCTCAATGGCCTCAGCGAGGCCGCACCTCGCCCGACGCAGCTCCTCTTCTTCCTCCTGTCCACCCCCACAACCCCCCAACCCCGCCCCCTAACGCACATGCAGAGTGGCCGTCCCACATGGGTGTGCCTCAGTCCCCTTGATTTGGAGGGACGGGAGTCACGCAGGTATGTTGTGAATATTCTTAACCGGGACGTCTGCCGGAATCGGCTTCTTTGCCGAGGCCCAAAAACACTCGGCAAAGGCTTTACCGAGTATAACACTCGGCCAAAAAAAAAAAAAACCGTCAGTAAAACCACCTTTGCCGAGTATCTTTTATCGGGCACTCGGCAAAGGCACGACACTCGGCAAAGTTTGAAATGAAAAAACCCAAAAATTCCTTTATGATTCCAAACCAAATAGCATAAAAAGAAAGTCCATCCATTCCCGTCCCTACCAAATGCCAGCAACCAAACACTATACTCTTATGATATGATAGTGAATCTGTGCGATTATAGTACCTCGAACATAACATGGTTCTGGTTGCCGAACGGATCGTCCTTGAGGCCGCTGTAGAATTTCTGCGGCGCCTGAACGAAGCCGCTGTGGACCTCGTCGTGGAAGCCCAGGAGGAGGCACATGGCGTGGAGGGCCACCTGCGGGTTGTTTGCGAACATGTCGCAGTCCACATTCAGCATGATTGGAGCGTTGGTCATCACCGCGGACGCCCTCGTCTGCAGTCATCAGTGCACAAGCAAATGTTCAGGTTCAGGACTCAGGAGGCACCTCAAACATCATCACTCATATCAGAGAGTCTGAACTTGCATTATGCTTTCTAATGGTGTGCCGTTAGACCGATCGAGGACGTACGGATGATGTACATTTACGTACCAGGACGTTCATGGCCCCGGCCTTGAAGTGGTGGTGCTGTGTGGGTCTCTTTTCCCTGGAGACGTATACGAGGCTCGGGATTCCATCGCCTGCAGCAGCCTGATTGCTCTTGCTCTTGCTGCTGTTGTCGTCCCACAGGACCTGAACATTCGCGGCAGTAGAAGAACGTGGCCATGTTTGTCATAAGCGAAAAAACAAAGTAACAAGAGATTAGCATTTTGGCATCGATGAGTTCGTCTCGACCTTGATTATTGTCGTGTGGTTCCTGCGGTCAGCACCCAGGAACTCGGCGAACTCGCCGTCGCCGCGCCGGACCAAAGATTCCTCCTCGGCGCTCTCGATCCGGTGGACCAACTTCTCATACTCGTTCTACATGCAACAACCCAACACGCCAGATAACACGATCAGACACCGGCACGTAAGAGTGTACGGCGGACGCTTTTGCCTCCAGAAAAAGAAAATATAGCTAGTAGTTTGCATATACCTTCATGGACGTCCAAACGCGCAGGAACTCGGCGTTGTCGTCGGCAGCGGCGGCCCCGCTACGCTCGGAGAAGTAAACGAATGGGGCCCTAACCCCGATGCCGTGCTTCTTGCAGAAGGGCACCCAGAGCTTGGCGAACTCGGCGGCCTCGCGCAGCGCGTAGCAGGTCACCGCGGAGCACCCATCGTCGGAGACGTAGCACGTCAGCTTGCCCGTGGGGTAGTCCAGCGCCAGCAGCGACAGCACCGTGTTCACCGTCACCACCGGCGGCTCCAGCTTCGGGTCCGCCGTCGTCACGAACATATCCACCGCCGGCAGCTCGTCGCTTGTCCTGACGACAACAAATGCATCATCATTGTTAAACCTGCTAGTAGCTAGTACGTCTTGGTGGTACATATTGCCACCACTCACCAATATTCGGCGAGGCGTTTAGGGTGTGTGCGGAAGCGGACCGGGTTCCACTTGGCGTTCATGTTGATGAGCCACACCACCGTGAACCACGCCTCGCAGATGAGCGCGGCGACCCAGCACCACGTGCACGCCAGCGCCGCACCGCCGCCCGCCATGAGCGAGGACGCCCGGCGAGCGAGGAGGGCCAGGAGCAGGAAGAGAATGGCGAGCTCGGCCAGCTTCCATGCCGTGCGGGGGAGCGGGACCCTCTCCTGGAGCTGCAGCTTCTTGGAGCTCGCCATGGCCGATCGCTCGAGACGGACGGACTCTTGCAGGTCAGTGGTCACTCTCGGCAGTAGCACTCAGGACGCGAGAGAAATAATACACAGTAGAAAATACGGCACCTTATGTCTCAAGGCGACAGTGTGTATATCAAACAATTAACACTCCCGGTTTATGGCTAATTAAAGCTGATAGCATTGCCTACACCAACCTATCGGTTTGTGCCTCAAGCCAGCTGCGTTGTTTAACAGAACAATGCCGTTAGAGGCTCAAGCCGGCAGTGTTCTCTTGTCCATCATTGCCGTTTTGTGGTTGTGGCTCAAGCCAGCACTGATCTTTTGGTTAAGGGCAGTTCCAATGCAGACTCTGTCATAGAGTCTAAACTTATCTATTACCTCGAACATTATGGACTTAGAGTCTAAATAAGACTTGGAGTCTTGTTTTTCTCCCTCTTTCTTCAATAAATATGGTGCCACATCAGCGAAATACCATAAATAAGGTGTAATAAATAGTCTTGGACTCCGTGATAGAGTCTTGCACTGTGAATGCCCTAATACTGCCGGTTTATGACTCAAATCGACATTCTTGTTTTGGCCAACGCTGCATGTTGCTACAACCGACAGGGATCTCTTGACTATCACCGCCAGTTTTTTACAGCTAAAAGTTTTTTTTTTTTTTTGCATTTTGTGATTTTATAATAATTTTTTTGAATCGGGTAATGCTATATATTTTGCTATATATTTGTTATGTAGATAAATGATCCATCATCATTAAACAATACAAATCCACAAGATTTATATTACAAGTTGTTACAAAACATGGTTAATTTCCAGACCCAACGGATCTATTAACCGACGAACGCAGAAGCATTATCACCATAGAAGAAAATATGCAGACGAGAACGACACCAAGGCACGATGTTTTTTTAACGAGGTTCGGCGATGTGCCTAATCCTCGGGGCAATGACTACGGGCGCTCCTCCCCATAATTAAACAGCAGCTACACCGGCATCCGGGCGATCCCGCGGCCACGCCGCCACCCAAACCAGCCGCCAAGTCGTCTCAGGGTTACAACAGGGGTGGCCTCATATTTATGGCCCCCTAGTACATAGAGTCCGACCACAACTCTATCCTAGCCCCTAATACAACTCAAGTCCAACGTAACCAATTTGTACACATATTCGACACATATCTAACAAACTCCACCTTGGCGAATATGCACGCCACCTTGAAGTCATCTCATGCGTGAACCTCCGTGTACCTGGACTTGAGCCGTCTCCTTTGCCGCTCACTTACAACGGCCCGATGAGGCTGATCCCACAACCGCATCACCATCAGGATAGAAGACCACATTTGCATTGCCTTCCACGACTCCACCTTCAACAATGCTTCCTTTTAGCATACGACATCAGTAAAAATTGTCTTTTTGGCGTATTGGGGCTGTGGTGCACCGTTTAGCAAGTTTATGAATGCAGAAATGTATTTGCAAAGTACATGGACGTCTTTGGCACGCACTTATCAGGAGCCTTGGTGCATTTAATTGTATTTAATTTATCTTTCTCTTGTTTTATTAGGCCAGTCTCAGTGCATGGTGTCATTGCACTGTTTCCCAAACAAAATTGCTAACAAAGCCTCCATGAAACAAACATTGAAACACCCTCCACAATGCAACAGTTTCAATGCACTGTTTCCCAGGCTTAGAAAAGCACTTAATTGCCGCATGTGTATTGGATCATACACTTTAATCCTGTATGGGACGACGAGATGAAACGGCTCAGTGCTGGTTTCATTCGGGTTTCAATGCCTGGGAAACGGCGCCACCCTAGTTTCACCATGGTGAAACCATATGGCTCTCTCTCCTCCTCGTTTCAATCAAATTGCTGATGTGTCACTGTATTTAATGTGCATGACACTACGGTGAAACCCCCACTGAGACTGGCCTTAGAGTACTACATCTGTCTCTAATAAGTGTGGTTCTTAGTTGAGGAGTCAATCTCTTTTAACTTTAACCAAATATATACAAGAAAATATTAATTCTGTGCAAACTATGAAAACTCTAATTAAGACCACAAAAACTAATCCGATGGCTAGAGGTGGGGGGTTTAAGTGCTAAAATAACCCACCTTTAGGATGGGATGAGTAGGGGGTTTAAGTGCTAAAATAACCTACCTTATCTCTAGCCATTGGATTAAATTTCCATACTCTTGATTAGAGTTTCCATAGTTTTCACAGGAATCTGGTTTCCCTAGCATACATTGTCTAGATAGATTGTTGAATCTACATTTATAATAAACTTATTTTGACATAAAAGTGTTATCAGTAGTTTCACAAACCCAGGCCTTGTTTAGATTTTTTTTAGATAATGGATAAATAAATATCCGGCCTCTACATCCAAGGATGTACACATAAAATTCTAAATTTTTTCACTTTCTCTCAATCACATCAATTTTTTAAGATATGCATGGAGCACTATATCTAAGTAAAGAAAATAACTAATTATCACTACTGGAAACTTGAAATTCCCTGACGAATGTCAGGCAAAACTGGAATTACCCTGTCGAGCCAGCCCTGACGGTATTTTTATTTTCCCTGACGGTAAGTGCACCGTAAGAAATTTCATGGCGATATTTTTAGTTTTTATAACGGTACGTACATTTTCATAAAAATATTTTTATTTTCCCTGACGGTAGTGCACCGTGACAGAATTTCAAGTTTCTAGTAGTGTATACAGCTTAGTTGTAAATGACAAGACGAATCTTTTAAACCTATTTATTTTATGATTGGACAATAATTACCAAATATAAACGAAAATGCTACGTACAATGCTTTTCAGCTTCTCAATTTGCAATCTAAAAAAGGCCCTAGTCAAATTTATAAAAATTTGACCAACACGAATACTGTATGTAGTAGCGGCAATTATTTAGGGTGGAGGGTACTGACATTATTTAGGGTGGAGGGTACTGACATTTCTGAATACTCTAAAACTCCTATTAAATGCCTGACAGTAAAAGTTACGTCAAGGTATCAATCCTGGTACATCGCGTTCCGGGGTGCACCCCGGTGTCTACTGATTGGCCTGTCTCTTGTTACCTGGCCCTCCTGCCCTCCGTTCATTCCTACTCACGCCTACATCACTTGCCAGTGGCAGTGCATGGGCGCACTGAAATTTTAATATGTGCAAGCTGAGAACTGAGCCGTACCTCAGATGGCAAGGATCGCTGGTGCCCGCCTTGTTCAAAGCCTGGCTTCGATGCCGGTGTCTCACCTAACAACAGTAGGTTCTTATATATTTTTATTGTTTCACATAGACGTAGCACAACTGTCAGCTGTATTTTATACTTTAGGTATAAGATTTATGTCTGGCTTGTGCACTGGAAGAGTGAGTAAGGTAACCTACATGTGGTGTGTGTTGATACATGAGTTCAAATACTATAACTTATTTTGTAAGGTTTGAAGTAATAAAAAAAATATCCAAGCTACTTCCACTGCCGCCTGCGCGCGTCATGCCAGTGCCATACCAGAACACGTCTTCCCGGTCGTGATCCTTTTACCCGGCCCCTACCGCTCATTCCGTACTGATCAGTAGGAGCGCCAATAATGCAAGAGCCGTAGATAGGTGCTTCACGACAAACAGCGCGATGAAGATTCACCCAAATCCATTCAAAATTTCAGGGAAAACAAAACCCGAGAGCTGCTCCGATGCTCTTTTTTTTTTTCTTTACATGGAGCATCTTCAACCGTGACAGCCTCTAGCTTCTGAGTAATAAGGACTTGCTCTACTTTCTGGAGCTTTGTTTTTAGCACCCAATTCCAACACAGATATATTCTGTGCTTCTTTTTTTTTTTTTTCATATTTTGATATAATATCTAGAGAATTTTTATGGTGCTTGGGTGGAACCGGTGGTTCCTACCCTTATTTTGTTCTTCAGTTGGTTCCTCTTCTTAATTATAATTAAGGGTAGTTTAGTACTTTTGCTAACGTATAGCTTCTCAACTTCCCCTTATCCCAATTCCATGCCAATTCCCTACGGTTCTGCCGCCGCGTCCACGCCGTGAGCCGCGCTGCCGATCCTTCTGCTCCTCCCCCATCCCTGTCTTTCCCCATCGTCTTTGTCGTCGTCTCCCAGGCTCCTAGCTTGCCACTCAATTCAACAAAGGAACGAACTGCTCGTATGGCCATGGTCACCTGGTCGGCCGATGTTCGTCCGTGGCCGCTCGCGTACGCATCAGCGGTAGCGCGGCGATGCTTGCGCGAGTTCCTCACTCTTGCTCACTCTCTTAGGTCCTGGTTACCAATAAATACCTCTCGCATGTGCCAAGCCATAGCTATGCCAAGAACAGGATCGGTGTGTGCTCATGCACGCGCTGACGCGCACGAGCGGCGGACATGCCGAGGAATCTGTTAACAGTCTGATCCGGCGAGCCCAATTACTGAATCACGCAACTGTGTTCCGCTTCCACACAGGAGCACCGGCGACGTAATTGAGCCTGGTTCCTCGGCGTGCGGCGCATGGGCTCGCAGCCACGTACTCAAATTCCCACTGCAGCTCGCACCCGGCGGCGGTGCCCGCGACGGCAGGGACGATGCGGAACGTGGTAAAGAATAGACTGAAGCCCATTTTGTTGTCGTTCATCTCATACTGGAAGAACCGGCGCTCCGCGTCGTGCTCTACCAGCGTTTCGTGCGCCTAGTCTGCCGATTCGCCGCCAGCGTCGGCTGTGGTGCCCTGGTGTCCTCGTAGTACCGGACGCAGCCTGGCGAACGCAGGGTGCCGGACGCCAGCGCCGAAGGTGCTGGCTAGTGGCTACTTGCGCGCGCGCCGACACGGCCGCAGCGATAGCTCGCTCGCTCTTGCCCAGCAGCGGCTGCGACGACGGCGACGTGGCTGCGACAGCGATGAGCCCGCACGGCCAAGCGCGGCAGCAGATTGCCTGCGCGCCTGCGGCGACCGGCGAGTGCTCACTCGCGTGCCTGCTTGGCAGAGGCGGTGGCTCGTCCGCGCGCCTACGCGGCCATGGCGAAGGGGAAGCGGCGGCGACAGACCATCTTCGTTTTTTTTGTTTGTTTCGGAGATGCGCCTCCCAGGACGTCCAAATACGATAATACCCTTCAAAATCAGTTCCGGACCCATATACTTTCTGGTTCCAGTACAAAACTTGAGTTCCTTTCATCTGGTTCCTCCTATTTTTAGACCGTCGGATCTAAGAAAAGGGATGGCTCATATTATTTCCAAGCGTGGTAAAATATCTCTAATATCTAGGAATATCCTAACTTCGTATCACACCACTATAATTTAAAGTTAAATATCTGTAAACCACAAAATTCAACGATATTCTTCAGATTCAAGTTTTTAAAAAAGATAATAAAATGCAAATTCAGATTTGTTGAGAGAGAAAAATTGTGTAGGCTTATAGTATGTTTGATTGAGTCATATGTACCATGAACACTGAAATAAAAAATGTGCGTGTGCTTAATTGTTTAAGACCTGTAGATTTTTTTGTTAAACATGGCAACTTGCTTAATTACGTGTTGTGAACTGCGGTCGCTTTGTAGGTACGGTGGTGTTCGGCAAGGTCGCCACTTGATGTCATGATTCTTACACATGCATGCTTAATTGTGTTCCAGTTTTTATTTTCGATTCTTAACTTCTATAGATGCTTTCCGTTCATATTTTGATTGTTTTTTATTGATGTCCCACAATCATGTCTTAATTAATTCCCATTCTCAATCTTTTTGTGTTTTTTTACTTCGTTTTAACAAAAAAAACATAACAAGGAAAATGGAAGATGGTCTTCTCCGGTTGTTCCCATTCATTTTCGTCCATACCGGCCAGTTGCATGATGGATATGACCCGGTGTTTTGGTAACCTACAAATCACAACACAATTTATTGATAGACACGATTTTTATTTTCATTTAGGCCAGTCTCAGTGCATGGTGTCATTGCACTGTTTCCCAAACAAAATTGCTAACAAAGCCTCCATGAAACAAACATTGAAACACCCTCCACAATGCAACAGTTTCAATGCACTGTTTCCTAGGCTTAGAAAAGCACTTAATTGCCGCATGTGTATGGGATCATACACTTTAATCCTGTATGGGACGACGAGATGAAACGGCTCAGTGCTGGTTTCATTCGGGTTTCAATGCCTGGGAAACGACGCCACCCCAGTTTCACCATGGTGAAACCATATGGCTCTTTCTCCTCCTCGTTTCAATCAAATTGCTGATGTGTCACTGTATTTAATGTGCATGACACTACGGTGAAACCCCCACTGAAGTTGGCTATCGCCGTCGCGAGTGCACAGTGACAAGGACGCACAAATGTAACGGAGATGGGTGCGCGACATCACGGGGGCATTGAGCCATCGACGGTACGCGTTCTCTACGACTATGTCCTACTCTGGGCGAAAGTAGAAAATGTTCACTTGTATTCATCCGAGTCGGGATCGGTTTATGTGGCGATGGACACCGGATGACATATTGCGCAGGTAAGATTACAACTCTAATTCCTTGCTTATCTCTTCTCTAATATAATTGAAAACTTCTAAAAGAGTGGGAAGTCTGAATCTCACCTCCTGACCCCACAGCTAGGCTTACCACCCTCCTCACCCACGCCCAGGCTTCCCACTCCCCTCACCCGCCCTCACGCCCGAGCCCTCACACACTCCGTCTCCGTAAAAAAAAAGACCGCGTCGCGACTTCATCCCTACGCCCGTGATCTAGGTTCGATTCCTACCTCCATGATCTTTATTGAGTAAAATACAAACCCGGTCCTTAAACTTTTCATGAGGTGTCACCTGTCAGCCTCGCTCTCTGCGGCGAGACCTGACAACTCCGGCGATCGCCGGAACTCAATTCACACACGCAACCGGAACTCGGGAGGGAGAAGGAGGCGACCGGCGGAGGACCGGTTGGAAAATTAAAAGTAGCAAGTTGTGTTTGATAGTTTGATACAGGAAACGTAAAGCATCTTCCTACTTATACTTCAGCCACTGGTGCGGCCTTCACAGGCTGAGCAGGCCCACTGCGGCCCAGTGACACGAGAATTGGCCCGTCTGGCCCTTCTTCCTCTTCTGGCCTTGGCGCCATCCTGGGACGCAGCTGGGAGGTGATGATGGCTGCTGACACCCCCTCCTCCTTGAGTACCGGCTTGCCCCCAAGCCGGAGCAGCTGGGAAGCGCTGTTTGATGGAGTCTTCATCTTCCGAAGTTGCCAGCTCTTTGTCCATGCCGGACCATTGGATCAGGAATTGATGAATCTGGCGAAGTCCCCTGGTATGAAGACGCCGCTGCAACACAGCAATTGGTACCTAGTAGGCGTCGTCGTGGTCAGGCAGAGTTGCAGAAACAGTCACCGATGGAGGAGGCGCCGCCTTTAGCAACGAAACATGGAAGATGGGATGCACTGATGATGACGGTGGTAGCTTCAGTTTGTAAGCCACAGATCCAATCTTGTCGATGATGTCATATGGTCCGAAATACTTGAAGCACAAATTATGGTGCGAGCGAGGAGCCAGAGAAGACTGCACATATGGTTGAAGGCGGAGGAATACCTTGTCCCCAATGTTGAAGGAACGACCAGAGCGCTTTTTATCTGCCTGACTCTTCATTCTCTGTTGAGCGCGAAGGAGATGTTGGCGCACAGCTGTTTGATGCGCCGATGGATTGCAGACTTCATTCCTTTCCACGCAAACAGCTGTTTGATGCGCCGATGGGTTACTGGAAACCCTGAATGGCCACCAATGGCGCTGTGGTGAAGAGCTACCATGACCTTGTGCTGCAAAGAAGTATTTGAGCCGAGCCATATATGACCTTTGTATCGAATGACACCACTGGACAAGGAGTAGTTGGGCTGCGAGTTAGCATCCAAGGTCAGCTTCTGCAGTAAAGTTGCATCTGCAGGATAAGCAGCATAGCCTTCAGTAAGCTCAGTCATCCAAGAAGGAGTAACCGAAGATATGGCCTGGAGCTGGGCTGGAGCTGATGGATGCCGAGAGAGAACATCCGCAGCTTGGTTGGACACACCAGGCTTATACACCACCTTGTACCGCAGTCCGGCCAATCTTGTATACATGCGCAACTGCCAGGGTGTATGAAGCCGCTGATCCGTGATGTGAATCAGGCTACGCTGGTCCATGAAGATCATGACCTCATTGTGCTGTAGATATGCCCTCCATTGATCCAGTGCAACTAAGATGGCCAAGTATTCCTTGTCATAGGTTGATAAACCAACGAGGTCCCAGAGACTTGCTGACAAAGGCAAGGGGATGGCCCTCCTGAAGCAACACTGCTCCCACACCGGCATCACTAGCACCTGTCTGTAGCTGGAACGGTTTGGAAAAATCTAGCAGGGCTAGAACCGGTGCTGACATCAAAGCCTCTTTCAAAGTAGCAAAGGCAATAGCATGAGCTGAAGTCCACAAGAATATGACTCCCTTCTTGAGCAGGTCATAAAGAGGGCGAGCAATCACGGCAAAATGTTTGATGAACTTGTGGTAATACCCAGCAAGCCCAAGGAAACTGCGAAGATGCTTAACATCTGTAGGTTCAGGCCATGCTTTGACAGAATCCAGCTTGGAAGGATCCGTAGTAATGCCCGCTGCACTGACCACATGTCCGAGATATGCAATTGATTCCTGGGCAAACTTGCATTTGCTGAACTTAATCAACCACTTGTCCTTAGCTAGTAGTTCCATGACTGCCCTCAAGTGAGTGATATGCTCTTCGAGAGACTTACTGTACACAAGGATATCGTCAAAGAAGACGATGATGCAAACTCTGAGCAGAGGTTTGAGAGTCGCATTCATAGCGCCTTGAAAGGTATTAGGTGCACCGGTGAGGCCAAACGACATGACCGTGTACTCGAACTGCCCCTAGTGTGTTTGGAATGCCGTTTTGAACTCTTCACCAGGAGCCAACCTGATTTGATTAAACCCAGCTCAAAGGTCCAGGCAGGAGAACCACTTAGCCCCAGCAAGCTCGTCCAACAACTCATCAATCACTGGAATGGGAAACTTGCTCTTAACTGTGAGGGCATTCAGCATTCGGTAATCCACACACATCCTCCATGTTTGATCTTTCTTCTTGACCAAGAGTACCGAAGAAGAGAAAGGGCTCCGACTGGGCCTCATCATTCCTGTTTTCAGAAGCTCTGCAACTTGAGTTTCAATCTCAGACTTCAGCTTGGGGTTGTAGCGATGCTGTTGGACAGACACTGGTTGAGCCCCTTGAATCAATGGTATTGAATGATCATAGTCACGCCGAGGGGGAAGAGATGAGGGCTCAGCAAACAACTCTGCAAACTCATCCACCAGTAGTTGAACTGGAGGCAAAAGTGATGTGGTCGGCTGATCCTCCACAGCAGAAGAAATACTGAAAAACTGCAAGAAGGAGCAGGCTGGCTCATTGCCCTGAAGTCCTTGAAGTAGTACTGTAGAAGAGCCATAAGGAATTGCCATCCAATAGTCCTCCCAACTAACTCGCATGGGAGAAAAAGCCCGCAACCAATCCATTCCAAGGATCAAATCATAAGAACTGATAGGCAGCACTCGGAAGGTAGAGTGAAACTTGAGCCCCTGGACTTGCCATTCTGCATCAGGAATTTCCATGTCACACAACAGGACAGAGTCATTAGCAACCTTTACCTTCATAGGATTGAGCAAGGCACGCTGCCCAGGGATAGAAGCGGCAACAGTAGAGCTGATGAATGAATGAGTGCTTCCCGATTTGACCAGATTACGAACTGATTGCCCAGCAATAGAACCAGCAAACTGCATTGTCGGAGGGGCGGCCTGAGAAGAATTCCCACTAACAGCAGAAGCCGAAAGAGCCATTAACAACTGAGGAGGCACAGCAGGCTCTGGAACAAGCTCTGGCTCAGGCAAATCCTCGGATTGTTCTTCAAATTCATCTTGGAACAGCTCCCACACTTCCTGCAACGCATGTAACTGTGGTTGTTGAGCACAACGATGTCCAAGCACCCACTTATCACCGCAATGAACACAAAGATTTCGCGCTCGGCAGTAATTCTTCAAGGAGTTCAGCTTGTCATCAGTTGTTGAGGGCTTGATAGGTGGAGCCTTAGCATCAGCAGCCTTGTCAACAGCAGCCTGAAACGGCGCCGGAGGAGATGGAGCGTTCTGGGAACCAGAATATCTGGGGTACCCAGAGAAGTCAGGCCGCCTGGAATCCCTTCGGCGAGTGGAATCCACTGCTTCTTCCTGCAACAGAGCGATAGTGTATGCAGCATCCAGAGTAACAGGACGACCCACAATAAGAGCAGGACGGATTTCATCACGCAACCCATCGACAAACTTCTGGATGAAAGAGACTATGTCTGGGTTGGGATTGTAATATTTGAGTTGATCCACCAATTCGGTGAACCGATTGACATACTCTTGCACGGTGCTGGTTTGGCGTATATGGTTGAGTTTACGATGGAGCAACTCGTGCTAGTCTCGACTGAATCGTTCATGAATTCGGGCACAGAAGGAAGACCCGTCGAGGGATAAGATGGTTGACTCGCTGGATTGGAACCAACGTTTGGCAGCTCCCTGGAAATGCATTGTGGACACACGTATCCACATTTGAGGCTCAACAGCATACATTTGGAAGTAGTTTGTGGCACAGGATATCCAATACTGAGCATCGGTTCCATCGAATTTAGGGAATTCAAGTTTAGGAAGCCTGCCGAGGTTTGCTGGTGGGTGATGATATGATGGGTCATAGGTGAAATTGGGATCGGCATTATACTGGCATTGAGTTGGATTGTTGCATTGGGCATGATATTGTGAAGAATGGGGGTGAGCTATGGGTGGATGGTGGTATTGAGGTACAGGTGGGTGGGAGATTGGTGGATTTGTGAATTAGGTGGAAGTAGGAATGGCTGGGTTAGGAGGGTGTGGATTCAGGCTGGGGTGAGCTCGGTTCAGTGAAGATGGAGGATCAGAGTGGTGCTGGGAAGGAGGAACACAGCTACGAACAGGGATCGGACTCATGTGAGGAAAGGTAGGAGGAGGAGGACGGTACATACCGAACTGAGGGGGTGGGGCGATGGTCGTTACCGACCCGTACCCCACGACGCAGTGCCCGTTGGGCGAGTTGGTGGACGCGCCGGGGGCGAGGTGCGCAGCGGCGGTCGACACCGGAAGAGGAGCGGTGCTCGGGCGTGGAGCAGATGGCGCCGAAGCCGATGCCCACGCCGGATCCACCCTGAAGTTGGACGGCGCGGACCTGAGCAAACGCTTGACATCGCGGCGCACGTCCTCCAGCGACGCCTCCACCCATGGCTGCCAATTCTCCATATCTGCAACACGCTCATCCCACTCGTCGCGGATCTCCGCCAATCGGATCGATTCCAGACCTGCAACCTGCTGATCCAGATCGGTGAGGTGGAGATCGACGCCGCGGCCCCAATCGTCCATCTCCAACGCCGCCTGGGAGTGAGCGGTGCAGTAGGTATCCAACGCACCAACGCACATCTGGATCTCCGGCATGGATGTGCGCTCGAGCTCGTCGAGACGGTGCCCCGCGTGGACCGCCTCCAGCGCCTCCACCCGCGGTAGCGCCCCGATGATAGGCGCGCTCTCGAGCGCGGAGAAGCGGCGCGCAGTCTCCGCCTCCGGGCCGGAGTGAGCCGACTCCGCCTCGGCGAACTTGGTCTCCCACTTGCGGTCGAAGGAGTCGAACCTCTTCACCAACTCCTCGAGCGCCGACTTGACGCTGGGCTCCATCACGCCGAGGAGCTTCTGCCGACGAGTAAAGTGCGGATGAACAGCTGAAGCGGACTCCAGCACGGTCGCAGACCGCCTTGAGCTAATACCAATGTCAGCCTCGCTCTCTGCGGCGAGACCTGACAACTCCGGCGATCGCCGGAACTCAATTCACACACGCAACCGGAACTCGGGAGGGAGAAGGAGGCGACCGGCGGAGGACCGGTTGGAAAATTAAAAGTAGCAAGTTGTGTTTGATAGTTTGATACAGGAAACGTAAAGCATCTTCCTACTTATACTTCAGCCACTGGTGTGGCCTTCACAGGCTGAGCAGGCCCACTGCGGCCCAGTGACACGAGAATTGGCCTGTCTGGCCCTTCTTCCTCTTCTGGCCTTGGCGCCATCTTGGGACGCAGCTGGGTGGTGATGATGGCTGCTGACATCACCCCGGTCCATAAACTTTTAAAGTATGTCATTCCCATGTCTAAACTTAGTTTGGGTCTCAAATCAGGGGTTTACGGGTCTTAGCCTCTATGATATTAGCAAAATTAATGGGAGCGTATGCTATGAAAACCAACTAGCTGTGCAAACTATGCAAACTCTAATTAAGCGCACACGATTCTAATCCGATGGCTTCCGGTGGAGGTGGGACAATTAAGCACTTAAACCCTCCCACCAATCCAATCTTATTATTTTTTTCAACTCACCCAGCATCGTTACTGTGCTACTCCGGTTCGATGGTCACGCGGTTTCCCGACTCCAGTACGCCGCACTGAGTGCTTCGAGTCCCGCCGGCGCCGTCATGGAGACCGGCATGGAGGCAATGGAGATAGCCGATCGATGATCATGCCGTCATCATGATCGACGCAGTGACGTTGGAATTGGATAGGGCTGGGCCGGTGTCATCTGGCTCTACAACATTGTCTTCTACTTTCCGTTGGATATCATCAAGTTCCTCATCCGTTACGCACTGAGTGGGAGGGCATGGAATCTCGTCCTTGAGCAGAGGGTAAGAACACACATAATCTCGTCCATCGAGGTGCTGAGGTGCAAATGCAATGTCCTTGAGGATTTTCTGTTCTCGTGCATCTTGACATCACTCAGGCTGTGGCGGCTGCAGGTTCAATGGAGCTGAGCACCATAAAAAGCCAAAGTCCAGCGAACTGTCAAAGGGGAGCCATGATGATACGGTGGGTGTTTCTGGCGCGGATAGCACACACGGTGGAGGTAGGATACTGGACGATTACGGACGCATGAAGAAGGCCAACGCAGGAGAAGGATTATGAACCCATTGCGGCTACAAGACGGGCGGCGACGGGAGTCGAAGTCGGGCGCGATGGGGGCGGCGTCGGGGAGTCGCGTGACCAGACGGAGGAATAGGGATCGATGCTGGGTGAGGCCCTGTTTGGTTCCAGGGGACTAGGGACTAGAGACTATTTTTTAGTCCTAATTAGTCCCTAAATTGCCAAACATAGGGACTAAAAGAGGGACTAATAGTCCCTAGTCCGTTAGCCCATTGAGAGGTGCTAATTGGGACTAATCCAGCAACTTTACAGCCCATACCCTCCCTCTCTCTCCTCCCGCTCGGATCTTCTCCTGGATTTCCTCCTCCCGCAGCACGCCCATGTCGGAGCCCGACGCCGTGCGCGTGGTTGCGCAGCTCGCCGAGGTGCTAGCGGCCTGCCAACGCCGCGGCGACGTGCTCCTGGAGCCCGCCGGAGGCGCCCCTGCGGCTGCGGGTGCAGCTCACGGTCTTCGGCTCCGCCGCGTGGCTCGGCGGCGAGGGCGGCACGCGGAGCCAGATCCACGCCCCATCGCGAGCGCGTCGCTGCTGATGGCCTACACCACGGCTACCACCCTCCTCTTCACCCTGACGGCGTCCTCCTCGTCCTTGGCACCGCGGGCCTGCTGGGTGAGGGAGTCGAGGCAGGTAGGTGAAGCACGGCGACCCTGCGCGGCCAATCTGTCGCGGATTGCCGTTGCCGGTCCTCCGCGTCGCGTGCCAGCTCCACGCAATCCTTCATCGCTGCCCTGTTGCCGCTGCCGCTATCACCGTGCACGTAGATGGAGCAGTTTCGCGCACTGGCGGCGCCCACCACCAGCGCAGGTGACCAGATCCCGCCGTGAGCACGGGAGCTCAGGCCATGGCCCGATGCCTCCACGCCGCCGACGCCCATCTTGCCGCTGTTGGCTTGCCGGGCCGCGCCCCACACTGGCTTGCCGAGCCCGGTGAATTTTGACGCACACGAAGCTCATCCTCGCTACTGTCCATGGATGCTATTGACGGTGAGGTCGCTGGCTTCAGCTTCAGTGCCAGCAGACCTGGTGACAAGGCCGCCGCTTGCATTGCTTGATTGCTTCAGCATTGCTCGATTCACTAATCGCATCCACGGTTCTTGCTTGCTTGCTTGGCTTGGAGGCAGGCGAGCAGGATGAGCAGCGCGGTGAAGGGCATCAGAGAAGCACGATGAGGGGCAAAACTGAGGGGTATTTTGGTCTTTGATTTGTCATCTAGTCCCTTTTAGTTTCCAGAACCAAACAACTTCATGGACTAGAAATTAGTCTCTAAATAGTCCCTAGTCCCTAGTCTCTAGGAACCAAACAGGCCCTGAGTTGAAAAAAAATAATAAGATTAGATTGGTTGGAGGGTTTAAGTGCTTAATCACCCCACCTCTCCATCAGAAGCCATCGGATTAGAATTGTGTGCGTTTGATTAGAGTTTACATAGTTTGCATAGCTAGTTGGTTTTCATAGCATACGCTCCCCTAATTAATTGTTTCTAGAGCATTGCTTAGTAATCGCTGATCATAGCACGCTAAAAAATAACCCCTCGATTGTTTGGCTGAACTTAATCCATGAACGCATGAACTGAATCGATGAACGCATGAGAGGCTAACGAATTAGAGGACGCACACATCATTGACCACCGCAAGAACATAATCGAGAAGCCTGACGAACTAAAAATAGAGGACACACTCCTATAATGCAAGACTGCCGAACTTGCATGCCTCCTCCGACTAAGAGCCGGACGGCCCTTCTCGCTGCGTGGGCCAACTTTGATCGAAGTTGATCACCAGCCACCGCGAGGCGAGCGCGCGACCGCTGCCAGGCGCGCGAGTCACCATCATCGCGAGGAAAAGAACAGGCGCGCAAGGAAACGAAAAGAGACGCCGCCGCCGCCGCCAGTCGTGATCGTTGGGAAGGGATCAGGGCGATACAAGAGATTGGGGCCTATTTGCATAATTGTGACGGGCTAATCTGCCACTTGTACCCGTAATGAACTGATTTGAGACCCAAATCAAATTTAGGCACCAGAATGATATACTTTGAAAGTTTATGGACCGGGGTGATACCCCAATGAAAGTTCAAGGACCGGGTTTGTATTTTACTCATCTTTATTCCCCGTTTTTTTTTTAAAAAAAAGCTCAACGCATCAGGAGACACGGCGGCAGCGCCTCCACGACATTGGAGGGAACAGTAGCGGGCCAGGATCTGCCACCGCATGCCAGGACGGAGGGCTGGAGGCTGAGTGGATGCGCGCTGTCCAGGCCATCGTCACCTCTCAGCAGCAACTACAGGTAATTGGATCAATCCACATTGATCAATCCTAGACGCTATTCAAATTTGAATCCACCATGCCTGCCACCACGATCTCCGTCGACGAGGTGGCGATATCAGTTATTGGGAGTCGCGACCTCCGCGTCGGCAAGGTGACGATTGACGTGATCGCCCACGGTGGCGCGCCACGTTCTCCGCGTAGGTGAGGTGACCACCATCGACGCGATGCACGGCGTTATCTCCACAGTGTCGTTGGCTTCCTCTTCGACACCGGCCTCCTCCACTCGACCCCTCCGTCTCTGTGATCTGGGCGACATCCGCCTCCGCCACCAGCCTTGTCTCCGCGATCTTCCTTGATGGGCCAGGATGCCATGATCGCGCTGCGGCCGGTGTGAGGCCAATGCACGGGGTGACGACAGCAGCGTTCGTCCACGGGAGTCATGGCCTACGACTGGTCATCAGATCCAAAAGTCTCGCCAGCGGTCGCACCGATGCTCGTGCCCTAGAGGAGGTCGTGATCCTGGACGCCATGGCCAGGTGCGCTACGACAGCGACAAGGGCTCCGTGGAAGTCGCGAACGCAAACACGACGAGGCCGCCACGCGCCCGTGCACGACACGAATGCGAACATGATGTCGCTCAGGTCGGGAGTCATGGCCTTCGATGTGTTTGTTTCCTTCTCCCTCTCCTAGCAATTCAATACGTTTCAAGTTCTGAGTTCTCTGTGAGGTCAGCCTTAGGGCACAGTCTGTCCTGAATCAATCTCCTTGCCCATATTGTTCTTGTTTTCTCTCAAGTTTTGTTGTCAGGTTAGTTATCCCACCAAGAAGGTTTCGTTTCCATGCATTTGAAATCGTATAGTTATGTTCTTTCTTTTCCCTTAAATAAGATTCTGAGTGTTGCTCCCTTTGTGGTAGAACAATTTGCAAATGGTTATTTTAGTGAGAACACAATGCTCTGGGCAGAAGGGAAGAAGGAATGGCTATCGCCCATCCCTGAGTTATAATATGCAGTCACATGTTATTGTCTTGTACTTTTGTACTGTACCTGTAATGGTTTTCTTATCATTCAATGAACTTCCGTGCATATGCTCCAAATGTTGATGACAGTTCTGAGAAATTTCAGAAGGAGGCTACCAAAGCCGAGGCAGAGGTGACCAGCAAGATGATGAGTGGCCAGCAGCAACCACACCGGGTGAGGAAGAATTTACTGATGATGACGGCACCATTTAGATTATGGAACCATTTACAAATGGGACTATCCTTTGAGAGCATGGGTTCCTCAAGTAAGTATTGCTAATATAATGTCATGTGGGGCCGTACGTATACACGACGTACACGGGCTCGTGACCTACGCCGCGCCGTGGAGCGCGCAGAGCGCGTGGCCAAGGAGGCTCACGGCGCGCCAACCTCGAGTGGCTAGAAGGAAAGCATCAATAGTCTCCTGTGGTGATCCATAATTCTAGGAGCAATTAGCTCTAGTTGGTTTGGGCCCTTGGCCATATATTCTGTAATCGGCACACTTTGAGATTTAATCAAGAATTGTTATCCCTAACCTCTACCTCTTCTTCTATAAGCCGACGGCTGTGGGGTATAACCACGCCGGCGAGGATGGAGCGAGGGTATGAGCTCCGTAGCCGCGGTCCTGCTACCCTGGGCATCGATGCCCTTGACAACTTGGTATCGGTCTCCAGGTCTCGCCGATCCTCACCCACCCGCCCCACCCATTCCACCACAGCCGCCGCCCAAAACCCTAGTCCGCCGCCATCTCCACCATCCTCCACCGCTTCCGCACCCAGCCCTACCACCATGTCTGAGCCAACCCTTGCCGATGTCATGGACATGCTCAAGACCATGAACTCCGAGATGAAGACGCTGAAGGACGACGTGGCGGCCATGAAGGACAGGCCTGCGTCCTCGGCCGGAGGGGGCGACGATCATCGCTCCTACGCACCGCGCGATCAGGAGTTCCATCCCCGGCCCAAGAAGTGGGATTTTCCCCTCTACGACGGCACGACCGATCCAATGCTCTTCCTCAACAAGTGCGAGGCCTACTTCTGCCAACACCGTACCATGGCGGAGGAGCGCGTCCGGGTGGCGTCGTACCACCTGGACGAGAACGCCCAACTGTGGTATACCCAGCTGCAGGATGACAAGGGCACGCCGACGTGGGGCAACTTCAAGGATCTCTTGAACCTGCGGTTTGGCCCCCCACTCCGATCTGCACCAATGTTCGAGCTCGCGGAGTGTCAGCGCACCGGAACTGTGGAGGAGTACACCAACCGGTTCCAGGCCCTCTTGCCCCGCGCTGGCCGGCTGGAGGAGGCGCAACGCGTTCAACTCTTCACGGGGGGTCTTCTACCGCCGATCAGCCACGCCGTCCGCATCCACCACTCGGACAACCTCGCCGCGGCCATGAGCTTGGCCCGCCAGGTGGAACTGATGGAGGATGACCGTTCGATGCCGTACCCACCTAGGGCACCACCGCGCGGCCAACCTGCAGCACCACCTCCGCGGCCCGCGCTACCGGCGGCTCAACCACTCCTAGCGCTGCCTGCGCCGCCAGTGGCCACCCAGCCGGGCCATGGCGACGGCAATCAGCGGTGCCTCACCCCCGACGAGATGGCGGAGCGACGTCGTCTCAACCCCTGCTTCAACTGCAATGAGAGGTACTCCCGAGGCCACAACAGGTTCTGCAAGCGGATCTTCTTCCTCGACGACGTGGAAATCGACGACGCCACGGAGGAAGGTGAGGCTGCCGCGATCGAGGTCAAGGACCCAGAGGCACCCAACTTCGCACTCCACGCGGTGGCCGGTATTCCCGTGGGCAAGACCATGCGGATCCGCGTCGTGGTGGGTTCGACATCCCTCATCGCCCTCCTCGACACCGGCTCCACCCACAACTTCATCGCCGAAGCGGCGGCGCGCCGTACCGGGCTGCCCATCCAACCTTGGCCGAGGCTCACAGCCACGGTGGCTAACGGCGAGAAGGTGCCGTGCCCGGGCGTCATCAGGCGCGCCCCAGTCGTCATCAACAACATTGACTTTGTCGTAGACCTTTTCGTCATGCCTCTTGCAGGGTATGACGTCGTCCTGGGGACCGTGTGGATGGCCACGCTGGGCCAGCTCGCCTGGGACTTCATCGCCGGCACGGTCTCGTTCCAGCACCAAGGCCGCACGGTGTGCTGGTCCGGCGTGCTGTCAACGGGGGAGCAGGGGGACTGCGCTGCCGCATCTAGCGCACCGCTCCTCGACACCCTACTCGCCGAGTTCGCGGGGGTGTTCGCAGAGCCCCGCGGTCTGCCGCCCCAGCGCGCCCGCGACCATACCATCGTCCTCAAGCCAGGGGTGGCACCCGTCGCTGTTCGTCCCTACCGGTACCCGGCGGCCCACAAGGACGAGCTGGAACGCCAGTGCACGACCATGATCGAGCAAGGGATCGTTCGCCGTAGCGACTCGGTGTTCTCCTCTCTAGTCATCCTCGTCAAGAAGGCGGATGGCGCGTGGCGCTTCTGCGTTGACTACCGGGCTTTGAACGCCCTCGCCGTCAAGGACGCGTTCCCGATCCCCGTCGTCGACGAAGTCCTCGACGAACTCCATGGCGCCCACTTCTTCACCAAGCTTGACTTGAGGTCGGGATATCACCAGGTTCGCATGAAGCCCGAAGACGTACACAAGTCAGCGTTCCGGACACACGACGGCTTGTACGAGTTCCTGGTGATGCCCTTCGGGTTGTGCAACACCCCGGCCACCTTCCAGGCGCTCATGAACGACGTCCTCCGGCCATTCTTGCGGCACTTCGTCCTGGTATTTTTTGATGATATTCTTATATACAGCCGCACATGGGCAGACCATCTACGCCACCTCCGCGCTGTTCCCTCGGAGCTTCAACGCCACCAACTCTTCATCAAGCGCAGCGAGTGTGCTTTTGGCAAATCATCGGTCTCCTACCTCGGGCACATCATTTCGGCGTCGGGAGTGGCCATGGATCTGGCCAAGGTGCAGCCCATCCTCGACTGGCCCCTCCCTCGGTCGGCGCGTGCAGTCCGCGGCTTCCTCGGGTTGTCGGGGTACTACTGCAAATTCGTCCACAACTTCGGCTCCGTGGCGGCCCCGCTCACCGTCCTCCTCAAGAAAAAGGGGTTCGCTTGGACCGACGCCGCCGCAACTGCCTTCACCACGCTCAAGGCAGCGATCACCTCGGCACCGATTCTCGCTATGCCGAACTTCGCTAGGCCCTTCATCGTCGAGTGTGATGCGTCGTCGCATGGCTTTGGCACCGTCCTCATCCAGGAGGGCCACCCGATCGCTTTCTTCAGCAGGCCGATTGCGCCGCGCCACCTCTCCCTTGCAGCCTACGAGCGGGAACACATCGGCCTCGTCCACGTAGTCCGGCATTGGTGGCCGTATCTGTGGGGGCGCCGATTTCTGGTGAAGACAGACCACTACAGCTTGAAGTACTTGTTGGACCAGCGGCTTGCGACGATTCCCCAGCATCACTGGGTGGGGAAGCTCCTGGGCTTTGACTTCGCCGTGGAATACAAGCCGGGGGCGACCAACGCGGTGGCGGACGCCTTGTCCCACCACGACACGGAGGACGGGGCCATCCTTGCTATGTCCGCTCCCCGCTTCGACTTCGTCGCGCGCCTCCGCAATGCCCAAGACGAGGACCCCGGCCTGGTGGCGCTCCGCGAGGAGATCGCAGCGGGCAACCGCGGCACGCCATGGTCCCTGGTTGATGATATGGTGCAATTCAACGGCCGGCTCTACATCCCTCCTACATCGCCACTTGTCGGCGAGATCATGCACGCCGTCCATGAGGAAGGCCATGAGGGCGTCCAGCACACACTTCACCGGCTGCACCGCGACTTCCACTTTCCCGACATGAAGCGCTTGGTGCAAGACATGGTGCGGGAGTGTGTCGTGTGCCAACGGTACAAGTCCGAGCATCTCCACCCCGCGGGTCTCCTGCTGCCCCTGCCGGTTCCCCAAGGTATCTGGACCGACATCGCGCTGGATTTTGTGGAGGCGCTCCCCTGGGTGAATGGCAAGCCGGTGATTCTCACGGTCGTCGAGTGTTTCAGCAAGTATTGCCACTTCATCCCTCTGGCACACCCGTACTCCGCCGAATCAGTCGCATAGGCGTTCTTCCAGGAGATAGTCCGCCTCCATGGGGTACCTCAATCCATGGTGTCGGATCGCGACCCGATCTTCACGTCAACATTTTGGCGCGAGCTCATGAGGCTGTTGGGCACCAAGCTTCATATGACCACGGCATTCCACCCACAGTCGGATGGCCAGTCCGAATCAGCTAACCGGGTCATCATCATGTACTTGCGCTGTCTTACAGGGGATCGTACGAAGCAGTGGCTCCGCTGGCTCCCATGGGCGGAGTATGTCTTCAACACCGCCTTCCAGTCGTCCCTTCGCGACACGCCGTTCCGCGTCGTTTACGGCCGGGATCCGCCCACCATCCGGTCCTATGAACCCGAGGAGACGCGGGTGCCTGCCGTTGCCCGGAGCATGGAGGAACGTGCGGAGTTCCTCGACGACATCCGCTATCGCCTGGAGCAGGCTCAGGCGGTACACAAGCGCCACTACGACGCCAACCATCGACCAGTGTCGTACCAGGTGGGGGACTGGGCGCTGCTCCACCTTCGTCACCGCCCCGCAGCGTCGCTTCCTCAAGCTACGATGGGCAAGCTTCGTCCACGCTTCTACGGCCCGTACCGCGTCATCGAGCTGATTAATGAGGTCGCGGTACGTCTGGCTCTTCCGCCTGGCACTCGTCTCCACGACGTGTTCCACGTGGGGGTCCTCAAGAAGTTCGTCGGCTCCCCGCCCGAAGCGCCACCAGCCCTGCCGGCCATACTCCACGGCGCGGTGGCCCCGGAGCCCGGCGTTCAGCAGGTCCTCGTCCAGTGGAAGGGCGAGTCAGCGGCGTCGTCGTCATGGGAGGACGTCGAGGAATTCAAGACCAAGTACCCGACGTTTCAGCTCGAGGACGAGCTGAGTCTCGGTGGGGAGGGAGATGTCATGTGGGGCCGTACGTATACACGATGTACACGGGCTCGTGACGTACGCCGCGCCGTGGAGCGCGCAGAGCGCGTGGCCAAGGAGGCTCACGGCGCGCCAACCTCGAGTGGCTAGAAGGAAAGCATCAATAGTCTCCTGTGGTGATCCATAATTCTAGGAGCAATTAGCTCTAGTTGGTTTGGGCCCTTGGCCATATATTCTGTAATCGGCACACTTTGAGATTTAATCAAGAATTGTTATCCCTAACCTCTACCTCTTCTTCTATAAGCCGACGGCTGTGGGGTATAACCACGCCGGCGAGGACGGACGTAGCCGCGGTCCTGCTAGCCTGGGCATCGACGCCCTTGACATATAATCTGTCGTCTCCATCCCTAGGTAAATAAACTGCTTAGATACATCAGTTGATTGCATGACTTTCCACCATTGAAATCATGAGTCTCCTGAGCTTGGAATCTTAGGTCTTGTACTTTTGTTATGATTTATTTATGAGTTATCAGTATAGATCATACGATAAAAACTTGTGTTGGTCATGGAAGGAGGAGATCGCGAGGCTGGCTGGGCGGCCCCAGATGGCGGCGTGGCTACGCCGGATCCACAAGCGGCCGAAGGGCGTCGTACGAGGAGGTGGCGACCAGCCGCGTGGTCCATGATGAGCTGGACGCCTTGGGCGTTGGGTTCGGCCTTATGGTCTCGCGTACCGTTCGTCACATCAGGCCTAGGCGTGGGGCCGCCCTCGGCCTCGGACGAGGCGTCGTCGTCTTCGAACACGGAAGCACGAGCCGCCCACCGCCGCCGCCATCGCATGTGCACCGACGGCCCTTGCTGCCTGGTCGCGGCGTCGCCCTGCCGCACTCCACCGGCGACATGGGTCCTTCTCAACGGCACGCGCGTCGTGAGTCCTGAACCTGCTTGACTTTCCATCGGTGTCGTCTGATCCGTTGACTGCATCTCCCTTTAGCCATGAGTTTCCATGAGGTATTGATCCTTCACCTCAATTTGCACATGGATGATTGAATGGTTTAGTTAAGGCACAATTTTTCATGGTTGCCTGCAGGTGTGGCTGAATATCCACTCGAGAATGCCACCAGGTGTTTACATAGGTATGCTGAAGATCCATAAAAGCTATTTGGGACACAACACCAATTCACCTGCTGAGCATATACAAGGTAACGTCTTCCCTCCCTTCCTCTTGTCTTTCTAGATTACGTGCATACAAGTTCATAATTTTTTTTGGAATGGATCAATTATAATCCGCAGTCCATATGTTTCATGAAATGTTTCTAAGAGTTTGGGAAATTATTTTCCACGAATGCACCTTATTTCCATAAACAACTATATATAATATATCATATATTTTCTTTCCTGGTTTTTGTGGTTGCCTACACAAGTATCAGTTACATGAATTGTATAGATGAGAATTTAGTTGCTTTCAGACTTTATGTAGACTGCAACCAATTTTATTTGCGAATTTAACTAGGTGCATAGAGAAATGTTTTAGTTTGCTGATTCTTCATCTTCTTGTAGACTGAATTTATGTGTTGGATCTGTTAATCAATGACAAGGTTGACTTGGTGGTCTCGGTGAATATTGGTGTCATATATGGACAATTGGTAAAATCAGATCTTGCCATGAGACAGTACAACATAGTTTTTAGATCAATGGTGGATTTTGGCTTTTACCCTGGATGCCTTTCAAAATATATTTGTGTAGGTCTCTGCATGTGAACAAGGGTTCTATAAATGTTCATGCAACAATGTAGTCTCTTTCTTTTTGTCAAGGTTAGTAGAGATTGACCTCTCATCTTTGGCATGAATTTTCTTGGATCTAAAACTTTATATGATTTAATAATCATGAAGCATGAACTGTTAGTAGGATGCATGCTTATTTTACTAACTCTTGCAACATGTAGCAGCGGCATCTATACATGATTCTCCTTGCTATCGATTTCTAGATAATTTGTAAAAGAACAAAAAATTTATCATGTCTAGAATTCTTCTTTCAGGCATGGACGAGCAGAAGAAATGCTTTCTTTTTCTCAAAATAGTGATTACATACATAGCATTGGCAAGCTTGTGTCTTAGTTTGCTTCACGGGCGCTGTGACAAGGACCAGCTCGGCCGGGAGGCCTAGGATGACACATGGCTTTGGGTCACCAAAGTTGGTATGCATCGGCGACGACCTCGACGTGGGACGAGGTGGATGCCGTGGCTTGGCACAACTACTTGCACCGTCTATGGACCGAGCTGCGGTCATGGCTAGGTTATGTGGTGTGTGAGACGCTCACGCCCTCGGGGAAGCGGAGGCAGAGAAGGTCTTAAGCAGATTGTAACTTAGATAGTTGAGGCGAGACAATCTTATCATGTCTTGTTATGCAGATTATACACATGATCATATACAATTGCATGAAGCTTGAACTATGAAAAAATATCGTCGTTTTGTTGTCATGTGCTAAACCTGAAATAAAGCCGTAGCGTTAGCACGGACACTATACTAGTTAATATAACGCCGGGCAACTTGATTTTTAAAGAAAAAAATATCTGCGCAAAGCATATTTGAAGAGCCAACATAAAAGGCGAAGGTTAAATTCTTTTTTAGGCTTGCCCTACATGGACGGCACCTTTGAATCACAGAGTGACAGGTGTAGCATGACCTTCAGCAAGACGTAACATGTGTTCTGTGCGATCAAAGTGATGGCACGACTCACGAGGCGTGAGAAATCAGACGATTGGTGGTAGCATGTGTGGGAAACTGTGTCCAAGGTTTTGAGGCATTGTTACTATCCAGATCCAGTGGTCTTGCTCAAAGCCTGTTAGAACTGTGTCGAATATGTGTACTAGTTGGTTACGTTATAACTAGAGTTATTCTAGTGGGCTATGATATGTTTAGTACCGTATTGCCAATTCATGGTGTAGAGGCTATTTTAAGGGGATATAAATATATCCCTAACCCGTTTGTAACCATAAGACGACAGGACAGCTGTTTTAGCTGTTGGGGAGGAGCGCCCGTAATCATGCCCCGAGGATGTAGGTACGCCGAACCTCGTTAAAAACATCATCTCGTGTTCGATCCTTTTATTTATCAGCATTATTTGCTAACAAGTGGTATCAAAGCCGGACACGAGATTGATTGGAAAATTAGGGTTTTATTCCCTGTTTATTCGTCGTCTTCAATGCTAGGGTTTCAGTCCCTGTTATCGCACCGCTGCCAGCATGGTCGCGGTGATTTCTTCCGTGCCGATGGAAATCGGCGACTCGGCGAGATCGAGTTCAAGGCGGAGTTTTTTACCGGGCGTTTTCTTTTCCGTGCTGATTGATCAGCGACTCGGCCCGCCGGCCTGAGTCCAAGGCGGAGTTACTCCCACAGATTCAATCTGGTGTTTGTCACGTCGCCGCCGGTGCCATCATCCGATCGGCAAAAGCTTTCGCCGCTGCTGTCCAAGATCAAGAAAAGTCAGGCCGCCGCTGCTGTCCCAAAGGCGGAGTTGATCATGGTCTGATCCGTTCGAAGCTGCTGCCGGTGGTCCCGTGGATCAAGGAGATCGGCGACTTGTCGTTCCACCGTTGACAAGTCCAAGGCGGAATCCATGCAGAGTAGGAGCCGGAGGCATCCTTCACGTGGATCAAGGAGGTGAAGTCCGTTTGTTGCCTATCATCCGTGAAAGTTTTGGTGAAATTTTTCAGATGATTCTACGTGCACACATCAATCTATCAGAGGAGTTCTTTGGCAAGTCATTGCTGTTCGTACAGACATGTACACAGGCTGCAGGTTCATGCTAGGGTTCCAAATTCATACCTAGATTTCTGCAGATAATATTTTCTTCTGGATATTTTCAAGACTTTGGTGCATCGTGATCAGAATTATTTGATGGACAATTTCTTTCGGCTGTCCAAGACCAGATTCAAGTTCCGGGTTATCATAGTCGGTTGTTACTCGACGATTTCTTCCGTGTTGTTCTATCAGCGACTCGACGTTTCTTGCAACGTCTAGTCCAAGGCGGAGTGATTTCTTCCGTGCCAATCCAATTGGCGACTGAGCTGTCACATGGTGTGGAGTCCAAGGCGGAGTTCTAAAATCTTCTGCTCTTTTGTTGATGTTCACCTGGTCCAGTCAAGTGCACAAGATGTTATACCAGAAGGTTCTTCAGCAATTTGCTAATTGTACATGCAAGTGTACCAGGCTGCAGGTTTTGTTGCTAGGGCTACCCAATACCTAGTGTTCTGCAGATTATTCCTTCTGGTTATTTCTTCGGAAGTCTTCGAAGAGTGCACAGCTACAGGTGGAGTTATTGAGCAAGAAGTTGCAAGAGCTAATGCTCTTGTTAGGACGGGTCAGATGTGACTCGTTAGACAGCTTTTGGAGCTGTGAAAGTTTTCGGTACACAGATGTTCGCATTTGGACGACTTCAATGTGGCGTGCATATTCGCCAAGGTGGAGTTTGTTAGAACTGTGTCGAATATGTGTACTAGTTGGTTACGTTGTAACTAGAGTTATTCTAGTGGGCTAGGATATGTTTAGTACCGTATTGCCAATTCACGGTGTAGAGGCTATTTTATGGGGATATAAATATATCCCTAACCCGTTTGTAACCGTAAGACGACAGGACAACTGTTTTAGCTGTTGGGGAGGAGCGCCCGTAATCATGCCCCGAGGATGTAGGTACGCCGAACCTCGTTAAAAATATCGTCTCGTGTTTGATCTTTTTATTTATCAGCATTATTTGCTAACAAAGCCTACCATGTGAAAGGAGCATAACCGCCGAACGTTGGACAAGTGATCGCCGCAGAAGCTCTTCATGCTTATTGTTGAAGAAGCAGACGCCTGGGAGGCCTGGTTTTAGCAGCTTGTTGTCGGTGCTCAGCACAGCCTTCTAGCACCTCACGTGGAGCAATCACCTCGGTCACACAATCAGTTTCTTTAGTAACGGACCTAGGATTTTGAAATTTATTCAGGGGTAATGGGGCCTGAGTTGAAACTATGGCGAACTCACACGAAGCTAATATTGTCTTCCACTATAGCAACAATCGTCCTTATGCATATATATGAAATAAATGATTGTATATTATATGTCCATCTTTTATATCAATGCGGGTTGTTCGACTGATGATTTCTACGGCTAACGAGCCAGATGCTGTTTTGTTGTTGTGAGACAAAAATGTTGTACAATGACTGATAGGTCCATGCGAAAATACAATAATTGAGAGTGCTCAAGTTAATAATTAGATAGAAAAAGGACACACATAGTGTATAATACAATCTTGGATGAGTTAAGCTCTCTTATCTAAACCTATTGTATTTATTGCTATAATATTCCCATTTGACAAATTTCTTCTAAATGTAGAATTATAGATATATAAGTATATAACCAATTCCTTTAAATTGAACGCAACTAGTAACTTTATTATTGTATCAGAAATCAGATGAAGTTGTGAACTTCCCGTTTCTTACAAGGAAATCTGAGATAATTAGGGAACTGCATTAATTAATATACGTTGATTATTGCTTGAGCGGAAGTATCGATTCCGAGTGCTGAGTGCTGTATGTGTGGACAGACGTTTAAGTCCAGGTGCCCAGCAAGCAGTACCCTGACAACCCCGGCATGTGCTTCGCCCAGCCTACTTGGTGAACTGGGCTGTGCCTTATTGGGTCGAAACAAAGCCTATCTGACCAGTTGTGACACAAGGAAAAGAAAAGGTTTATATTACCTAAGTGACCCATTTCGCGAATGGAATGCCATCTTCAACCTCGGGAGGGAAGGATTCAAAGACCTCTCAGCTCGACAGCCCCGGTACCTTACAACCATGGCAGAAATTTCTTGGGGGGTGTCGGACGTGTCACAACATCAAGGGTTCCATCGCCCAGCGGTCCCTTTGTTTGTGTTTACACCATCGCAAATGGCATCTCACGTCCTCACCATGATATGAGATGTCGGACGTGTAAACTCTTTACCTCCTTAACGGAACACATGCTAAGCACATTCTTGGATAAAAGAAACTTGTCCATTTGAGCTGCATTCAATCTACGTGTTCAAATTCTAACGACTATTATTATTTTTGTCTCAAAAATTTCATGCTAACTATATCGTAAGCCAAACAAAAATTTACTAAATTTATACAAAAAATATTGATATTCATATTACAAAATATGACTATATTATCATGTTATGTATACATGCTTAATGTCATACTAGATGACAATTTTCTCTACAAATTTGATTTAAATTATTAAGATAATATGACGTAGGAGTATCATTTTTTTTTTTTGGGAAGGTGTAGAATACTTTTGTTCCGTTTTTTCGGAAGGCATAGCCAAATGTTTCTTAAAAAAATTGTAGTTTTGAAATATCAACATTTATACTAGTATTTTAAATATACTAGGTTCGTGCGTGTTGCAGCCTAAGTGTACACATGTGTTGCCACGATCCACGAAAGCCAAAAAAAAAACTTTTAATACACAAAGAGGAACATGATCAAGAAGTTCTTGGGTAACACTACAATGGTATTAGGTGCAATCAGGGTAAAAAGGGTGGAATCATGGGCTCATTCGCTTCCTCACGAAGGGAAATGCAACCCATCTTCCTCGAGGCTCGCCGCCACCCCCATCCGACCCCCTCGCGTCCGCCTCCGGCGACCTCGCCGGAGTGCGCCGGGAGTGGGGCCCCGCACCTTGAATAGCTAGTAGCCAATACCGAGTAGTAGTAGTTTGCTCTAGGTTCTTCTGTGCCTTTATGGCCTTTACCCTATGTGGTACTTGCTACCAGGGACGTGATCGGCTTATTCGGCGTCGACGTCCTCGCTACCCGAGTTAGTACGAATAAAATAAAGTCGTCCCCTCTAACAAGTTCATCTCCACCCGCCCCCAACCACTGCTGCTGGAGCTTCCATGTCGCTACACTCGATTTTGCCGCAGCTGAGGTCGATTGGAAGGTTGTGCCTATGGATCAGGTCCTCCTTTGGGTGGATCTGGTCCCGAGATTTCATCTTCTCCTGCTCAGGGCCGCGCCGACCGCCTTCTCCGACTTTGTCCCCCCACCTGCCACAGCAGTTGCCGGTCCTGGTGTGCTCGACCACAGCAAGGTGGCTCTCCTGCTTTTGTTTGCTCGACAGCGCTGGCTCCCCATGGGATCCCGGTTCATGCTGATTCATCAATATCTGGCGACAACTTCAACTGGATCCTTTAGTCACCGATGTGCTCCTCCACAGTTGGCTCCACCGGCCCGCCTTCAACCGATGCTATTCGCGGTCATACCACTTGGGTGTACGCATCCTCGACGCCCCTGCGGCCCTCCGCCGGCAACTCCGTCATCTCTGTCGCCATGGACAGTGCCGCCGAGTTCCTCTTTCGATCCAGGACTTGTTTTGTAAATTGGTCTTCTCTTGAGGACCTATTTGTAAACTGGCTGCTGTAATTTTATAGTATACGCATGTGTTTTTTTGTAAAAAAAACTGCTATCGGCTCTATATCTAGTTTGCTTCTGTTTTAATTTCTAAGAGCAGACAACATTGCCACATGTCAAATAGTGTGAAAGGGCCTCTAGCCTAGTGGTTGGAGCACTTGAGTAACACCCAGCAGACTTGGGTTCAACTCCCCGTGGGAGCGAATTTAAACAGGTCTGCGTTATCAAAAACAAAAAAAAAAAATAGGCTAAGGTTTCCCTTGCGGATTCCGGTCAAAAACATGTCAAATAGCTCATGTGCTTCCACTAGAAAACATAGCTCGTGTGCTGGTGTGACATGTGACAACATGTGTGTCCAAATATCTTCTGCAAGAAATAATGTACAAACACAAAGGTACTTGATGTCAAAACTAGTCCAACTAACACACTAGCAGGTTCTGAATACCCTAGAGGCTGCACACACGACCAGCAATGCACGCAACTAGCCAAACTGATCAAGAGATAGATAGGACCGATGTGAAGCTCATTTTTTGCTGGAAAAGCTCCCGAACCACTCGCAGAAGGATTCATGGAGAGAAGTGCGTGGAGGATCTCTTGAGACTTGCAAGGCCGCCTAAGATGTCATCAAATCTCGTGGAGAGGTGCTGAACAACAAGGTAGGAGAAAATTAGGGAAAAAACAGTTGTAGATCATAATTTTCAAGTTTCCAATGTCCAAAACACAATTCAAGATCGAATCGATTTGGACTTCATAGTTGGCATAGCGGGCTTGCAACCCGACTTAGGCGGTTATTGTGGGCTCCGGCAGGGTGCCTGGCCGGCTGGGCAGCCGAGCCAGCTTAGCTGGCCTAGGACCCGGCCAAGCGAACTGGGGGATCGCTGTGGCTCACCGTCTTTTCCGCGTGATTTGTTGTTCTGTTTGCGACACCAGTTGATCTCGATCGTGCGATCATGTCTAGGATATTTATAACTTATTCATGGTGCTAAAATCACCTTCAACAATCTTGAGTGTATTTTACAATCTTAGTCACAACACGTTGTGGATTAGGGATGGATGGGAATGGGGTTGCAGACATGCATGTTTCCGTTTCCCAGATGATTCTCGTCACGTCAACCAACCATCGAATGGCAGGATGTGTAGTTGTGACGCCGGCGAAATAAGTTACTTGCGTGTGCACAGGTGCACGAACGCGGCGACGAGGAGAGCAGCCTTGAGCCTGACGCTCCAAGGGATGCCGTAGCTTCCCCTGCCGACGGCAACAAGCCCCCTCACGAACGGCCAGAAGCAGAGCAGAAGCCATCCACAGCACACGAGCTCCCCGACGCTCGGGCCGACACTACCGGGCACGTCTTCCGCCGCACCGACGACCGCCCTCCACTCTCCAACAGCGACGGCAACGATGGTTAACATCGTTAGCGCTGCCGGTGGCACGAACATCGGCGACGAGTCGAAGGTGAACCGCCCCGGGTTGGCGTCGTCCGCGGCGTCTCCGCCGAACTGCTCCTTGCGCGTCACCTCGAACACCGTCTCTGAGAGGCCGAGCGTCTTGAGGACCACGGTGAGGAACGCGAGCAGCCAGGCGGACGACGACACGATCCGCCGCATCCTGTGGTTGTTCCACCAGGCGCGTGCCGAGAGCCTGCAGTCCTTGTACTCGGCCAGGTTGTACACGTTGTAGCCCAGGAACAGCGCCAGTGGGATGACGAAACCCGGTTCTGACGCCTGCATCACAACAAGATTAAATTTTCAGAAACTCGGATGAAGGTTTTTTACCTACAATAATACATGTACAGACTACCGAGGACAGAACTTAGAATTCAAGATTACCTTTGGCAAGAAGGAGCGATTTGCAATGAGGCAGTAAGGTGCTAGCAATGCATAGCACAACTCGAAAGGTGCCCTGAAGGGCCACACATCGACGACAAGGTAGGCGACGCACTGCCGGAAACTGAGGCACTTGAACACGGAGAGAAGGAACGGGTTATGGCGGCTGAGTAGTATCTCCAGGAGGCCCGTGCCCCACCTCTTGTACTGGGTGAGGCTGGCCGGCCCGCCAGTGGGCGCGCCGCCGAGGAATGCCGGCGGGTCGGTGGTAAGGATCGCCGATCTCCAGCCGGCGGCGTGGATGCGCTGACCCGTCAGGACGTCCTCGGTCATGGACCCGTAGACCCACCCCACCTCTTGGCCCCAGCTCGTGCTAGTCTCGTAGCTGCAGGCCGAAACTTGTTTCGCAGCTTCGACGCGACTCGTTAGGTCTGTCAGAACACTCGTTGGTGCTCTGAGCATGTCCCCGGAGATGATGCTCCTCGCCGACTCGATCAGTTCATTTGATCTGCCAAATCTGTTTTGTAGCTCCTTGTAAGATGGTGAACGACCTGCCAGAGTTTATGTAGAATGATTAGAATCGTCTGTTACCTCCTAGAAGAAGAAGGTAACATGGTATATTGTAAAATATATATTTATATAATTATTTTTCTATTTTATACAATAGGATAAATTAGGAAGTTTTTAGATATGAGAAAATTTACAATGGTTGGAGAGGCATCAAGAGGCATTTGATGTGTCTATGATTTATGGGCCCATAAGTCGCGAGGCATCAATACAGAGGCATCGAGAGGCATTTGATGTGTCTATGACATGCGGGCCACATGCGCTGAGAGGCATCGCGACGCCTCCGGATATGGGGGAAATTAGGACTCGAATAATAGAGTGATAATTGTTTTTTTGTATTTTATTTTTTTAACCAAGGGCAAAAAGTACTTTTATAATTGTATTAGTGATGTTTTGACTAGTATTTGCTTTATTAAAAAATAAGAACAATTTTGTCTCGTTTGGGTTCACGTTGGGGTTCATTGTGCCGCTGTGTAGTCCGCCGCCGTCGCCGCCGTCGATCAGTCCGATGCGGCAGATCTGAATTCGTGATCTTGCCTTCTTCGTCTTCTCAATCGTGAAATCGTGATTTGCGGCTGTTATGGCGACTGGCGATTTGGTGAGGGCACCGGCCACCAGGAAGACGTCAGGCGCTAGTGCCATCTCGTCTTCAATCTTTACTAATCGTAGATCAACAGTTCGGCACTTCCTGGAACGTTCCTGTATATCTCGTGGCCCCGCTGTTCCTCGGCGGCTGCGGCATCTATCGTGCAAGGGCACTTGGGCGGGCCGGGAGGTGGGCTGGGTTTGTGGTGTTTACATGCTTTGCGAAAAGACCATAGTGTCCTTAAGTAAATTAATTAATGAAAATAATAATTTTGAGGAGGCATTGAGAGGCATTAAGAGGCATTTAGATGTTTTTCCAACCATTGTAAAATGGCTCTTTAGATATATATAAAAAAATTCTTTAATTAATGCATACAAGATCTACTGGATGTGACATAATCTAATTAGTATGAGTAGTACTTTTTATGTAAGTGTCCCGTCGCTATCTCACCTTTCACGCTGGTGGAGTCTGCTGGTGGCACACCATACATGATTTTCCTATGGTGAAAGCATCCTGTCCCACAGTAAAATGAACAGAATCAACAATGTTGGCCTGAATCATGTGTTATATAGTTATGAGTCGTCCATGTGGAGAGCATGGACGACTCATAACTATATAACACATGATTCAGGTCCGGCCAACGTTGTTGATTATGTTCATTTTCTACTGAACTATCGTGAAGTCTTACTGCAGGCCCAACACTATGACAAACCGGTGGACGCCAAGGGGAAAGCCCCATGCTGGATCCCGGTTAGCGTGCCGATAGCAGCTGCGGCACGCTCGGCACGTTGGGAACCCCCGCCGGAAGGGTGGCTGAAACTGAAAGTCGATGGCTCCTTTGTTGTTGAGACTGGGCAGGCAGGCGTTGGTGTGGTGATAAGAAATGATAAAGGAGAGGTCGTCCTAACAGCTTGCCGGGCTTTGTTCCGGTGTGCATCAGCAGACGAGGCAGAAGCTCAAGCCTGTGCTGAAGGGCTTCGGCTGGCCTCCCAATACTGCCCAGGGCCAATTATTGTGGAGACAGATAGCTCCAGAGTGCTAGCAGGTATGAAGGCGGATGACATGGACAGGTCCGAACTCCGCTATATTTTTCTGGAGGCAAAAGAATATTTGCAGACGCTGGTTGAGTGAAAGTTCCACAAGATAAAGAGAGAGAGCAACAAGGTGGCTCATGAGCTAGGTCATTTAGCTAGGCGAAACACCCATGATGAGATTTGGTGGAGGCATGCACCTGCGTGTGTCACTGACCTCTTAAACGATGATTGTAATATTTCGCCCAGTTAAATAAAGCTCTCTTTACCCCGCAAAAAAACATGGTATATTGTAAAATATATATTTATATAATTATTTTTCTATTTTATACAATATGATAAATTAGGAAGTTTTTAGATATATATAAAAAAATTCTTTAATTAATGCATACAAGATCTTCTGGATGTGACATAATCTAACTAAGCAAATTCTCCACGCGTTGCTGCGGAAATTGTGAATTATTGGATTCTGTGGTATGATGACGTGGTGAATAAATTAGTCTTGCCAACATGATATTATGTTTGCATGTGCTAGGGGGTTTTAATTATATGTGATAGTGCATTGTCTAGTTGGTCAACTTACATTAAATTTTGCTTAGTGAATGTGACAGTGGATTGTCTTGTTAAATAGCTTGTATGTTAAGATAATTAGCTAGTGGGATTTGTCTATATAAGAGATATAAGATTAGTATGAGTAGTACTTTTTATATAAGTGTCCCGTCGCTATCTCACCTTTCACGCTGGTGGAGTCTGCTGGTGGCACACCATACATGATTTTCCTACGGTGAAAGCATCCTGTCCCACAGTAAAATCACTACCGGAACGGCCCTTTTTGCCGATGGCCGGCCGCCATCGGCAAAGGCACTTTTATCATCGGCAAAAGGTTTGCCGATGGCAAAGGTCAGTGGCCATCGGCAAACCCCCATCGGCAAACATTTCATCGGCAAAGCCGGGTTTGCCGATGGCCACTGCCATTGCCATCGGAAACCTTTTGCCGATGGCCACGCGTGCCATCGGCAAAGCCGCCACGTCGGCCCGACGCGCCGTCGTCGACGACGGTGGCTTTGCCGATGGGCGACGTGGCTCCGGCCATCGGCAAACTCATTTTTATTTATTTTTTTTGAATTTTTTTGCCGATGGCCAATGCCGTCGGCAGCCATCGGCAAAAAAATTTCAAAAAAAAAATAAAAATGGGTTTGCCGATGGCCATGGCCATCGGCAAAGTTATGGCAAGTTTGCCGATGGCCCCGGCCATCGGCAAACCGGGATTAGCTGATCATCAATCGGCAAACCTGGAAAAAAAAATTTTTATTTTTTTTTCTGTTTTCTTTCCATTTACATTACAATTTAACACATGCATCACATATATATCAATTAACCTACATATAGCATATAATCCACATATATAGCAACGAAATACGGTTTTAAGCATCGATACATGTCCATCGGAATCCAAACATATCCGGGCCACAAGCAAAAGAGTCATACATGTCACAAGTCATCCATACATATCTCACAAGCTACAAGACTAAACCTAGCTAGTGGCGCCATCCCCTTGGGTCCCCGAGCCCCAGCGAAGCATCCTCCCACGCAGCCAACTCGGCGCCCAGGGCCGCGGCGTCTTGCCGTGGCCGACGTCCGCGGAGGGAGCACGGCGAGGGACGGAGTGCCCCGGGTGCGGAGGGAAGGCGGCAGCCCGGGTGCGGGTGCTTGCGGCCACGAGTACCCCTGCGGCGGTGGAGGACCCCGGTGCGACGTCTGCGTGGGGAAGCTCGTGCGTGGAGAAGCTCTGGTGGGCTTGGAGTCGGGTTCGAACCCGCCGACGGTGCTCGCACAAAGAACAAGTGCTGTAATTAGTACAACTCCCCGCAAAATTTCGGCGCAGCACCTCCCCGCACGGGAGGTTCCAAAACCGCAAAAAACATGGCACGAAGGCCAAACATGGGCACGAAGGCCAAACATGGGCACGAAGGCCAAACATGGGCACGAAGGCCAACGCGACGCGACAAGCTAAAGCGAGAGGCAATGTACTCACCCGACCAAGTCCGAGAAGAGGCGGTGCACGGGCGGTGGAACTACCGGTGGTGGAGCGTAGATCGAGGCGGGAGGCTCCTCCATTCCCGGGATCCGGGCCGCGAAGTGCCTGCCCAGCGACGCCGGTAGTGCGCCGTCGGTGCCGCCGCCACCTGCGCTCCGAACCCGCGCCGACATCCTCGCCTCAATCCTCGCCTCAATGGCCGCCTCCCGCTCCTCCTCCCTGGCCTTCATCTCCTCGATCGTGGCCTGCAATATTACACCAGCACGATTAATGTTATTTGAAGGCAGGCTACATCATGAAGGCAGGCTACATCATGAAACTCCACTTACCTGAAGAGGCCGCGATCACCGCGGCCGCTTTCCGCTGCCGAGGCGCTATGGGGATCTGCGATCCGCCCCCACTTTCCCGGTCTCTCCTGCGGATCTCGGTCAGCGTCTCAACAGAGGACGGGTCGATGGCGCTGTTGGCCAAGTAGTACCGGCCGTGCTGCTTCCCTCCTCCAACCCTCTGCAGGAGGTCAGTGTCCAGGGGCTCGGTGGCGGGGTCGTAGGTGTCGCCATGTTTCGCTCGAGCTGCGGCGGTGTACTTGGTGAGCCTCTCGTAGACCGTCGGGCTGGTGTACTTCTACGGCCCGTGCGACGAGCCGTACACGGTGGTGGGCGCTTTCGCTTTGCCGATGTGAGCAAGCGCGAACCCCGTGAACTCGTTGATTTGCTCACCACCATGCGACGACGATGCGAGGAAAACACAAACATGGTTACAAGTAGTGACAATTGAGCGCTATAACAAATGCATCAACGAAGGATACATACCCATCTGTCCATGTACTGCTGGCGGGATCGGGCTCCCTTGGTGGTGTGGGACCCCGACCGGTCGAGCTCCGCCTTGCGTTTCAAATGACGTCTCGGGCGCTCCGCGTACGCCGCGCAGCGTACGCCACCCTCCGACAATTGCCTCCCGGCGGTCCTCGTACTTGCGCACCGGCCCGGAGGCATCTCGCATGACATTCAACTTTTTGATATTACGAGATAATGAATGGAATATGTCATGTAAGAAATCATAACGGATGTTTCTGCCTAATTACCCGCAAGTCTTGCTCCTCGGTGAGGTCGGTCTCCTCCCGACAAGACAACTCCCGGGCCTCCGTCTTACTTATCTTCGCTTCTTGATGTTGGCGTAGTAGCGATGACGGCACGGGTACGCGCCTCGTAGAACATGTCCCCGAGCCGGTCGGCGCACACCACGTCCCGCGCTGCGACGCCCGCACGTCGTCCACCCCCTCGTCCAACTTGAAGTACAAGCGCACACGAGGCATCAAACATCATTTCATTGTTTGAAAGAAGTCCAACGAATAATGTTGTATTGAGATATGTGATGCGATGCAAAGACTCACCCGAGAACTCATCCTTGATCTTCGAGCAACGACTCTTCCCTCGTCGTCCTTGATAAGGTAGAAGTCCCGCCAATCCTCCGCACGATGGTCTCACCCTTGGGGGTGACGACCAAACCAGGGAAGTGCTTCTTAATCGCGAGGCTCGGATGCTAGTTGGATAGCGTGAGCACTCCTTTTTTGTCACCTTTTTCCAGCCCCCGCACGAGTCATTAACGGCAATTGTTAGTACGCATTTTGAATTTGAAAATGTCATATGAACAAGTGTAGAAATCAACAATGGTTACTTACTTGCCCGCGGGCCGGATCACCGGGCGCTCGTCAGCGGCTGGAGGGTCAGGGAGCCTGGTGGGGCCGCGCTGGAAGGGCTTACGAGGAGCTGTGGAACTCGAGCCGCCCGCGGACTCCTCGTCGCCACCCTGGACCTCGTCGTCGCCACCCTCGCCGTCTCCACCGCCGCCGCCGCCACCGTCACCGGTCGTCGTCCTCGTCGTCGCCTCCTCCTGGGAGGCCGTCGGGAACAGCCTCCTCGACGGCGTGCGGTGTCGTCCGCTGGGGGGCCTCCGACCCCGACTGGTGGACGGCTCCACCTCAAGCTCCTCGTCCTCGTCCTCGTCCTCGTCCTCGCGGTGGTCGGCCGCCACGTGCTCCTCGTCCTCGAGGTGGTCGTCCTCGCGGTGGTCGGCCGCCACGTGCTCCTCCTCCTCGGGCCGCTGCGTCCGGTACCTCGACTGGACGTTCCGTTGTGGCCGCTTTCCGCCTGGCATTTTGTCGAGTGCCTGCAATGACAAAGATTAGAAGAGTTAGTATTAATAACAAATACTTGTAAAGAAACATAAATGCAAAGCAAAATTAAGAACTGCAAGGTAATATTAATAACAATATAGTATTACATGAATTAGAAATTATCTCCGATAAGCACAGCGGCACGAAGGCCGATAACCACAGTGGCATGAAGGCCGATAAGCATAGCGGCACGAAGGCCGACAAGAAGAGAAGGGTTCATATACCTTGCTCTCGTAGCCGAATCGACGACGGTGGAGGTGGAGGTGTCGGCGGGACGTACACGATCAAGCTCCCCTACGACACATCCTGCTCTGCAAAACAATAAAGACATCAATATTAGTGGACGAAAGGCGTTGACGACGTGGACGGAAGGTTTCGTCAACACTAAGAGCTAACCACTACTAACAATACTAATTACTAGTACTAACCACTACTAACAATACTAATTACTAGTACTAACAACTACTTAACTACTAACACTACTAATACTAAGAACTAGTTAACTACTTACTAACTACTACTAACCCTAGAAATAACACTACTAACTACTACTACTAACCACTACTATCTACTACAACTACATCTACTACTAACACTAGAAGGTAGGGCTTACCTTGGCGGCGACGAAGCGAGGACCAGCGATGAAGGAAGGGATCACCACAGTAGCGAGGATCGACGGGACGACGGCTTGGCACCTTCCTCCTCTTCCTCCTCCCCTTCCCTTTCTTCCTCCTCCTTCCTCCCCCTCCTTCTCTTTCTTCCTCTTCCTCCTCCCTCTTCTCTTTCTTCCACTTCTCGCTCTCCTTCTCCCCACCGGCCGGCCATAGGGGGCGCGCGCCAGCCGAGGTCGGGGCCGCGGCCGCGCCGCGGGGGGGACGGGGGCGGGGAAGCTTGGGCCGGCGGCGGTGGGACGGGGCCGGGGAGGTCGGGCCGCCGGTGCTCTCCTTCTCCCCTCTTGACCGGCCATAGGGTGCGGTCGCGCGCCGAGGTCGGGGCCGGCGGTCGAGCGCCGGCGGCGGGACCGGGCGGGAAGCCGCGCCGCGGCGGTGGGACGGGGCCGGGGAGGTCGGGCCGCCGGCCGGCGGCGGCGGCGGGCCGAGCGGCGAACGCGGGGCCGGGCGCGGGAGAGCGGAGCGCCGGCCGGCTTCTCACGGCCGCGATGGAGGAACGGGCGGCGGCGGTTAGCGGGCGGGGGGCGGGCGTTGCGGCGGCGGAGCCGGGCGGGGAGCTCCGGCGGGGAGATCCGGCGAAGGCGGGCGGGGAGCTCCGGCGGGAGATCCGGCCGCCGCCCGCTTTCCCTTGAGAGGAAGGGGCGGCGGCGGGCGTAAAGCGGCGCGGGCCGGTGTGAGAGAGGGCGGCGGGTGTGAGAGAGGGATAGGGTTCGGGGAGATGGGCCGGGCTTATTCAAGTTTTTTTTTTTTTTAAAACACACTTTGCCGATGGCCCACGGGCCCGGCCATCGGCAAAGTCGGCCCACGTGGCGGCCGGACGGCGGGCCCGCGCCGTGTTTGCCGATGGCCGGCTCGACCCGGCCATCGGCAAACTCATTTTTGCCGACGGCACGCCTGTGCCGTCGGAAAAGTTTCTATTTTTTTTTTTTTGATTTTTGCTTCCATTTTTTTTCGGTAACTTTCTACCTCAAACACAACCCACATCCAAATCTTTGGACATTTTTGAACTTTTTAGCTATATTTCGTGAATTATTTACGTTACTTTGGATTTTCCCGGCGACTCCAAATTTGAGCTGCAGTACATGAAATAATGGGACTTTTTGATCCGAAAGATGATATTCATGATTCGCCGAGTATGTTGAGGCCGCATCCAGCACCTCGCATGAAATTACGACCATTTTGTCGTCGTAACGTGGGGAGACACGTGCACGGAAAGTGTTTTTAAATTATATAAAATCCAAACGAAGTCCGAAATTGACGAAACTTGACGAGTTGTCTCGCCATCGCATGTGGAGTCTCTGATAAAAATTTCAAAAATTTTCGAGCAAGTTGTATCGTCGGATGACTAAAACCGAGACATCTCCACATGTCATCACTTGTGATCACATGTGGAGTTGTCAGGGTTTTAGCGATCCGACGTCACAACTTGCTCGAAACTTTTTCAAATTTTTACCACAGACTCCACATGCCATGGCCACACAACTTGTCAAGTTTCGTCAATTTCCGACTTCGTTTGGATTTTATATAATTTAAAAACACTTTCCGTGCACGTCACTCCCCACGCTACGACGGCAAAATGGTCGTAATTTCATGCGAGGTGCTGGATACGGCCTCAACATACTCCGAGCATCATGAATACCATATTTCGGATAAAAAAGTTCCATTATTTCATGTACCTGCAGTTCAAAACCGGAGTTCTTGGGAAAATTGCAAACAAAGAGAAATAATTCACGAAATATAGCAAAAAAACTCAAAATGGTCCCAATTTTTGCAGGTGGGTTGTATTTGAGGTAGGAAGGCACCGTAAAAAAAAATTGGAACCAAAAATCAAAAAAAAAAATACAAACTTTGCCGACGGCTGGGAAGGCCGTCAAAAAGAGTTTGCCGATGGCCGGCCATCGGCAAAGCGCGTGGGCCCGGTGGCTGCCGAGGCTGCCACGTGGCCGTGGTTTGCCGATGGGCAAACTGGGCTGTTTGCCGATGGCTGGACGGCCCGGCCATCGGCAAACGGCACGACGTCGGCCGGCCCCGGACGGCGTCGTCGGTGGGCCAATTTTGCCGATGGCCGGCTTTGCCGATGGGCCGGCCATCGGCAAAAACGGGCCTTTGCCGATGGCGGGAGTTTGCCGATGGCCTGGCCACCGGCAAATTACAGGTTTGCCCATGGCCATAGTTTGCCGATGGCTGGGCCGTCGGCAAATTGATTTTTGCCGATGGCCGCACTTTACCATCGGCAAACTTGGTTGTTTGCCGATGGCTGACCACTTTGCCATCGGCAAAGCTGGCCGCCATCGGCAAACAAGCCGATTCCGGTAGTGAATATTCCTTGAAGTCCAGCAACTCCGTGCATAATTTTCTACATAAGCTCACCACGAAAAAGTTGTGTTGATCAGTCGATGTTGCTTTGATTTGAGTAGTACAACACAGTGTTTCTCTCAGTGATCGAGTACTGCCGATCTCATCTGTACGTACCTCGAATAGAACCTGCAGCTGGTTGCCGAAAGGATCGTCGTTGAGGGCGCCGTAGAACTTCTGCGGCGCCTGCACGAAGCCGCTGTGGACGTCGTCGTCGAAGCCCAGGAGGAGGCACATGGCGTGCAGGGCCACCTGCGGATTGTTCACGAACATGTCGCAGTCCACGTTCAGCATGATGGGAGAGTTGGTCACCACCGCGGACACCCTCGTCTGCATCCATCAGTGCACAGGCAAATGTTCAGCATGATGGTAGAGTTGGTCACCACCGATGGCTTGAGCTTGGGACGTTCGTACCAGGACGTTCATGGCGCCGGCCTTGAAATGGTGGGGCTGTGTGCGTCTCTTCTCCCTGGAGACGTATATGAGGCTTGGGATTCCATCGCCTGCAGCATCCTGATTGCTCTTGTTGCTGCTGTTGTCCCACAGCACCTGAACACTCGTGGTCGCGACAGCAGAAGAACGTGGGCCACGCATGTTAGTTTGTTAGCAAGAAAAGCAAAGCAACGAGATGGGCACGCGTTTCCCGAGTAGTATTTCGTCTCTACCTTGATTATGGTCGGGTGGTTCCGGCGGTCAGCACCCACGAACTCGGCAAACTCGCCGTCGCCGCGACGGACTAGAGACTCCTCTTGGGCGTTCTCGATCCGGCGGACCAACTCCTCGTACTCGTTCTATATGCAGCAAAGAACTCGGCGTCGGCGATGTTAGTGACTGCAGAAAAAAGTTACAGTAGCTAGCAGCTTTACCTTCATGAGTGTCCAAGCGCGCACGAACTCAGCGTCGGCGGCGGCTCCCACAGCGCCGGAGAAGTACATGAAGGGAGCCCTGACACCGACGCCGTACTTCTTGCAGAAGGGCACCCAATGCTTGGCGAACTCGGCGGCCTCGCGCAGTGCGTAGCACGTCACCGGCGAGCACCCATCGTCAGAAACGTAGCACGTCAGCTTGCCCACCGGGTAGTCCAGCGAAAGCAGCGACAGCACCGTGTTCACCGTCACCAGCGGAGGCTCCAGTTTCGGGTCCGCCGTCGTCACAAACATATCCACAGCCAGCAGCTCGTCGTCGCTCGTCCTGACGACAGATAAATCATTGAAACAACGCATTAAAATGAGTTGACTATAAGCAAAAAAAAAAAAAAAAAAAAAAAAAATGTACTCCGAAGCCTAGTAGCCACCACTCAGCGTACCGTTGAGCGAGGCGTTCAGGGTGCGTGACGAAGCGGACCGAGTTCCACTTGGCGTTCATGTCGATGAGCCACACTACCGTGAACCACGCTTCGCAGATGAGCGCGGCCAGCCAGCACCACGTGCATGGCGGCGCCGCGCCGCTGCTAGCACCTCCCACCGTCACGAGCGAGGACGCACGGCGAGCGAGGAGGGCCAGGAGCAGGAAGAGAACGGCGAGGTCGGCCAGCTTCCACGCCGTGCGGCGGAGCTGGACCCTCTCCTGCAGCTGCAGCTTCGTCTTGGCGCTCGCCATGGCCGACAGAGGCAGCCGGACGAAGGATTATTCTTGCTGGTCACTCTTGCTCGCCACTCAGCTCTGTAGCACGCAAGAACCACAAGAAAACATATACGGCACCAGCTGGTACGGGTGGATTATATATAGACGACAACCCTCGCAGCCATGGTATAGTGTCTAGCTTCGATCGTCCGGCGCATTATTGTAGTACATCATCTAATCTCCAGCATAGTATTCTTTCGCGATCGTGCCTCCTAATCTCCAACGTAGTTAATTTATAGACTTTGTGGTAAACGTGGATAGCAATATCAAACGCAGTCACTCAAAAAAAAAGTTATTTTATTTTTTTTCTTTGTTTTAAGTCATTCTCAGCAAAGGGTTTCGTAGCGTTGTTTCGTACAACATATAATATAATAAAATATGGGTAACTGATCACTGTCATTGCATATTTTCATTCACTTATTTTCTGTAGACATCTTAATTCTATGAGTCATCTTGAGTAGATAACGGATCAAATGAGTTAACATCCTCGTGGAACTCATTTCTTCTCTTATTAATAAATTACCACATCATAAAAATTATTTTTGTGGTAGCTTATTAAATGCAAATCTATAATAAACCCCACTAGTGAATTCTCTCAACATGCAAGCTATCCATCTCATCAATCCACTCAACAGGCTAGTCTCAGTGAGGATTTCATGGCATAGTTTCCAATGCATTAATTTTTTGGAAACAGTGCATAAGAGTTTCATGGGGATGAAACTCTCTCTGCTCCCATGAAACTTTATCATCTCTCTCTTCATTAATATAGTGCCACATCAGCATATTTAATGTGCACGAAACTCTCATGAAACACCATTGAGACTGGCCTAAGTTGCAATTATAGCCAACTAGCACATAATTAAGATAGTTTCTCTTCATCCACTAAAATGCATTTAGTTGTCCACAAAGATATGTCAAATAATTCATCAAAACTAATTTAAGATAGTTTCATTCAATTGTCCACAAAGATGTCTCAAATCATTCATCAAAATTAGTTCAAGATAGTTTTATTCGTATAACTATAAATATAAATAGTCTTTTTTTTAAAATTGTCTGGAATACCCGCAGCAACGCGCGGGGTATTCATCTAGTAAAACTATGCCAAAACTCTCACTAAAAATAGCCTTAGAGTGGTTATTATTATGAGTCACATCTTTTAATACTTGAATATAGCAAAAGCCTGCTAGTAGCGAATTGAACCTAGCTTAGTTGGTTAGGTTGTTGAAGGACCGAAAACGGCGACCAGAGGGGGGTGAATGGGAGCCGTAAATTTTCTTGCGAAAATATTTAGGCCACTATCCCAAGTTCACCGCCAAATGCGCTATCAAAACACCGTGATGTCCACGACCCAACTAGTGGGTGGATGTTCCTCACGAACACAGCGGGACACCACAAACGAGCACCGAAAGCCAACGCAAAAAGTGGAACTTAAAACGGAGCTCAAACGAATAAACCGTGGATTAAACCGAGAGCATGAGAAATTGACCAAACAGTGAACAGAGAAGTTGTTTACTTCTGTGACTCTACACTGTAACACGACAACTCATGTACTGAGAGAGAAATCAATCAAGCACCAAGAACAAGCTGCAGCTACTGCTGGAATGTTCTACAGAAGAACACAAGCACTGCTATGCTCTACTGAATGACGATGAATTCCGGCCTTGCTGATCAGCATAAACACAAGCAGTGAGTTCTGAACCTGCAGAGAAGAAGCACGGCACAGCAGGAGACATCTCCTCCCAAAATTCACCTACACCTTAACACAGACAATGGCAAACAAAAAGAACTGAAAAGGAGGCTTCACCAAAACCACCGTGAGAATTAGTGAGACAAATCAAAGTACTAGTGAGAGCAAAGAACGATATCCTCCTGTAGCTTGATTGAGACAATACATGAATTGAAATATCAAAGCTCGATCAAGCTTAGCACTTGCTGCTGGACACACAACCTATGCACTGCCTGCTTATGTTCATTCAGAGAGCTGAAAGATAAATGCACTGCTGCTGCAAGGTGGGGTTGCTTGCTAGTGCTTGATCACCAACCAGAGAAGAGAAAAGGCCTCAAAACTTAATCATGAATATATTCAAGATTAAATAAATATTTAACACCAAGTATGTAGGAACCGAGCACTAAAAAGATTAATTAGAGCAGCAGGCAAATATGTCACAATTACTAGATACTTGTTCAGGGAAGCACAAGAGTAACAGGGCACAAAGTGAAAGCTTGTAGTTGACTAGTTGCTGAATGCAGCTGCAAATGAAGAGAAAAACGTTGCTGCAAAAATCTGCTCAAAAAGCTAGATGCTGAGTGCTATACTGAACGAAATTCTCCTGTGATCGAAAGCCACCTACTGCTACTGAATATTAACTAGAGAAAACAACAGGCAAGCATTTGACCAATCAGCTTGAAAGAAGTGCTGTACATTTGCAACCTTTTGCAAATCGTGAGTAGCACTTTCAGAGAAATCCAAGTAACGATGAGCTAATAACGACTTAGCAATTCACATAAGCTAGCAAGTAATGAACTGCTACTGGATAATATGGAAATACCTGCTGTTGTCACAGAAGAAAAGCAGTACCTGTTCTCACCTGAGAAGGAGGAGATGAACGAGAGCAGCTGCTTGCTCGGCTGCTGGCCAACGCGCACAGCAGTCAGCAAGGATGCAGGCAAGCACCGCCTGGGCCTGGGCTCACAGGCAAAGCACCGTGTGGTGCTTGAACAGCGCTGGGGACGAGACGCACAGGAACCCACAAACTGCACCGCTAGATGGATGGAAGAGAGGCCGTCGCAGGAGCGCTCTGGGGACGGACAAGGCTCCAGGCCAGCGCTGCTCAAGGGAGATCGCACGACGCCTGAGTGTCGGCGCTGGTAGCACTGCCTCTTTGCCCCAAGCAAGAACGCAGAGCAGACGAACTCAAGAACAGGAGAAAGACACCAAAAATCCGACGAAAACCAGACCAAATCAAAAGGACTCGCTCCCAAACTTCGCACAGGAAATCACCACAGAGTAGGAAAGCTAACTCCAAAAGATCATTGCTCAATTTGACCTCAATCTCCAGGAAAATCAAATCACGTGCACACGCTCGAAAAAATCGCCCGAAAAGAAAATCATTGATTTCTCCGTGCTCGTGTTGAATTTGTTCGAATCAATTGGTAGATAAGTTCAACACATGTCCCTGCACGAATCAAAGCAAAAGGAACGAACCAAAACGTCCCAAATCCGACAGACGAAAATTCCTACAAAAATAGCTCCGAAAATAGGAGAAAAAGAAAAACTTCAGATTTAGATGGGGACGCAAGTGGAGCACGAAATTTGATCCTTGGATTACTTCATGATATCCGGTTACAAGGCAATTCTAGCAAATTAAAACTATGGATGGCAAAAAGCTTAAGAACAAGAGCCACTCCTCTCTCTCTAACCCTAGCCTCCTCTCAACACAACACAAGTGAGAGTGACCCTTTAAGGATGGCTGCCCCAAACAGCCCCTTCACATATATATAGGGGCATGTCAAAAACCAAAACGCCCTTTACATGAAGCACACAATCCAAATACCCTCTAGGGGTAAAACCGTCCAGATTTTTCTTCATCGATCCGACGGCCACCGCGCCTTCTCACCGGTAGTCTCGCTTCCACGCGATCTCCCCGATGCCGCCACGTGCCGTCCGTCCGCATCGGGACCTCCGCCCGAGTTTTGAGGCGCAAACCCGGGAAACCCGCCACCGATGGTTTTGAGGCGAAACCACCAAACCGTCCGCGAGTAGCGTAGTCCGTACGCATCCCCCGCCGTGTACACTTGCGCTCGTCAATGTCCCAGCTGTCAGCCACCATGGCTAGCCGCCTGGCTTCAAGGTCCCTCGGTCCAAGCCTCACGTCCGCCCTTCACCACACCCGGTCCGTCAGCACGACACGCCCTACTTGACCTTCACCGCACCGTCGACCACCGCCTCCGAGCTCGACACCTATACAACACAAGCCAAGAGACACCGTTGTCTGGCACGAAACCGCGTGCCACGGTTAGTAAGACTCTCACACACACGCCACTTGTGTTGGCATGTTGACAATCGCTCATCATAAAAGTGCTACACTATGGCTATGGAAAAGCCATGTGTTCGCAATTGTGCACTCGGGTTCAAGTCCTCGAGTAGATGTGAGTGCTCACATTTCCCTAGATTTAATGGTGTTGTGCTTTTAGTAGGAGGTCAGGTGCTCGTTTTTTTTTAGACTTATTCTAGGATTTTACGCCGTCGACAATAAGGCTCCTGTGATGACTTTGTTAATCTTATGATGTCCCGACACGGACACAGTCATTTGAAGTTGCTCATAGGTGTAAGAGGTTTACGTATATGTGTTTATAGGGGTAAGTGTATGCGCACGTTCAATATATGCATATGTACTTCTGTAGTCACATCATGACGTCATTGTATCAAACAAACTATCGATTTCACTCCATAATACATGGATAACCACATGGACCATGCATACATAGACAGGCGCTTCACGACACCACAGACAGCAAACTCGTTTTAAGACTCATCCGTTCAATATCAGCAGCAATTTGATCAGTATTCAAAACCAAATTCGAGACCTGCTGTCCCCTTCTTTTCTTCATTTGGATCCTTATATAATACTTCCCCTCAGCAAAATAAGTGACGCTGTAGTATTTGTGCCGATCAAATTTTCTTAAATTTAACTAAATTTAAAGAAACTATTAACAACATTTGTATATTTAGATAAGTATATTATTTAAAATAGATTCAACAATCTATCTAATAACAATAACTATATACCATACATGAAGATTAATATTTATATATATTTAGTCAAAGTTCAAATCATTTGATTTCTCAGAAAAGGACAATGACCTCCTACTCCATCCGTCCTGAATTAAAGAGCATTCTAGCCATTCTAAGACAAAATAAGAGAGAAGACAATAGACGTATATACCCCTCATTTACCTTCCTAATGTATTGAAATCTATTTCTATTTTGCATGATTAAAGGGTGAACTATTAGTTCTTATACAAAATATGGCAAGTGCATGAGTTACCTTCCTTGTAAAAAAACAATCACATACTCTTATTTAAGTAAATATTATCTTTTTGTTCTCTAAATGCACTATATTTGAGGACACATTTCAAAGTCTAGAATGCTCTTTATATCAGAACGGAGGGAGTATTTTAAAACGGAGGGAGTAGTTAGCTGAATCCCGAGTATAACAGCAGCCCCTTCTTCTTTTACTTGGCTCATGTGTTGTTTTATATATTTATTTATGTCTTTTTATGGAATCTAGAGGGGCTTGCGTCCCTACGGTGAATATATTAAATCTGAGGTGGTAGTTGATGGTGTGGAGAAGGTCAAATACGTGCGACGTGCCGTGCCGTTGACCATGGCGGACGTGAAGCTTGGACCGAGAGACCTAGAGGCCAGGTAGCTAGCTGCGGTGGTTGACACTTCAAACATCAACATGTGCAAGTGTACATGGAGTGACTGTGTTGACCGAATCAAGACGGCAGTTGAGTAGGCGGCTCCGGAAGAGTCGGCACCCGGGCGGGATGACAGTGACATGTGTCGAGCGACAGGGGACATATATGGACTACGCTACCCGCTGGCGGCATCAACATCAACCACAACAATGTCATCCGCGACAAAGATGACACGGAACACACCTCCAACCTTCTTGTCCACAACAATCTCTGCATCAATGAGCCTCGCATTTGGCTAAACACATTCATTAATTGTGAGTTTCCTCTAGGCAACACACTTAATTTTTCTACAGCAGCTTCGATCATGAACAACTACCACCCGTGCTACGCCCTCCTCAACATCATCAACACACATCTACAGGTCTCCAACACGACACCAAGAACCATGCCGCACCTCTACATCAACACCAACAACAGAGGCGCAACCCTCCAAATTGTGGACTACCTCTACTTCGAGTTCAGCTACATCGACAACAACTTCGCTTGCACCCCGCTCCACTCAAGTTAGAACAACATCTTCGTCAACTCCCTTGACGATCGCAAGTCCTGCTATCTGGAGGCCACCTTGCTAGGAGCGCTTCCCCTCAATGCGTCAACGACTGGCTCTAGTTTCATCGCATGAACACGCCGAGTGAGGAAGGGGGAGTGTTGTAACATGTGTAATGCCGACTGTACACCACGACGAAGAAATTGGGCCAACTTGAGGGCCCAACAAGGGAGCAACGTCAACACCGCCGCCACGGGCCGCGGTGAACCCTAGCGGGCATGCACAAGAGGCGGTCGGGGGTGCAGCCCCACTGCCGTCTACAGAGTTAGCCACATCATCAAGATAGATTAGGAAATTAGAATAAATAAAATAGAAAACGGAGGATCCACAGGATCTCCGGTTGCTTAGAAGTTAAGTCTTGCCAGGGCTACAAATACAAGCCGTCTGTACTCGTTGCAATCAACTATGGAATTGGGGACAACCCATTTATCCAGCTCTCCATCTTTCAAGCCTTTTCTCTCTCCCTATTCCTAAATGCCGCCACCGCCATGACCTCTACCCCCGTGGCGCAGCGCGTGCGCACGCCGCCGTACCCTCGACCGCGCCAACGCCGCCGCTGACCATCGCATCCACCACAGCCGCCGTCCCCAAGGGCACCCTAGCTCCATACCCCTTATAGTATCTAATTAGGCTAATTTTCAAGTCCTAAATATTTTTATTCACTATAATACTATGGATTGATTAGGATAAACTGAACTCCTTATATTTCCGGACACAGGAGTACAAGTGAAGTACAACTTTTTTTTTAGAATTACAGAGGACAACGTAAATAAATGCTCAACACGCACGGACTTTCACCCCCTACAAATACACATGGATTCTACATCTTGAAACCAGGCCAATTTGGGAGCGCTTTGTGATAATCAAACCAACCAGTAAAAAACATTATCGATGCAAAAAATCAATGCACCGATTGTAGTACAATAGAGTTGTAATTCACTAGTACGTAAAATCTATCCCTATGAATATCTCTGCATGATTAGGTTGGTCACGAGATTAACGAAGTCACTGTCTACCACTGAAAGCATAATGTTCTTAAATCTTGAAATAAATTAAGAAAAATATGAGCACTCATGTCAAGTTAAGAAACTGATCTATGATTCGCATGTGAAGTGCAACTTCTAATATAAGTGAAGTATAACTTATGTTACAAGAATCTAGACTATGCAATTGTCCTCATGTCCACCCACAGTCGTACATGGAAAAAGATTAGGTGTCGCTGTTTTGTGGGCCATAATCTAGCTTTGAACACAGTCTAGTAGAGAACAGACTTTGGTTTTGAGTTTTAGTCTCGGCTATTTTTAGACCCGGGATTAAAAAAAGATTTAGTCCCGGTTGGTAGCTACAACTGGGACTAAAACCCCTGTCCAAAGGCTCTCGTAATAGCTTTTGCAATCGGAGGATAAATGATGACTTTTAGTCCCGGCTGGTGGCTAAAATCGGGATTAAAAGTCGGGACAAATAAAGGTTCTGCCTCGACGCCAACTAGTCCTATCCCCATTCCCCAGCACATTGGAGGCAAAATAAAATCTCTCATCCTTATCCTGTCACTTGCATTCATCTCCCCATTCTCCATCCCTTTCTCTCTCGCTGCCAAGGTGCTCCTCACTGTGCTTCTGGAGGAGGGGAACAGGGAGACGGCTTGGAGAGGTCGGTGCCGCGTCGGCGGTCTCTGTGGCTTCATGGTGAGGCGCGGGCTGCAGGCGGAGGGAAAGTTCCGCCCGCAGCTATCGCAGGAGGACACTCCCGCTCGTCCGCGTAGAGGTGAGTTGCTCTATCAATCTATTACGGTTTTGGCAGGCGGGAATGCATGAATCTGTATGCATGCATACCAAGGTTTGACTTATACACTATGAATCTTGGAATTATTTTGTTCCTTTTCCAAATTGATTATACGATCTGAATGTTGGGTACGGAAAAAATTAATTATACCAATGTTTCTTTTTTGTTTGTAGATATATGTACATGGAATTGAATGTTTGGTGTTACTTGGTGGCTAGAACTCGGGTGCTAGTTGCTGGCATGTTTTACTGGTGATTTGTATAGAAGAACATGGCTGGAATATGTATGTGCTTTTATATAGGCTAGAACATTATTTTGGTACTTTGTTGTATGGATTCATAATGATAATATAATATAATTTTGACATTGCTTATGTGGTTTGTGACATGTGATTATTTTGGGACAACCCACATTAGAATCTATATACGAATACTAGTTTGAAATCAAAAGGGATTCAATTGAAAAAGAAGCCATAACAAAAAAAATAAACACCTTTAGTACGTGTTGAAAACACCAACTGAGACAAAATATGCATGCCTCGAGGCTAGCCTTGGCTTGCCTTTTAGTCCCGATTGATAGTTGAAACCGTAATAAAAGGTATATTTTTAATCCCGATTCCATAACCGGGACTAAAGAGTGTACCTTTAGTCCCGTTTAGGCAATCCCGGTTGAAAACCGCGATAAAAAGAGGTTTCTCAATCGGAACAAAACGCCCATTATACACCAGTACCCTATGGGACCACGTATCATCAAGACACATCCGTACATAAACATCATACGGATGGTCCATTCCTATTTTTTTCTTCTGTCGTACAGGTAGTAAGTGGTGCTGGCTTTGACTTGCCTCGCGCTCGACTGTGGCTTGAAAGTTTGCGTATAGTTAGCTGTTTCTCTCGCCGAGCATCCACCTCGATTTAAGGCTTGTTTGATCTCCAAACTATATAAAGTAGACTAAATTTAGGCAGCAGTAATTCACAAACGTTCACTACATTCGTTTTGAGCAAACGATTTTCGGACATAGCAGTTTACTATTTTAGGTAAAAAGTAATTAGCGCATATTTCCATTTTATGGATAATCTGCATGCACGTCCGGACTGACCACTCGCGCGCGAGTGATAACACGTTTGCTGGCGATTCTGACATGCACATATCTTTTCTTTATCGGTAAAAAAATACCACAATTTTGTTTTTTTAAGTTTTCTATTTATAGAAAAAAGGTAAGGCACACTTTTATTATCTAATTTATACGTCTAACTTAGAACGCATAACTCGCGTGATTTTACCCGTTGAAAAGTTAGAAATCTAACTTAAAATACATAACTTTACATTTGGTGTTTGATTTAACATGTTAGTTTTGGAAGTTGGCATTTGAGGGAGGAAAGTTGGCAAATCTAATTTTTCCTAAAATGCCAAGTCCAAATGCCAAACTATTGGAGATGGCTTTATTTTTTCCTCTCCATATCGTTTTGGGAATTGGCAAACAACAACAAAACGCCAAACTAAAATTGCATAACTGTTGGAGATGCTCTTACGTGATTTAACATGTTAGGAAGTTGCAAATCTAACTTATACGTTTAACTGACGTGATCTAACACATTATAAAGTTAGAAATCTAGCTTCACGTCTAACTTATATGATCTAACACGTTGCAAAGTTAGAAATCTAACTTATACATCTAATTTTACCTATAACTTACATGCCAGAACATAGAAAAAAACTTATAAAGAGAATGACAATGATATAGGAAAAAAGTGAAGAAAAAAAAGTTCTTCAAAATATATCCAAATGGGATCTCTCGTCGGGTAGAACACATCGGTGCAAACGGAATTCGAAATGGATACACGGTTCAACAATTATAGAAAATTAAATTAAATGTTTTGGTTTTTTAACGTGACGTCTGTAACTGCCATGAGCGTGCTGTCGAAATAAATTTTCTTGCTTGCGTCATGAGCATGGAAAACCACACAGCCAAAGCAAGCCGCGTGCATATGTTGTCGGATCGTTCGCTCCGAAGTCGACCGAGCGAACGTCCACGAAAATGGATTTTCGACTAAATTTTAGTCACTTTAGAACTAAAATGCTAAACAAACTAATTAAAAAGTGACTAAAATACTTTTTATTAAAAAAAGAGATGACTAAAACACTTTAGTTCTACTAGTTACTTAAAAGATATTATAACATTACTAAAACATTTTAGTCCACTTTAGTTTAATTTGGAGATAGGAACTAAATAGGACCTTAGTTTGTGGAAATTTAGTTTCCATAACCTTTGTCAACTCATCTTCTGCGAATTCTGTACAAACAGTGGAAGGTACGTACGGTACAATCTTAGGCAGAAGATGACAACATGTTGTCTGCATTATGGATGGATGGAGCTGCAGACACGTTTCCTAGATGATTCCTGCGAAGTTACTTGCGTGTGCACAGGTGCATGAAAGTGGCCACGAGCAGAGCAGCCTTCAGCCTCACGCTCCAGGGGATGCCGTAGCTTCCCCTGCTGATGAGCCCCCTCACGAACGGCCAGAAGCAGAGCACCAGCCAGCCGCAGCACACGAGCTCCCCGACGCCCGATCCGACACCACTGGGCACGCCTTCCGCCGCACCGACGACCGCCCTCCATGCCCCAACAATGACGGCAACGATGGTCAGCATTGTGAGCGCTGTCGGTGGGACGAACACCGGCGACGAGTCGAAGGTGAACTGCCCCGGGTCGGCACTGTCGCCGGCGTCTCCATCGGACGAGGTCTGCTGCTCCTTGCGTGTCACCTCGAACACCGTCTCCGAGAGGCCTACTGTCTTGAGGACGACGGTGAGGAACGCGAGCAGCCAGGCGGATGACGACACGATCCGCTGCATCCTGTGGTTGTTCCACCATGCACGCGCCGAGAGCCGGCAGTCCTTGTACTCGACCAGGTTGTACATGTTGTAGCCCAGGAACAGCGCCAGTGGGATGACGAAACCCGGCTCTGACGCCTGCATCACATTCACATCACAAGAAGATGAAATTTCAGAAGCTTTGCCATTTTGGCAAGGACTTGTGATGGAAAAAAAGGATCGATTACCTTTGGCAAGAAGGAGCGGTTTGCAATGAGGCAGTAAGGTGCTAGCAATGCGTAGCACAACTCGACAGGTGCCCTGAGGGGCCACACGAAGATGACAAGGTAGGCGACGCACTGCCGGAAATCGAGGTGCTTGAACACGGCGAGAAGGAACGGGTTGTGGCGGCTGAGGAGTATCTCCAGCAGGCCCGTGGCCCACCTCTTGTACTGGGTGAGGCTGCCCGGCCCGCCGGTGGGCGCGCCGCCGAGGAATGCCGGCGGGTCGGTGGTAAGGAATGCCGACCTCCAGCCGGCGGCGTGGATGCGCTGCCCGGTCAGGACGTCCTCGGTCATGGAACCGTAGACCCAGCCAACCTGCAAACACATGCAGGAGTTGTCTCAGATAATCAAAACCTGATGTCACAAAAAAAAAACTGCAAAAATGCTAGCGACGGTGTTAAAAGCACGAGAGAAATATGTATCCGGCACTAAAATAAATCGGTCTTCTTCAAGATGCCTATTCCTTCGGCGAGAGGCTGACGAAGCGGTCCGTAAGGCACCTTCATTGTTGCTGCCTCAGTCGAGTGTGGAGGTGCAACCAATGCAACCAACATTGCAGGTGATGTGGCGTCCCAATTTTTAGCGGGAGAGGTGCAGGTGATGTGGCGGATGAAGTTAATCGACGGGCAGACGATGCCTTCCACGTTGGCAAAGGACGCCTACAGCAGCGTCTTTCTCGATAACACCATCCAATCGCATGAAGAGGCAATGCGAGACCTCTTCCCGGAGGAAGAGTGGTCGAGGCACTGCGCAAGCTTCCACGTCTGATGTCCGGTGATGACTAGGTAGTATGATTAACGAGTAATAGCTCTTGATCTTTGCTAGCGAGGGCTAAACCGATTGTCCCACCTAGTGCGTCATTTGTGGTGCGTCATGGTAATTTTTACTATTTCTCGATCTTAATATAATAGACGCACAAACCTTCGAGAAAAATAAATTGGTCTTCTTCATTTGGCACTCAAAATAAATTCGAAATTTCTCCACTAGTGCTAAGTTAAAATTTTCTTCATAGATGGCAGCGTCGTTCATTTAGAAATGTTTGATAATATGTCTATTTTCCCCGTATTTGACATTGTTAGATTGCGCAACGGAATTCGGCCTAGCTCGCGCGTCCACGAGCCGACAGTCTTTCGGACCCGGGAGCACACAACATATTCAGGCCTTAGACCTAACTTGAAAAAAAATAGTAGCTTGATAAGTGAGGACCGGCACCGCCTTATATATTATGCTCCTCTACCGTCAATTAGGGATGTGGGACGAAACCTAATAGACACCATGTGCTTCAGCTACAAATAAGGACATTAATATTATTTTACCAATCACTTGATACCGTTAATAGCCTAAATGTACAACAGTGCCATCCAAGGAAGTATATTTCAATATAGCCTCAGGTTACAAAGTTCAACTTTTTGAGTGCTATAAATGTTAGTAAGGCTGATATGTTTCAGTGCCAAATGTATAATTCCCTCCAAAAACACATACCTCCTGACCCCAGCTTGTGCCGGTCTCATAGGCGCAGGCAGAAACTTGTTTTGCTGCTTCGATGCGACTCGCAAGATCTGCCACCACAGTTGGCGCTTTGAACATGTCCCCTGAAATGATGCTCCTCGCCGACTCGATCAGTTCATTCGATCTCCCAAATCTGTTCTGTATCTCCTTGTAAGATGGTGAACCTGCCAGAGTTTGTATTGTACAACGAGTCAAGAGCATAGACTGAATCAAAGACGACAAGGAGCAGTCAGTCATTCGAAAGATCTCACCTTTCGTGCTGCCGGTGGTGGTGGAGTCTGGTGGCACGCTGTAGATGACCTTCCTACGGTGAAAGCAACCCGTCCCACAGTAAAACATGCCTTGAAGTCCGGCAACTCCATGTCCAATTTTCTACATAAGCTCACCAACGCAGACGACAAATTTAAGTTGTCGATATATATAAGCTAATATAACGTCACGTCAATCGATGTTTGCTTTGATTTTTGAGTAGTACAAGCGACCGTACCTCGAATAGAACCTGCATCTGGTTGCCAAAAGGGTCGTCGTTGAGGGCGCCGTAGAACTTCTGCGGCGCCTGGACGAAGCCGCTGTTGACGTCGTCGTCGAAGCCCAGGAGGAGGCACATGGCGTGAAGGGCTACCTGTGGGTTGTTGGCGAACATGTCACAGTCCACGTTCAGCATGATGGGAGCGTTGGTCACCACCCCGGACACCCTCGTCTGCAGTCAGTGCACAGGCAAATGTTCAGGCTTTTCCTGCGGCTTGCTATGCCGTTAATTACATGGGACAGGACACCGATGGCGTACGTACCAGGACGTTCATGGCTCCGGCCTTGAAGTGGTGGTGCTGCGTGGGGCTCTTCTCCCTCGAGACGTATATGAGGCTTGGGATTCCATCGCCTGCCTCCGGATTGCTCTTGCTCTTGCTATTGTCCCACAGGACCTGGACACTCGATCGTGGGCCATGCATGTTTGTTAGCGAAAAAACAAAGCAACGACAGCACGCGTTCCACGAGTAGTATTTTGCCATGATGAGCTAGGTTGATGCTCAACCTTGATTATGGCCGGATGGTTCCTACGGTCAGCACCCACGAACTCGGCGAACTCGCCGTCGCCGCGCCGGACCAGAGAGTCCTCTTCCGCGTTCTCGATCCGGCGGACCAACTCCTCGTACTCATTCTACATGCGAGAACACAATCAGAAACTAGCTAGCACGTAAGTGTGCAGAAACAAATTTACAGTTGCTAGCTTTACCTTCATGAGTGTCCAAGCGCGCAGGAAGTCGGCGTCGTCAGCGGCGCCCGCAGTGCCGGAGAAGTACACGAAGGGAGCCCGGACTTTGACGCCGTGCTTCTTGCAGAACGGCACCCAGAGCTTGGCGAACTCGGCGGCCTCGCGCAGCGCGTAGCACGTCACCGCCGAGCACCCGTCGTCGGAGACGTAGCACGTCAGCTTGCCCGCCGGGTAGTCCAGCGCCAGCAGCGACAGCACCGTGTTCACAGTCACCACCGGCGGCTCCAGCTTGGGGTCCGCCGTCGTCACGAACATGTCCACCGCCGGCAGCTCGTCGTCGCTCGTCCTGACGACAAATAAATCATTGGAACAACGCAGTTAATTGAGTTGACTATAAGCAAAAAAATGCTACGTACTCCGAAGCCTACTGTAGCCATCACTTGCGTACCGTTGGGCGAGGCGTTCAGGGTGCGTGACGAAGCGGACGGGGTTCCACTTGGCATTCATGTTGATGAGCCAAACCACCGTGAACCACGCCTCGCAGATGAGCGCGGCCAGCCAGCACCACGTGCACGCCGGCGCGGCGCCGCCGCCAGACGCCAGTAAGGACGCACGACGAACGAGGAGGGCAAGGAGCAGGAAGAGAACGGCGACGTCGGCCAGCTTCCACGCCGTGCGGGGGAGCTGGACCGTCTCCTGCAGCTGGAGCTTCGTCTTGGCGCTCGCCATGGCCGACAGAGCCAGCCGGACGGCGGACTCTTTTGCTGATCACTCTCACCACTCAGGTGTGCAGCACGCGAGAACCACCAGAAAACATATATATGGAACCAGTTGGTACGGGTGATTATATATAGACAACACACGCTCGCAGCCGCAGCCAAGGTAGAAGGTATAGTGATCTCTCTTCGATCGTCCGGCACATTTGCAGTAATAAATTCTCTAATCTCCAAATCATTAATTTACTTCATGGTAAACGTGGTTAGCAGTATCAAACTCGATCACTCAAAGAAAAAACATAGTTAACTTATTTTTCCTTTGTTTTAGGTCATTCTCAGTAAAGAGTCTTGTAGTGCAGTTTCGTGGAACGAATAATGTAATAAAATATGGATAAACATGTTAGTGCATAGTTTCATTTAATTATTTCATATATATAGACATGTTAATTCTACGAGTCATCCTAAGTTGGTAACAAAACAAGAGAGTTCGTCCGGGTAAAACTCAGTTTTTTCTATCTTATTAAAAACAAATGTCGTGTCACCGAAAATGTTTATGTGACAACTTATTATTAATTATAAATAAAACTTTGACAAAACTCTCACTGAAAATAGTCTTGCTGGAGTGGTTATTATGATGACTTATGGGCCACATTTTTTTATACTTGAATACTCCGAAGTAAAAGCTTACTAGTAAAAAGTCACGTCATCACGTCGTAGTACCAAACAAACTATCGTTTCACTCCATAATACATGGATAACCATGGACTGTGCATCGACAGACAAGCGCTTCACGACAGCGTAATAATTATTTAATCAGCATTCAACAACGTACGATAGCAGCTATTTGATCAGTATTTCAAATCCAAACCCGATAATTATTGCTCCCTCCCTTCTTTTCATGACTTTATTAGATCCTTTATACATAAAAATACTCCACACGTCCCAAATAACTGACACTATAGTATTCATGCCGATCAAATTTTCACAAGTTTGACTATATTTAACAATATATGTATCTCTAAATAATTTTATTATAAAAATAGATTCAACGACATATCCAATGATATTAAATATAAATATTTTGAATATATTTGGTCAAAATTTAAAATGTTTGACTTCTTGAGAAGTGAGAGCAACATCTATTTTATAGCGGCCCCTTTTTCTTTTACTTGGCTCATGTGGTGTCTTATATATTAAAGAGAATAAACATAGATTACATGAGTTTAACAAAGAAAGAATTCAAGAAAAACAAAGAACAAAACAAAAAGAAAAATAAAACAAAGTCTACTAATTACACCAGAGTTCTGAGTTCGTATCCATTGATCAAAACTAAAGATGTTGAAGAGTCTTTAATAGACTCTATGGGAGAGCAATAGCAATTCCCTGAAGAATGTAAGCCAATCAGGCTGCTCTAATCGGATGAATTCCATTCAAAATGTGAATGTTCCGTGCTGCCCAGATTGTGCAGATTATTTCGGATGCATGTTTACTTTTCAAGATATTTCTCGTGCTTAGTCTGCCCTTGATGAAACAAGAAAAAGACTTTGTACTTTGGCTAACAAAAGCAATCCTATAGCCACTGGTAAGACTCATGTATCTGTAAATGACCTATCAGGGACTTGCAAACACTTGATGGCACCAAATTGGAGCCTGTGATGTATTCGGCTGCAATTCCTCCACATTCTGTGGGATGATTTGTAGCTGTGTCAAGGTTGTTATTATTTCAGAAACTTGCAGTAGCTGGGGAAGTTGGCTGATAGAACATCTTGGTCGTTGCAGACTATTTCAACGGAGACATATACTTAGTTCTTGCAAAGGAGAACTTGGTTACTCCAGCTATCTTGCCAAAACATACAGGTTTTTCCTATTTTTTTTACTTGCACCTGTCATGATCTTTGTTGAAATCAGGAAGGTTTTCCTATTTTATTTATGGCGCCAGAGTAAAAAGTCTGAGATCATGCATGAGCTACTAAGATGTGCCTATGTGAGTCTGTGTTTTAGATAGTAGTGTTGAAGATGTTCTAGGAGTCATATTTGTACCGTGAACAATATGGAACAGTGTGCGCGCTTAATTGTTTAATAAGACATGTACGCTTTTTGATAGACATGGCAACTTGCTAACTTGTTGTGGACTGCGGATGTCATTGCTTACGATGTACTTTCTCTGTCTTAAATTATAAGACGTTTTGGTAATTCTAGATTAATATTTTTTACTATGTATCTAGACGTAACATATATATCTAGGCGTGTAGCAAAAAAGCTTTAAATTTAGAAAAATGAAAATGTCTTATAAATTGAAATGGTGCCAGTATTTCTGTTTTAATATTCTCGGTTGTTCTGACGTCCCAGATTGATGTCTTTACTCCCATTTTCAGTCTTTTGTTTTTTTTTTTGGAATACTTTGACCAAAAAGAAAATGGAAGATGAGCTTCTATGGCTTGTCCCATTCATTTTCAGTAAGATAGAACTATACTTATCAGTTAGACTAAAAATTAACCCAAATTAACTGAAGTTGGCTAACAGCTAGTTGGTGCCTTGACGTACTAACACATTAACCCACATATATATTAGCTCTCGTGTTTGGATGGGCTAGAGCTGGCTTTGACTAACTTTTTGCTAGAGACCAATGAACTCTCTTGTATTCAAATTAATAAACAAGCCCACAGTCAGGTGCTGGATGTGACCGGGTGATGTTTTGGTCCAGACCCCAATCACAACATATAGTATAGTTGATTGATCCACACAATTTTGTCGTCCTGAATGATAGACCCTAGCTATTCGATCCCTCCAATCACAAAGAGACTTGCTCACTTGACTTGTATGCAGTCTACATGCTCGATCAGGCTGCTTTTGAATTGTTATTTTTTTTTGAGGAGCGCGCTTTTAGCGCGTATTTCATTAAGAAGAAGAAAGTTTTTTACAACCAACAGTAATCCGCAGATTACCCAAACACCGAACCCAAACCCACTAGATTGTGATTACATAAGGACAGATCCACTACGAGCAACAAAGCTGGCGTTCACCGGCGAGCCTCCAAGGCAGCCAACTGCCTGAAGCCCGCTGCCACCCAAAGGGCCGCATCGTCGAAGATCTCAAGAGCAAGCTGGGACGCAGTTCGCTGCCCTCCGCCGAAAGTTCTAGAATTGCGTTCCTTCCAAAGCTTCCAACCAATGAGGAAGAAGGCGGAATCAAAAGTGCGGCGAATAGGCTTGGGGAGCGGCTTCCTTGCCTGGATCCACCATTGCATGAAAGGTTCCTCGGCCACCCGGATGTGGTTGTGCAGATTGTAAGCCCGGAGGCAACGATCCCAGACTTTCCTCGAGAAGACGCACCCTAGGAGGATGTGATCAATAGTCTCGTCACACTGGTCGCAGAAGATACAACTCACATCTGCTTGTAGACCGTGTCGCCAACGGCGATGGCCTGTTCCAGCACCTGCCGTGCATAGTAAGCCAGAAGAAAAACTTAACTGTTGGCGGCTCAGACGTCTTCCAAATTTTCTTAGCTCCCAGCGGCGCCGAGCATCCCATGAACATTGTACCATAAGTGGAAGACGCCGAGTAGTGCCCATCCGCCGTTAGCCTCTAGGTGAAGGTGTCAGGGGTGCCCGGCACAAGCACAACCCGCTGCAGCAGGTCCATTAAGGCGACGAACTTAGCAATGAGGCGCCAAGAGCGAGCCCCCATGATATGGTACACCCATGCCGAGTTGTTTAGGGCATCCGCGACGGAGATATGGCACCTCCGTTTGGGCACTGCAGCGAAAAGCGTTGGCGCAATTGTCTTGATGCTCTTACCATCGAGCCAGGAATCCACCCAGAACAAGGTGGATTATCCGTTCCCAACCGTGGCCAAAGTCGCCGCCTGGAACAAGTCTTGCTACACCCTGTCATCAACATCCGGCAAACCTTGCCAGGCCCGGAGGGGGTCGACGCGCCGTAGCCATGGCCAGCGCAGGCGCAACGACGGGCCCATCTTTCTGAGATCGACCACCCCCAGGCCACCGAGGTGTTTGGGCATGGACACCCGCTTCCAGGCGAGCTTGCATTTCCCGCCCACCGCGCCCGCCGCCACCGAGTCACCGCACCAAATGAAGCCCCTGCGTAGCTTGTCAATCTGCTCAATCGCCCAGGGTGACAGACAGAGAGCAATGGTTATATGGACTGGAATTGCCGCCAACGTGGACTGGGCAAGCGTAGCTCAGCTCGCCACATTCAGCAGGTTCCCCCTCGACTTTGGAATGTGGGTAGCAACTGAGTTGATGAGAGGCTGCTCGTCCGTCCTTCGCAGCTTGAAGATGGATAGGGGAATCCCAAGGTAGCGGCTGGGGAACGCGTCGACGCGGCATGCCAGGGCGTCCTGCACCACGGCCAGCTCGTGGTCGCCACAGTGCATTGGCGTGACCACGCTCTTAGCCATATTGGCAAAGAGGCCAGAGGAAAATTTAGTTTCCTATGTTTTTCTACAGAATGGTACCGATTCCTGTAAAATTCTTTTACAATTCATATGAAATTCCGGTGTTTCAAAAAGACCCCTCAAACTCTAATGACTATTACTATATATCTTTGTCTCTAATTTTATCGTAAGCTAAACAATTCTAAATTTTGCCATAAAAAATCAATGTTTATAGTACGGTGAACTGTAGTTGAATTTGGAACACGTACACATGAACCCCGGCCGGTGCATATCGACGGCGACGACGAGCCTTTTGTTTTGTCGTGGCTGCTGCGCTGGTCCAAGTGCAAATAAATGGAGTCTCTGTCATCTGGGAGGATATACAGATGGCAGTTTCCGAGACTCGACGTGCTCAAATTGAACAATTTTAACCATTGCCGATAGCTGGCTCCGTCAGAACATCCAAACAAAAAACTGCGGCATCTATCTGCATGCGGCTGTACACATGCGACAGCTTAATTTGCCAGCGCTGCACAAGCTGGTGGAGGTCGCTGGATGAGTTGGGATGGGAGAGTCGAAAGAGAGAGAGAGAGAGCCACTCGTTCTTTGACAGCCGGCGGCCGTGCTTGCATTGTTTCCTCTAGCTAAGCATTGCTTCTGCCTAGCATCAGATCATTTTCTATCGGATCTAGCTACGCGACGACTACGGCGATCTAGCAGCCTAGCAGTTAGATACCCGGATCGGGCAGCATCCATGTTGGGACGTGATCAGTGACGTCGTGACCACAGATCACGTGCATGCATGCTCTGCCGGCGATATCATTGGTTGGGCGGTCCCGTCGTCGCCGGACCGGGTGCGCCCGGCCAGCCGGCGGCTACTGCTGGCCTCTCCCTGCAGTTTGTCCGTTTGCCACCGTACTGTGTGGCGGACGGACGGGGTGTCTATGTCATCCTCGATGGCTCCATCCATGCGCCCGCGATCGAGCGACGTCGAACAAGCAATATGTAATCCCTACCTGCATTAGAACTCCTGCTGCTTCTCTGATCGGAAGTTCTGACTCCTTCACGTAATCACGTATATAGTATAGATAGCTTCCCGTAAATGGATGTGCACATGGATATTTTTTTTCTTAAGTAGGAAGAGAGATTTAGGATAGCTAGCAAATATACCCCTACGTTGTTGCAACAAAAAATTTGGCCAGTTGTGTACTTATCTCAACGATTAGCGACTTAGCAAATTGTTTAACGATCACATCATGCATTTCAAGCGTGCTTATTCCAATTCGTTTTAGGATTGAACTCGCCATACCATGCCTAAACACTTCGATAGCGTTTAGTTTGGTCTCATGTAACCTAATCCACTATTTAAGCTAGTGAACTTTTGCATTAAATCATGTTTGTTTCGCGCCAGGCACATTCACATCCAGTGTATTCAGATACCGTAGTATATAAAATCGTTGATGATGGCAGTTGCACGTCCGACGCATGTCGGACGGGTATCCCACGCCTAAGGCTGGATAACGAGCTAGCGCGGCCCGGCTTGGCTTGGCTTGGCTTGTTTTGGCTCGTTAATATAACGAGTTAGTTTGGCTCGGCTCGTTATCTAAACGAGCTAGAAAGCTGGCTCGGCTCGCCTTGTTAAAAGCTCAAGCTACTCGTAAGCCAGATGTAAAAAAATACATAACATATAATATTAGTATTTTTCTAAAGTTTAATAATAATAATAATAATACAAAAGTAACACATCCATACATCTATTAAAAACAAAACGATAAAGTCATAATATCTTTAAGTTTATAGGGTTTAGACCTATCATCGGTCAATTGTAAAGTAGAAGTCATTAAGTGTTGCAAAAACTAATATAAATCATGAAGCTATTTTACTGAGACGTGTGGCTCATTTAGCTTGTGAGAGGCTTGTGAGCTGGCTCGAGTTGGCTCGTTATAGCTAACGAGCTAAAATCCTGGCTCAGCTCGGCTTGTTATCATAATAAGCCGAGTCGAGTCGAGCCAAGCCAGCCATGAGTCGAGCGAGCTAACGAGCTTCGAGTTTTCATCCAGCCTTGCCCGCGCCACTAGACCGCCCACTCAACTTTATCTGCTCCACTCACTGTCCCTCCCTCCTTTTCTCTCCTCCTTTTCTCATGAAGAAAGATGACATAGTGGCGGTAAGGATTCGATGAGGGTGGCTGGCGGCAAGACAGATCCATGCCTCCTAGGACTAGATCTAGCATCCTATGCCCTGGATCTGGCGGCTCAGTGTCCATATGGTGGCCCACCCAGTGGCGTCTGAGGGCGCTACACAGCCCTGCCCTGGCCGGTGTGGACGGCTCGGACCCAGCGTGCGGCGAGTGGAGTCTGGTGGCCAGGCTCGTCGAGTCATGGCGGCCTACGTGTTCCGCGATGCACATGTGGGCGTGGGCAAGGTCGGACACAGTGGGGCTCTTGCTCATCGACATGGGCCAAGAGGCCAGCTCACAGTTGATCAGGTCAAGGACGGGCGCGACTCCTGCCCTGATCTGCAACAACCCTCTGAGCGACTTGCGCGGCTCGGCGCTTACTTAGGTCAAGGACGCCAACGAGGTAGGTGGCAGTGTGGATTTGGATCTATGGCCTCCTCCTCGCGCTGTGAATCTAGATCTGAGCCATCCTTCCATCCTCCTTCCCCCCTCCTCCTCCTCCCTCGGTATGCAGAGGTGGCCAGGGTTCCAGCATGCTCTCGCGGGTCAGATCTGGACATGTCGCATTGGTCACACTTGGATGTTGCATTTTTGTTTCAATCGATGTGTAGTTGTATTCAATCTCATGTCGCAGTAGTTGTACCAAGTTGCTGTAATATTTTGTTTGGTGTTGCTGCAATAATATATTCATGCTATTTTCATTTGGTTCAGCCTAATGTGTTGTTCTTTTTGTTGTCACAATAACACATTTTTTGTTGTTTCAACAACTACCTCTTCGTTGTTGCATCTATTGCCCCATGTTGATGCAATCTCTTATGTTTCATCTGTTGTCTCATGTTGTTGCAGCAGTTTGTTTGGGTTTATTGCAAAGGTTCAATTGACATGTTCAGGGTGTTTGAGGAGGATGTTCTTGGGTCGGCGAGGTGCAGATCCCCGAGCGCATGGCTGTGCGGGCATCTTCCTTGCACGGGTAATAGAGGAAGGGTGGAGCGAGTTCCTTTCTTCTTCATTCAGTTTTTCTTTCTTTTTCATAGGGCGGGGTAACAGGAGGAGGGTGCCCAGATGTTGTAGCACTAGCAGCGCTCGTATAAAATAGATACCCTTCGGATCCTTGCATAATCATGTAGCATGGTGACTCGGATAGGAGGTTTTTTTTAAATTTAATCCTTTTTTAAAGAAATAATCAAAAATATCCCCCCTGGGAAATTAATTTCACTGCATATCCCTTTTGGTCGCGCCGAACCCTCCGGCGCGACAAATACACTGTGTCGCGCCGTCATGTTTGGCGCGACTCACTTTACACGTAGACTGGGGGGTTTTGACCGCTTTGTCGTGGGCCCCGCCAGTCGCGCCACATGCATCGGCGCGACGGACTCTCGCGCCAGTAGATTTGGCGCGACTGCGGCGGCATAATGGGCCGGCCCAAAGTCGGTTTTAGGGCGGGACCCACACCTTGTCGCGCCGCCATGTTTGGCGCGACAGGGCGATATAAATGCAGCCTCCAGCCTCATTCACTCCCTCATCTCCCTCTCCACCCACTCCATTCCCTGCAGGCCCGAGCAACTTCTATCCTCTCCTCTCTGTGTCTTCCATTTTTCATCATTCCAATCCTTGATTTCCTCATGGTCATGTGAGATTGTTGGGTTAATTTGTTGAAGTGCTTGAGGTATGCTTCACTGATCTACAATTTGGTGGCAAGATTTTTGTTCAATCTCTCTACATTGCATAGTTCGTTAATTTTGATTGCAAGTTTCGATTTAGTGTTTTAAGCAAAATGTTAATTATTCAAAGCTTTCTTGTGACCTTGAATACATTTTGTCATCATGTATTGGTTGTATTTCTTTTGGATGGAAGTCTTGTAGGGTTTCATATATAGGGATGTGAAATGGTAATGTTGTAGTGTCCTAGGGTATGAGAATGATGAATGGATGGTTGTAATCTTTGTGGGTGGTTGTTCAAGGATTTAGTGAAAATGGATGGAGAATGTTAGTGTTCATGTGTTGTATGGTTAGTTTAGAATGGATAGAAAATGTTATAAGTTATATGGTTTCTTATAATAATTGACTGTAATTTTGTCATTTGCATTGAGCTCGTATCTATTTGACTCTATTTTAGGTTTCATGGACGATCCTTTTGTGCACCATCCCCCAATCACGGTGATCACGATTTGCACCCTCCGGATGAACCGCCACCAAAATGTTATTGCGGTTTCCCGGCATGGGTGAAGACAACTGTGGGGTGGCCCGACATTGCGAATCCTCCATTTCTCGTTCCTCAGCTTTCGAACCCACACTCCCCAACCACAATGAGACTTGCACAGGACCGTGTACCGCTTCGCCTTATCGCAGTGAGTCACACGGTAAGGCCTGTGAACCCTCACGGCGTAGTCCTGCAGAAAATACTTGACATGCTCGAGCGTGTCAAACACCATTCCCTTCTTGATCTCCATATCCTCACTCTCGGGCACCTCATCTTCCAAAGCATGGACAACCCGGTGTCACATACCGCCTCATCCACCATACTAAGGTCCATGTAATTCGGAACCGAAGGTACCTCAACATGGACGGCCCTCAACATCCTTCTCTCCCGTCATTCAACTCCATTCTCAATGACCCGTCCCCGGGGCTCGTAAGGACTCATGAAACCCCGCCGACGGCATTCGGTTTCGTCCTCACTAGCATCGTCCGACCCATTGTCACCACCCATCAACAAATCATCAGACAAATCATCCGACATACCATCGTATGACGTGACATCACCTTCCACTTCACCAGCAACCACCTCAACCTCATCCTCCGATCCCTCGGATATAGTGTCATACATAGCATCCTCCTCATAATACCCTTCTTCGTCAAAGTCATCACCGATTGCACCGTCTTCACTAACTACGTCACCTTCTCTAACTTGACTTTGTTCGAACTCTACCTCTTGGGTAAGGTTCTCAACAACCTCCACATCAACACATTCATCCTCAGCATCAACCGGAGCCCCACGCCCCTTATAGGCAACAACTTCTAGGCACCTAACGTTGCTACTCTTCACAACTTCCACGTAGTCCTTCCATTCATCCTCACAAGAGAGTGGCATCAACACATAGTGTGGTCTTTCCTTGCCACAGTCAAATCTGCCTTGCAAACTAACTGGACATCCAAACCTCTTAACCAATGCATCAAATGTAGGTGGCCCACTAAAGAACTCTACATGTTTTTTCATGCATTCAAACTCCCCATTTTCTTTCACTTTGCCACCATAATAGCAACAAACTAACCGTTCCATCTACAAAATATATAGGCTTCCATCAACAACCATAGGGGACCATAGATAATTATGTATAATACCATATCAAAAAGGATGAAAAAATACTAACATACTTCACTATCTCCTAACAAAATGCAACTTAATGAAATCTACTACCCAAATCATACTAAGGTAAATGACATGTCCTAACCAAATCAAACCCATCATCACCTCCTGTACCACAAGACACTATCAAATTCCTCCAAACCTGCACAACTAATTCCTCCATGCATCAAGTAAGTACATACATGCTATACAATGCTGAGGTCAATTCGACAAACACAATATACCTTCAACAGATTGTACGCATTAGATTGTGACAATAAACGATCTAATCACAATCAGTCACCAAGTTTAAAACCCTAACTAACAACAAAACAAAGCCAAAAAACTAACTAGACATGGGAAAGGAGAGGGAAAGGCTACCTTCACCGTAGCAGGAGGGGTGCAGAAAGGTGGGGAAGAGACCAAGGAGGGCGGCGGCCGCTTGCACGCGGCCGGCAGTCGCCGGCGGCCACCCCCGCCCGCTCCGCCGGGTCGCCTCCTCGCCTGGCCGCGGGCCACCCGCCGTGCCCGAGCCGGCCTCTGATGGAGCCGCCGGGGAGCGGAGGAGGGGCGGCGGCGGCGGCGGCGGCGATTTGGGCCGCCTGGGGCGGCGCGGCGTCGCGTACCCGCCTGCCCCTGCGCGGACCCGCCTCGGGCGGCGCAGAACGGGAGCGCGGCGGCGGAGGCGTCGAGTGGTGGGGAGGTCGAGTGGTGGTGCGGCGGCTGAAGAGGACTATGGCGGTGGCGGCGGCGGCGAACCGGAGTAGCGGCGGCGGGGTCGGGCGAAGGGCCAGGGAAAGAGGAAATGAGGAGTTGGCCGCGTCAGTCGTGCCCTAACTCCCAATGTCGCGCCAAGTGCGCTGGCGCGACAGGGGGTGGGCCGACGTCCACACGGAAATGGGCCGGCCCAGCAGAAACCCTAAATCCCACCAGTCGCGCCGACGCATGTGGCGCGACTGGCGGGGCCCAGCATTGGCCCACGGGAGCGCGGTCAAACGGCCTGGTGTGACGTGGAAAGCAAGTCGCGCCAGATCCTCCGGCGCGACACAGTCTATTTGTCGCGCCGGAAGGTTAGGCGCGACCAAAAGGGATACCAAGTGCAATTATTTTTTCAGGGGGGATATTTTAGATTAATTGTTTAAAAAAGGATTAAATTTAAAAAAAATTCCCTCGGATAGTCCAGCACTTAGCAACCATGTTCCTGTTCCCGGCATTTTTAGAAATTACACAGTACGTTGTAGACACTATAAAAAAGCTATACTATGAAAATATATTCCATAAATTATCTAACTAGGCTAATTTCAAGTCCTAAATATTTTTATTATTTTCTATAAATTTGGTCAAAAGTCATTGTGGTTTGATTAAGATAAAATTGAATTCCTTATATCTAGGACACATGGAGTATAGGTGAAGTACACCTTTTTTAAAATTACAAAATACAATATAGTCACTCAACACGAACGCACATTTACTCCTATGAGCACCTCTGAATGATTGAGCCGATAGTTCACGAGATTCAAGAAATCATCACACACCTCGCTGTCGATGGGTCAGCCGTCGACTACCATTGAAAGCATAATGCCGTTGAATTATGAACCGTATCCAGAAAAAATACGAGCACCGGAACTCTCGCCGGCCACCGACCTCGATTTATAATGTAGACTGTCCATTCATCTTCTGCGAGAATTCTGTACAAACAGTGGAAGTATGTACTGTACAATCTGTTAAGATATTGCATATCTTGACGGAGGGAACAGCCCCCTCCGTGGCAGATACAATTACAAGATTTGTTACAACAATATCTCCTACAATCAAGGGATTGATCCTATCTTCTAGTTACGATGTACCTAGACACACTGTCAAGATATGCAATATCTTAACACCCCTCCTCAATCTCAGCCACTAACAAGGTTGAGATTGTTTCTGAATTCCCTTAGTTTCACACGAGGCAAAGCCTTAGTGAATCCATCGGCCACTTGATCCTTAGTGCTAATAAACCGAATCTCCAACAACTTTTGTGCTACTCTCTCCCGAACGAAATGAAAATCAATTTCAATATGCTTCGTTCGCGCATGGAACACTGGATTGGAGGAAAGGTATTTTGCACCAATGTTGTCACACCATAATCTGGCTAAAGGAGGATGAGGGATGCCCAACTCACATAGTAGCTTCTGAACCCAAATTATCTCCGCGGTGGCATTTGCAAGTGACTTATACTCGGCTTCTATGCTGGAGCGTGACACTGTTGCTTGCTTCCTAGCACTCCACGAGACGAGATTCCCACCTAAATATACTGCAAATCCACCGGTTGAGCGTCGATCGTCGACACACCCGGCCCAGTCCGCATCCGAAAATGCACTAACCACCATGGTTCCTGAATTCCCAATTCGAAGACCAAGATTAATTGTCCCACGAACATATCTGAGGATGCGTTTGACTGCGCTCCAATGAACTGTTGTCGGGGCATGCAAATATTGACAAACTTTGTTGACTACAAAGCAAAGATCCGGTCTGGAGAGTTAAATACTGGAGTGCGCCAACTAAACTCCGGTATTTTGTACAATCATCAGGCCCAAGAGGACTGCCCTCATATGCGCTGAGTTTCTCTGTAGTAGACAGAGGAGTATCCACTGCCTTGCACTTGTTCATCCCTGACCGTGCTAAGATATCTGTAGCATACCTCTGTTGCGACAAGATCAAACGATCCTTGGCTCTTTTGAGTCTATCCCCAAGAAGTAATGTAGATCTCCCAGATCCTTCAATGCAAATTCCTTCTGCAAATCGCTAAGTAGAGCTTTAGTTGCTTCTGAAGAAGAGCTGGCAACAATTATATCATCAACATATACTAAGACAAATAGGTTGTACTTCCCTTTGCTATAGAAGAACAAGGATGTGTCGGCTTTGGATGTTACAAATCCTAAGGACTGCAGCTTGGCACATAAACGGGCATACCACGCTCGAGGAGCCTGTTTTAAACCATAGAGGGCTTTATCCAACTTGCACACATATCTGGGATAATTTCTGTCTTCATAGTCAGGTGGTTGCTGCATCTATACTTCCTCATCTAAAATCCCATGTAAGAAGGCATTCTGAACATCTAGTTGCCGGAGTGACCACCCCTAAGTCATGGCAATGGAGAGAACCAACCGAATGGTGGCTCCCTTGACTACTGGGCTGAACGTTTCTTCATAGTCGATTCCATTACGCTGTTTGAAGCCTTTAGCAACTAACCAGGCTTTAAAGCGATCAATAGACCCATCTACTTTTCTCTTAACTTTGTAGACCCATTTGCAGCCAATTATGTTTTTACCTTTGGGAGGCAAAACCAAGTGCCATGTCTTGTTCTTGAGAAGAGCCTAATGCTCGACATCCATAGCCGAGACCCAATGTTGATCTTGAAGTGCTTCTTTGAGAGTAGACGGTTCCTCGGCCGATGATGCAGCGAGCATTCCCCAGCGGACGGTCCCGTCATTATATTGGCGCGGCTTGACAATACCACGTTGTGCTCTTGTGGTTGGTCGTCCCACCGGTTCAGGAGCTGGCGATGCAGGTGGTGATGGGGATGCAGGTGGCGCCGGGGAGGCCACACCATCTGCAGCCGCACCAAATCCACCAGCGAGCACAGCAGATCCAGCAGGTGGATCTGCCTCGGGAGCCGGAGGGTGCTGCTGCCCCCCGACCGGATCTGGATGTGCAGCCACAGGGTGTGCCACAGACGAGGTGGAGTTGGCACAGAGGATCCACCAGCGGGCGGTGCTGTCAGGCCGGATTCGCTAGGCGTCGTACGAGGAGCAGATCCTGAAGACGATCCGATCCTGCCGGTGCCAGGTGAATCGGCCTGCGAAGCCGAGCTGCTCCCTGTGCCCGGACACATGAAATGATGCGCCGAACCAGCTCGGGCTGATGGATCATCAGTGCTGGAAGCTGCATCAATCTGGCGAGAATTTTCTCCTGTACCCTGCATAGAGACACCATGACTAGATCCAGGATTAGTGGGGTCAGGAAAACTCAAATGTTGATCATGAATCATGGCATCCTCGAATGACATGGATGGATTGAGGAGAATGTTAGGAAGAATTTTGAGTTCGGCATGAAGAAGAGCACCAGCATTGGGGCGAAGGGAGGCAAAGGGAAAAACTGTTTCATCGAACACAACATCCCGAGATACGTAGATACGACCCTCGCTGGGGTCAAGGCACTTGAAGCCTTTGTGAGCATTGCTATATCCGACAAAAACACATCGCTTTGAGCGAAATTGTAGCTTGCGTGTGTTATATGCACGAAGGTTGGGCCATACGATGCATCCAAACGTGCGAAGGAAGTTATAATCTGGTTCCTGACCATGGAGGCGATGTAGGGGAGTATCATTGTCAATCACTTTAGAAGGCAAGCGTTTAATAAGAAAAAACAGCAGTTTGGAAATCTTCATCCCAAAATTTTAGGGGCATAGATGCATGAGCAAGTAAGGTGATTCCCATCTCAACTATATGTCTATGCTTGCGTTCAGCGGCACCATTTTGCTGATGAGTATGAGGACATGACACATAATGATGAATGCCAATGTGCTTGAAAAAGGAATTTAGAGATTGGTATTCTCCCCCTAATCTGTTTGCATAGCTCGATTTTTTCTATCAAACTGTCGTTCAACTAAGTTCTGGAAGTCACGAAAGCATTGAAAAACTTCTGACTTATGCCGAATCAAATAAATCCAGGTGAATTTGGAATAATCATCAATGAAACTGACATAATATGTAAAACGACCAACTGATGTGGGAGCAGGACCCCAAACATCTGAAAAAATAAGGTCTAAGGCACTAGTGGAAACACTAGTGGACTTAGGAAAAGGTAACTGATTACTCTTGCCTTGTTGACAAGCGTCGCACACTGGATTATTGTTCACATCCCGAACACAGGAAAGTTTATGACGACTAATAATTTGATGAATGACAGAAGATGAAGCATGCCCTAGTCGACCGTGCCAAATGGACGATGAAGGTTTGATTGCGCCGAAGGTATACTCTTTGTTGAGCACGGGCCATCATCCTCACGGAAACTCGCCATGGGTATCTCCTACATCGCCTCCATGGTCAAGAACTAGATTATAACTTCCTTCGCACGTTTGGATGCGTCGTATGGCCCAACCTTCGTGCATATAACACACGCAAGCTACAATTTCGCTCAAAGCGATGTGTTTTTGTCGGATATAGCAATGCTCACAAAGGCTTCAAGTGCCTTGACCCCAGCGAGGGTCGTATCTACGTATCTCGGGATGTCGTGTTCGATGAAACATTTTTTCCCTTTGCCTCCCTTCGCCCCAACGCTGGTGCTCTTCTCCATGCCGAACTCAAAATTCTCCCTGACATTCTCCTCAATCCATCCATGTCATTCGGGGATGCCACAATTCATGATCAACATTTGAGTTTTCCTGACCCCACTAATCCTGGATCTAGTCATGGTGTCTCTATGCAGGGTACAGGAGAAAATTCTCGCCAGATTGATGCAACTTCCAGCGCTGATGATACATCAGCCCGGGCTGGTTTGGCGCATCATTTCATGTGTCCGGGCGCAGAGAGCAGCTCGGCTTCCCAGGCCGATTCACCTGGCACCGGCAGGATCGGATCGTCTTCGGGATCCGCTCCTCGTACGACGCCTAGCGAATCCGTCCTGACAGCACCGGCCCCCGACGGATCTTCTGTGCCAACTCCACCTCCGTCCCCGTCTGCGGCACACCCTGTGGCTGCATAGCTGGATCCGATCGGGGGGCAGCAGCACCCTCCGGCTCCCGAGGCGGATCCACCTGCTGGATCTGCCGTGCTCGCTAGCGGATCTGGTGCGGCTGCAGATGGTGTGGCCTCCCCGGCGCCACCTGCCACTATACCACAACACTAGATTTGGCGCCGAATGATCTGACGCTGAAAACGGTTACAGCGTCATGCTGTCTGACGCTAAATACATATAGCGTCAATCTTCTGCAGTCGCAATAAGTGCTGACGCAAAAAACATATAGCATCAGACCAGACTTTTTGCGTCAGACAGTCTGTTGCTGTGAATTTTTTTAGCGTCAGATAGTCCATTGGCAATGTTTAGCGTCAGATGATATGTTACCATACATATACCGTCAGATCATCCAATGGTTGATACATTTATAGCGTCAGATTGTTCAACAAGACTAAATATGAAAAAAAAAACTGGTATTCAAGCTTTATATAAGCTCCACGTGTCACATGAAGATCCACAACAAGATCACACACAAGTCAATATATATGCCATCCGATTTTTCTTGCACTATGTTTTTCTGTACATCCATCAATGTCAAGCACCAAATGAATACATAGTTTCTAATACTAAGGTTTGTGGAAACAATCATTTCTATGTTTCTAAGAACTAAAAAACTAAAAGGAATTACTTGCCAAAAACTAAAACACATCCATCAGGTAATGTGTTGTGGAGAATCATTTTCCAGAAACTAAAGCCAAAGATGAAGGATAGTGTCCAGCATTTCCTGAAAATATATAGCAACCACGTAATTAGCAAGTGTAGACATGTTATATAAAACTGATGTACAGTATATGAGTTCTCCAAAGCACTAGACCTCATTTGCATCTAAGTGTGACAAATGCCCCTAACCAATTTGACTTTCAGTCAGGTTTAACTTTGAGCAGAAAATTATCACATTAACTTTCAGTCATTAGAACCTTTATGTAGCTAGTAGTCAAGCCTGCATTTAAATATGGATAACCTTTCAACAAGGTAATGCTGATTTGGCTAGTCTAATTCATCTTTCAAAAAAAATGTATGTCTGAGTACTTTGTAGTCAAGGATAGCTCAGTACTTTCTAGTAAAGGAGCAGAAACAGTTACCTATCCATGCTAGGGAAGAAGTTGAAAGAATCAGCACCTCAACTGCAAGGCCTTACTGGATATCAACCTTTTGCAATCCTACAGAAGAAATTATTATAGATATCAGAATCACGAGATGAATGAGTTCCAGAGGATAAAAGTTTTGGGGCTACATATAAGTTACATAAATGAATGAGGTTCTGGGTTTAATGAAAGTTAAGCACTTCCTACGTCTTAAAACTGAGACCCACAGCTAATGTATATAGGAGTTTTAGCCCCTCATAGTATGATGATTTTTTGCTACAAATTATCTGGACACAAAATCAAGGATGACTTGTTGCAACAGATTCATACAATGTTCCTAACTACTTGCCATTCAAGCAGGAATGCTTGTGTTGCTCACGGTCAACGTGTCCATGCATTGTACTCCCTAATATTGAGCAGATCATACCTTGGAGTTGGAGCATTGCCACTTCAGCTGCCTGCCATGCAGCTTTAGCCACCAGCCATTCTGGTTGCTTCTTTCATTATGGTTGGGGTCAGGACTGTAGGGACAATGGGCGAGATTTCGAGTAGCACCGGCGGCCAAGGGCTAGGAGGGTGCCCATGTTTACACTGCAGTATTGACAAATAGCAATTAGAATTGAGATCAACTAACAGCCTAGTGTAACAGAACACGAACATAGAGATGCATGCATTAGTTCCGAACATAGAAACCACAAGTCTTACATTTGTTTAAGACATAATGTACGATGCAACACCATGTTCCCCTGTCTAGCAAAAGCATCATCTTCCAAGGATGAGATCAGGTCCCAAAAAAGTAATCAGATCAAAGGGTGCAAATGACTAAGCAGGTATCACTTTGTTTCTGTGGAAGTGCAGACTCTCAGAACTTTCAGTTCTTCACTACTAGTCTGAACAACATAGATTCTCATATAATGTCAACAGCAGATAAATGGAAGTGCTTTTGGTGCTGCCCTGCACTACAGACTTGTCTACAATCTAGCACATTCCTCAAACCATGATGAATTGCTGACTTGCTCCATCGACACCCTTAAGGAAGCTAAAATATATTTTACCTTGTTTTAATTTGGCTACCTTCATTTACCACAATCCAACAGTTCAAGTCTGAACAAAAACAAAAACTGCTAGCTTCAGTGTCCACATGAATGCCAGATGCCAGCTATAGGTTAAACGAACCAAAAGATGTCTAGCATTAACACTGTAAATCAATTGTGCCTTTACCTAAAAAGGAGCCAGAGAAGACTGAATCAGTGTACTAGCTTCCACCTAGTGATCTAGGGAGAACTATTTCTACCACCTTCTTCTTGTGTTCATTAGATGCTGGTGTCGTGTTGAGAAGATAGTTGTATGGCACGGTGCTCTAGTTGAAGTGATTAACTACTCACTTTCCTATGATTGTTTCAGATTCATGAGAAACTCACACCTGACACTAATATTTTAATTCAATAATTTGCTATGAGCTCCACTAAAATGATTGAGTCATGCCACATCGGATACAGTGACTATACTCCTTATCAAGACCAGAACCGAGCAATGACCTTTCATAATGAAAATATAACATACAGAGAAAGGCACTGTCAGTGTCATCTAGAGAATAAGAAACTGCATTGTCTAATCCCAGCACCAAAAGAATGTGTCACCCCTTTCTCTTGGCCCAAGAGCCGTGACTATGTTCTATATGCAAATGCTCCATATAAGAGTCTTACAGTTGAGAAAGCTGTTCAGAATTGGATCCAATATCAGGGAGATGTGTTCAAATTTCAGGGAGGAGGAACGATGTTTCCCAATGGATCGAATGCTTACCTTGATGAACTTGCATCCGTCATCCCACTGACTGACGAACCGATGCAGAGCCGGGCGTGGCTTCCTCCGTCAAAGCTCCACGGGCGGGGCCGGCGGGCATCCCAACCGTGACCGTGACCCTCTCGTGAGAGACCGAGCGCTCCCCTTCTTCTTGCGTCGCAACAGAGCGAGAGACCGAAGCACCGGCGACGGGCCGCCACCAGCAACCGGCCAGCAGCCACCGCGCGGCTCCCTGTCTCCCTCCCTCCCTAGAGCGCGAGCGGTGTTCGCGAAACCAGCGAGCGGCGGCCGGGGCCGTGCGTGCGAGTGGTGAACGGGCGCACGGGAGTCGGGGCCGGGCAGCGCGGCGATGGAGAGGGGCCGGGCGAGGGAGGATGGAGGGGGGCTGGGCGGCGCGTGGATGCACGGGGGTGGGCAGCGCGGTCGGGCCTCTGGCGGCGGGATCTGGGGGAAGAAGAGTGAGGAGGATTTGGGAAACAGGTGGTGTGGCGGCGGCCTTGGCTTTGGATCTGGGAGACGGGGGAAGGAAAATTTAGGGTTTCTTCATTGTGTACGTGGGCCAGGCCCAAAATTTTGTGCGTGGGCTATGTAAGCCTGGCGTGGGAACTTAATATTAAACTCCGGTGTGCGAGCTATGTAGGGTCCATTTAGGTTTTGTGTCAGACAGTGTGACGATATACAACAATATATCGTCAGACAACTTGATGTTAAATTTCGGTATCTATAGCGTTTGATAACACATCGCTGAATTAACACATCGTTGAATCAAGAATTAGCGTCAGACGATCTCTTACCTATCTTTAGCGTCAGATGATCCGACAAGATAAAAAAGATTTCGCGTCAGACGGCTGACGCTATAAAAGTGTTGTGGTGTAGTGTGCATCCCCATCACCACCTGCATCGCCAGCTGCACCGGTAGCTCCTAAACTGGTGGGACGACCAACCACAAGAGCACAGCGTGGTATTGTCAAGCCGCGCCAATATAACGACGGGACCGTCCGCTGGGGAATGCTCGCTGCATCATCGGCCGAGGAACCGTCTACTCTCAAAGAAGCACTTCAAGATCAACATTGGGTCTCGGCTATGGATGTCGAGCATTAGGCTCTTCTCAAGAACAAGACATGGCTCTTCTATAGCAAAGGGAAGTACAACCTATTTGTCTTAGTATATGTTGATGATATAATTGCTGCTCTTCTATAGCAAAGGGAAGTACAACCTATTTGTAGAAGGAATTTGCATTGAAGGATCTGGGAGATCTACATTACTTCTTGGGGATAGAAGTCAAAAGAGCCAAGGATGGTTTGATCTTGTCGCAATAGAGGTATGCTACAGATATCTTAGCACGGTTAGGGATGAACAAGTGCAAGGCAGTGGATACTCCTCTGTCTACTACAGAGAAACTCCGCGCATATGAGGGCAGTCCTCTTGGGCCTGATGATTCTACAAAATACCGGAGTTTAGTTGGCGCACTCCAGTATTTAACTCTCACCAGACCGGATTTTTGCTTTGCAGTCAACAAAGTTTGTCAATATTTGCATGCCCCGACAACAGTTCATTGGAGCACAGTCAAACGCATCCTCAGATATGTTCGTGGGACAATTAATCTTGGTCTTCGAATTGGGAATTCAAGAACCATGGTGGTTAGTGCCTTTTCGGATGCGGACTGGGCCGGGTGTGTCGACGATCGACGCTCAACCGGTGGATTTGTAGTATATTTAGGTGGGAATCTCGTCTCGTGGAGTGCTAGGAAGCAAGCGACAGTGTCACGCTTCAGCACAGAAGCCGAGGATAAGTCACTTGCAAATGCCACCGTGGAGATAATTTGGGTTCACAAGCTACTATGTGAGTTGGGCATCCCTCATCCTCCTTTGGCCAGATTATGGTGTGACAACATTGGTGCAAAATACCTTTCCTCCAATCCAGTGTTCCATATGCGAACGAAGCATATTGAAATCGATTTTTATTTCGTTTGGGAGAGAGTAGCACAAAAGTTGTTGGAGATTTGGTTTATTAGCACTAAGGATCAAGTGGCCGACGGATTCACTAAGGCTTTGACTCGTGTGAAACTAAAGGAATTCAGAAATAATCTCAACTTTGTCAGTGGCTGAGATTGAGGAGGGGTGTTAAGCTATTGCATATCTTGACGTTGTGTCTAGGTACATTGAAACTAGAAGATATGATCAATCCTTTGATTGTAGGAGATATTGTTGTAACAAATCTTGTAATTGTATGTATCACGGAGGGGGTTGTTCCCTCCTATATAACACGCAACCCAGGACCGAGGGAGATAACCTGGTTTCCCAGATAATTCCTGTCAACCATCGCCAATCGCAGTAGTTTTTACGCCGGCGAAGTTACTTGCGTGTGCACAAGTGCACGAACGCGGCCACGAGCAGAGCAGCCTTGAGTTTGACGCTCCAGGGGATGCCGTAACTTCCCCTGCCGATGAGCCCCCTCACGAACGGCCAGAAGCAGAGCACCAGCCAGCCGCAGCACACGAGCTCCCCTACGCCCGGGCTGACACCACCAGGCATGCCTTCACCCACACCGGTGACCAGCCTCCACGCTCCAACGGCAAAGGCGAGGATGCTCAGCATCATGAGCGCCGTCGGCGGGATGAACACCGGCGACTGTTAGATAAACTGATGCAGAACATATGTAAACTTTTGTTCAGTTAGGTGTTAGATCGAGTCCGAACCAGAGTTGGTCGTCCTCACGCCATGGCGCGCCGAGCGCACGGGGTGGACTCCGCGGTGCAACGATGTCCATACTCGATACGGCATGGCGTGGGATGGGGCTACGTCCCCTGGTGTCTTATATAAAGATAAATAAAGACCGTCAAGGTGCTTGGGTTGGCAGCGCCACAAATCAATCTTATTCTCGCGAGTTTATCATCTGTTCTAGTTTCTTGCTCTCGGCGTGATCACCACGATCACCGCGACGACGTCGCAACGAGTTCACGACCACCGTAGCGATCCTAGCTCCAACAAGTGGTATCGAGCCGCAAGGTTGAAGGTGGACTGCGTCGACGTGGAGGAGAAGAAGGACGAGAAGATTCCCGGTGGTGGTGACTATCGTATCCGAGAAGTTCAAGGCGCGAGAGAAGATCAACGCCATGGGCGCGCGGTGAGAAGCGGGTGGAGCGAAGGAGAGGGCATGGAATCGGGCCGCTGGAAATCTGGTATGGCCGATGTTATCCCGATCTAATTACCAAGAGTGGTCAGCTCATGTGCAATGCAATCTCGAAGCCATGTACTTGTGGGACGCAGTTGAATCAGACAAGGTCGAGCGACGTCACGACAGGCTCGCGCTAGGCGCAATGTTATGTGGCGTGCCTCCTGAGTTGCACTCCATGCCGCGAACAAGAAGTCGCAAAGGAGGCTTGGGATGCGATCAAGTCAATGCGTGTCGGGTGCGAGATAGGGTGAAGGAGGTGAACGCACGAAGCTTCTTGCTGAATTCGAGGCGATCTCGTTCAAATCGGCGAGACGATTGAAGATTTTTTGTGAGGATTGGGAAACTTGCAACCGATCTAAAAGGCCTGGGTGATACGAGTGTCGATGATGCTCGAGTCGTCAAGAAATTCCTCAGAGTCGTGCCACCGAAATATAATCAAGTGGCAGTTACAATTGAGATGTTCTGTGATCTCAAAACCTTGTCCGTGGAAGAATTGGTTGGGCGCCTTCGGGCTGCAGAGGATCGTTTCGAATCTATGACAGAAGAGGTGACGAACAAGCAGGGACATCTCATGATGACGGAGGATGATTGGACGATGAAGCACAAGGCGAAGATGATGACAGAATCGTCGTCAGGGAGCAAAGGGGGCAAGAGCAATTTCCCAAAGAAAAACAAGAACGGGTCACGAGGAGGAGGCGGTGGTAACCGTGATGCTCGTGATTCCGGGAACAAGGATGGTGGCAATGCACGACACCACGACGATATGGTCGTTGTAACAAGTGCAAGGTCTTTGGCCATTGGGCCGAGAATGCAAAAGCAAAGCCAAGGAGGTGACAGAGGCAGCTCATCATGCCAATGTCGACGGTGATCGCAACCGGCTCTTATGGTGGCACGGGTGTGCAATTTGGCGCGAGTTACGTGCTCGCGAGCTCTCCGAAGGTTTTCTTAAACCAGGAACGCGTCAATCCAGTTAACTATGAAGAGGGGTCATGGGTGCTCGATACTGGAGCAACGAACCACATGACAGGTTGCAAATCTGCATTGGCCACGCTTGATGAATCGGTGAAAGGAGCAGTCAGATTCGGAGATGGTTCCACAGTAGAAATTTGTGGAATTGGAGCCGTTACGATCGCTGGCAGAAGTCAGGATCATCATGTGCTCTCTGAAGTTTATTACATCCCTTCACTGAAGTGCAACATAGTCAGTCTTGGACAGCTAGAAGAAGGTGGATGCAGAGTTGAGATCGATAATGGTGTCATGGAGGTCCTTGAGCGTCGGCAAGCAGGCAGCTCGAACCGTAGGGTTCTGATCAGGGCAGAACGGAAGAACCGTCTGTATGTGATGAAGGTGAAGGTGACTTCACCGGTATGCCTGTTGACGAAGATGGATGATATGGCGTGGCTCTGGCATGCACGCTATGGACACCTGAATTTCAGATCTTTACGGGAGCTTGGCGCGAAGGAGATGGTGGAGGGAATGCCGGTGGTTCGCTGTGTCGAACAGGTATGTGACGGCTGTGCACTTGGCAAGCAGCACAGGACTCCCTTCCCAAAGGCGTCGGCATATCGTGCATCCAAAGGTCTCGAGATGGTTCATGCAGATCTATGTGGGCATGTGACACCACCAACTCCAGGTGGTAAACGGTACTTCTTATTGCTTGTTGATGATTTCAGTCGCTTCATGTGGCTTGAGCTTCTAGCGTCAAAGGATGAAGCATTGCTGCAGTTCAAGAAATTTAGAGCAGCAGTAGAGTTGGAGTCAGGTTACAAGCTGAAGGCATTTAGATCCGATCGCGGTGGAGAATTCAACAGTGGTGCGTTTGTGTCGTTTTGTCTGGAACATGGCATAAAACACAACACCACTACGCCATACACACCACAGCAAAACGGAGTCGTTGAGAGGCGCAATCAGACAATTGTGGAGATGGCAAGATGTTTACTCAAGAGCATGAGTGTACCTGCTCGGTTCTGGGGAGAGGCAGTCAAAGTGGCGGTTTATTTATTGAATCGATCGCCGACAAAAAGTCTAGATGGCAAAACCCCTTACGAGGCTTGGTTTGGGAGGAAGCCAGGAGTCAAACATCTTCGCACTTTTGGTTGTAAAGCCTATGTCAAGAGAGTCGGTCCCGGGATCAGTAAACTCTCTGACAGATCGGTATCAGGCGTGTTTCTTGGATATGAACCAGGAACTAAAGGGTACCGTGTTTATGATCCAGCCACAGATAAGTTGATGGTGAGCCGTGATGTGATTTTTGATGAGAAGACACCATGGAATTGGGAGGTGAAGCCAGGCAGCGTCGGCAATGCAGAGACTGATGATACTGAAAATTTTCAGTTTCAGGTTCAGGACTTTGATCCTGTTCCCGGTCCGACAATAGGACCAGTGGCTGACGATGGAGCGTTTTCAGATCAGGAAGATGCAGGTCCAGCGACGCCTGCTGGCTCAATTCCATCAGCAGGAGGTGCGACACCACCGATCACACCACCACATCAACCTATTCAGTGGGCTACTCCACCCACTGGTGGATCAGAAGATTCTGAGGGAAGGCTGCAGCGGTACAGAACTATGTCTGATCTTCTTGATGCTACAGAAGAGATGCAGGAGTTTGAATACAGCGGGTTATGTCTTGTGGCTGCAGAAGAACCAAAGACAGTTGATGAGGCACTTTCAGAAGATTGCTGGAGGAAAGCAATGGAGCAGGAGATGAAAGCCATTGAGGACAACAAGACTTGGGTTGTCTGTGATCTTCCTCCAAAGCAGAAGGCCATAGGGCTGAAGTGGGTCTTCAAGGTTAAAAAGGACCCTGATGGAAACATTGTTAAGCACAAAGCACGGTTGGTTGCTAAAGGGTATGCTCAGCGTCATGGAGTAGATTTTGATGAAGTTTATGCTCCAGTGGCCCGAATTGAAACTGTCAGAGTGTTGCTAGCACTTGCTGCTCATGGTGGATGGGAAGTCCATCATATGGATGTCAAATCGGCGTTTTTGAATGGGGATCTGACAGAAACAGTATTTGTGAAACAACCTCCAGGTTTTGTTGTGGGTAGAGAAGATAAAGTGCTGAAACTCAAGAAGGCCTTGTATGGTCTTAGGCAGGCACCACGTGCATGGAATGCAAAGCTTGACAAGGAATTGATTGCTCTCGGTTTTGTGAGAAGCAAGTTGGAACATGCAGTCTACAGGAGGAGCAACAGAAAAACCTTTCTTCTAGTTGGGGTTTATGTAGATGATTTGATTATCTCAGGACCCAATGCAGCAGATATCAGGAAGTTCAAGTCAGAGATGAAAGAAAAGTTCAGTATGAGTGATTTGGGACTCCTGAGTTATTATTTGGGGATAGAGGTCAAGCAAGGTGTTAATCAGATTACTTTGAGCCAGAGTGCTTATGCATTGAAGATTCTAGACAATGCAGGGATGAGGAATTGCAATCCTTGTGACACCCCCATGGAGTGCAGGTTGAAACTCAGTAAGAAGAAGAAAGAGGAAGATGTTGTTGATCCAACTGCATACAGGAGTTTGATTGGTAGCCTGAGGTACATTGTCAATTCAAGACCTGATTTGGCATATGCTGTCGGTGTGGTCAGCAGGTACATGGAGGCGCCGGGCAGAGAACATTGGCTTGCTGTAAAACGGATTCTGAGGTATCTTAAGGGTACTATCGGTTATGGCTGCAAGTACATCAAAGGAGGAGAGCTACAACCAATGTTGCTGGGTTACAGTGACAGCGATTATGCTGGTGACGTCGATGACAGGAAGAGCACTTCGGGTGCAGCTTATTTTCTTGGGAAAAGTTTGGTCACTTGGTCGTCACAGAAGCAGAAAATTGTCGCTCTCTCATCCTGTGAAGCGGAGTACGTGGCAGCAGCTGGAGCAGCATGTCAAGGCATCTGGTTAAGTCGACTCATCGGAGACATGATGGGAACAAAAGAGGTGACAGTGAAGCTACTCATGGACAACATGTCCGCTATAGCTCTCAGCAGAAACCCCGTGCATCACGAGCGAAGTAAGCACATCGACACGAAGTATCACTTCCTTCGTGAGTGCATAGAGAAGGGGCAGGTGGAGGTAGATCACATTGGGACTGCAGAACAATTGGCAGATATCTTCACCAAGTCGCTGGGAAGGATCAAGTTCGTAGAACTCAGGAGTGCTTTAGGAGTCACAGAAGTGCATCAGGTTTAGGAGGAATTTGTTAGATAAACTGATGCAGAACATATGTAAACTTTTGTTCAGTTAGGTGTTAGATCGAGTCAGTTAGGGACCGGACGTGTTTAGAGTCGTGCCTGACCACGACACGGTCCGAACCAGAGTTGGTCGTCCTCACGCCATGGCGCGCCGAGCGCACGGGGTGGACTCCGCGGTGCAACGGTGTCCATACTCGATACGGCATGGCGTGGGATGGGGCTGCGTCCCCAGGTGTCTTATATAAAGATAAATAAAGACCGTCAAGGTGCTTGGGTTGGCAGCGCCACAAATCAATCTTATTCTCGCGAGTTTATCATCTGTTCTAGTTTCTTGCTCTCGGCGTGATCACCACGATCACCGCGCGACGTCGCAACGAGTTCACGACCCAGCTGTAGCGATCCTAGCTCCAACAGCGACGAGTCGAAGGTGAACCGCCCCGGGTCGGCGTCGTCGTCCGCGCCCCCGCCGTCGGACTTCTCCTTGCGCGTCACCTCGAACACCGTCTCGGAGAGGCCGACCGTCTTGAGGACTACGGTGAGGAACGCGAGCAACCACGCGGACGACGATGTGATCCGCTGCATCCTGTGGTTGTTCCACCAGGCGCGCGCTGAGAGCCGGCAGTCCTTGTACTCGCCCAGGTTGTACGCGTTGTAGCCAAGGAACAGCGCCAGCGTGATGACGAAACTCGGTTCTGACGCCTGCATCACAATTCAGATCACAGCAAGATGACAATTCCAGCGAAGGTTTTACTTACCTTTGGTAGAAATTAAGATCGATTTTACTGACCTTTGGTAGGAAGGAGTGGTTTGCGACGATGCAGTAAGGTCCTAGCAACGCGTAGCAAAGCTCAAAGGGTGCCCTGATGGCCCACACGTCGATGACTAGGTACGCGACGCACTGCCGGAAGTCGAGTTGCCTGAACGCGACGAGAAGGAACGGGTTATGGCGGCTGAGGAGTATCTCCAGCAGGCCGGTGGACCACCTCTTGTACTGGGTGAGGCTGGCCGGCCCGCCGGTGGGCGCGCCACCGAGGAATGCCGGTGGTTCAGTGGTAAGCATCGCCGATCTCCAGCCGGTGGCGTGGATGCGCTGCCCGGTCAGGACGTCCTCGGTCATGGACCCGTAGACCCACCCGACCTCCGGACCCCAGCTTGTGCCATTGGCGCGCCCAAATTTCTAGTAGTATACTTAAATCAAAAGGTATTAAATAAATATATGTAAAATAAAAAGTTAATAGTTAAAATTCAAATAAAGGGTGTTGACACAGTTTACTTAGAGAGAATGTGAATGATTGATAAAAAATAAATAAATGCAGCGTACAATATATATTAAGAACATGGAAAATGGATAAAAGTAAAAAACAAAGCGAGATGGAGAGAGTGCTTATGTACAGGCAAAATGAGAGAGAGAGAGAGAGTTGCGTATGGTACAGGCTGGCAAACTGAAGGAGAGGAGAGAGAGTGACTGGCTGACTGCGCATGATGGTACATCAGGAAAAGGTGGGAATGGGTGGGTGGAATGGGAGGGTGGGACACAGTGTTGGAAAGAGCAGGGAATGGGAAAGGCTGGAAAAGCGCACGGATCTTGAAGCGATTTGGACGTGGGAGATAATGCATGGCGGGCCAACCGGTTGGGGTTATGTGATTCTGTGTTCACCGTCACCAGCGGTGGCTCCAGCTTCGGGTCGGCCGTCGTCACGAACATGTCCACCGCCGGCAGCTCGTCGTCGCTCGTCCTGACGACAAAACAAACGCATGTATCAGATTGACGAAGAAAAAAAAACGTTCTCCGACAGTCGTTTTCCTTATGGTAATGTAGTACTGTACTGATTGCCACCACTCACAGATATTCGGCGAGGCGTTCAGGGTGTGTGACGAAGCGGACCGGGTTCCACTTGGCGTTCATGTTGATGAGCCAGACCACCGTGAACCACGCCTCGCAGATGAGCGCGGCGACCCAGCACCACGTGCACACCGGCGCCACGCCACCGGTAGCGCCACCGCCAGCAGCCAACAGCGAGGACGCACGGCGAGCGAGGAGGGCCAGGAGCAGGAAGAGAACGGCGAGGTCGGCCAGCTTCCACGCCGTTCGGGGGAGCGCGACCCTCTCCTGCAGGTGGAGCTTCGTCTTCACGCTCGCCATGGCCGACAACGACGGACTCTTGCTGGTCACTCTCACCACTCTGCCGTGTAGCACACGAGAACCACAACAGAACATATACGGAGCCAATTGGTACGCGTGAATATTGTTATAAAACATGTTGCCAGCGGTTAAGACCTTCCCCTCTCCGTCTCTCATAATTAAAATAGTAGATGAAAGTAGAAAAGTAGACACGCTAGGAGACTATTCTTTATTTCTCCGAATATCGGTGATTACAACATGTAGCTCCCACGTATATATATACCCGCTCGCGGCTAAGAGTTTCTGTAAGTTCTCACGTATAAACGGATTAGGATTAGAATTCTTCCTTCTCCTTTCCTTCTAGGATAGAGTCATTATGTTTTACAACACTCCCCCTTAGGCGATTACCACGATATGCACATGCCTCATCAAAAACTCCATCCGAAAACCCAGTGGGAAAAAACGGTTCTTGGAGAAAAGAGTACATTGCATTCGTTAATTAAATTGCACATGTTGTCTCATTAAAAACTTTGTGTGAGAAACCTTCAAGTAAAAACTCACATAGGAAAAAAGAGTACAACATTTAACCTTTTTGGTCATATATTCTTCAGGATATTTCATAGATATTGATCTTCATGATATCTATGCATAAACTTCAATGTTTTGGCAAATATGATCTACTTGATTTTTGAATTTTCTAGTGGATAATAACCTTCAAGGTAAATCGAATTAAATTGCTCCCCCTCATAAAGCCATCCTTTGAACTTCATTGTTCAAAATGCACTTTTAAAAAGTTGGCTCATAATTCTTCTATGAATTATATGGGTATAATAAAGAGCAATATCGCTTAGTGCATAAATAACCACTTATTAGTTGTGCAAAACAAATAATTTATCCTTCAAGATAATAGATCCTTTCACAGGATTATAGGGGTAAATAAATTGATATTCAATATCTTCGAGATAGTGCATCAAACTTATACAAGCTTGAATACTTTATTAATTCTTTTTTAGTGGGTTTTAAAACTAAAATCTTCAAGATTCTGATAGTACCACTAAATAATAAATCTAGTCTTACATTTGGCATTTAGGGGATAATTTAAATACCAAAGTCACCATTATTCTTATACCTTCTATGGTATTTAGAGAATATTAATATTTTATTGCTAGCTTTACACTTTCTGAGTGTTTGTATGATACCTTAATGGTGTTTAGAATTCCTCATTTTCTTTTCTCTCGGGTCTATGTTCACTTCAGGGATAAATGGTGTTTCTTCAAGAATTGACTAGTAAATCCTTCATGGATTAGTTCCTTCAAGAATGTTTTCACTCTACTACAAGAGAGATTATTAAGTGATATACACAATGAGATAGCATTATTCACTATATAGTCATTCGATGACTATTCCTTCTAGGATATACTCTTATGGAGTCATTAATATTCATTCATGAATATATTCTACCTTAGACTTCATAATACTTGTATGAGATTTAATTTTCATATGTTGTGTTTTATATTCTTCAGGAATTATATGGATTTTCATAATCCACATACTAACTGCATATTCCATATTCATTCAATTTCATTTGCCAGAGATATAGCAGAATATTTATTTCTTCTTAGTAGGAGATTCATCCTCAATTGCATTTCTTCACTGACCCGATATAATCGCTACAAGCGACTTTGCCATGGACTTTGTTTCCGGATCCGGGTTCTCATAAGAGAAACATTTGCAATTATAGAGGTAGCGTTGTCGACAACTATTATTTTCTCCCAATATTCTCATAATATGAGATTATTATGTCTCCTTGTCATTTCCCAAAAACAAGAGATATTTTATTGTTCTGCATATCCAACCTAATGATGTGCGCACTTAGTGTGTTGGATTCCATCTTCACGATGATCCTCTTCATGAGGTGCTCAACCTTATTCATGAGGCATTCCCTTCATGAGAATGGAGGAGTTTTATTTTATTTCTATTTAATAAGTATACATTAAAACTATAATCCATAGGCGTCCCCATAGATTGTAGCTTGATAGTATACAATAATTAGTTTACTACTAGTAAACAAAACTTCTGGTTTATAACTTCAAGTTACTCCTCTTATTTTAATATCTGGCATATGCTCCGCTTCATGCTTCACAAGAGCATTAGTCAAACTAATAGTTGACTTAGTGTGTGATAATATTTCTGCTTCAAGCTTCAAGGAATATTTTCTCTAGATCATTGTCCTTCCGCGGAAATAATATTTGGCATTTAAAATAGACTTTCTCTCCCCCTAATGCCAATATTAGATCTTTAATAGCATACTTCAAAATAATCCCCTATGATGGGCTTACAATAATTCATATTCATGTATCTCCAACTACAAGCGGAGGCCCATTCATGTATGCTATGATGAAATTTATGGGAAATATTCACACACATATTTAAACATGGGGGTTATTCTATATTATATGCATTGAGCTAGAATACACATAGTGCACGAATGTTCAACATTTCTTCAAACTCAGGGATGTTCTCCCCCTGATGTTAGGCTACTTGGCACTAGACCAATTTATTGCTTATGCATACGATGCATTGAAAGCAAGTGATTTCTTAGTTCAACGGAAACCATATAGACATAGCTATAGCTTCTATAGCTTCTATGCTAATATTCATGCAGGAGTTGAGATAGTTTTGCTCAATGAGAGAATAACATAGCAATACACATGCATATGTAATGTGGAATATTGGTATTCAGTCCAACATAATAGATAACAACAAAAATACAAAGCTACAAGCTTGTGTATAGTGCAAGAGAGAAAGTTAACTCGGCCGGAAGGACGACGGGCAGTAACTTCAAGTCCCGATACATGCACTTAAAATAGATTTAGAAAGGCTATGCCTATTAAATATATATTATCCATATTTTCTTATGCCTCTGCCCAAAATTTCTCCCTCTCATGCCATTATTACTTCAAGTAGTAATATGCTTCTTGCATCATCTATGAATAAACACTTCTAATGCTCCATAGATTCCAATCATACTTCTAGTATTCATTGGTTATGGCATGAAATTCACATATATAGGGTAGAACAAAACTTCTAGTTATTGGGCTAAAAATATTAAATACTTAGTTTTAGGATTATACTATTTCTTGGCTAAATTTGTCCTTCTAGGAGCAATTCATATGCCAGTATAGTCCAATTGTTCATGTGCTTCTAGGAAATTCAATTTCCATTCTACCTACATAGTAGGGGTGCACAAAGAACTATAATCTACGTGGTTAATTGAGGCTTGTTTGTGGATAAAATAATGCAAAACTTATTTAGATAGGCAATAGACAATTATTCCATGAGAAATTAGCATATATTACTTCAGGTAACAATTGCAACTAAGAATATTAAATATTTCATATTAGCCTTCTAGCTAATAAATTAACCATTAATCACTTAATTCAACGGGAATTAAAACTTAATGCACCAAAAAAAATTATAAGCACAACATGATCTATGTTCTTTAAAAGTTTTTATATGTCTTAGCTTCAATGCTTGACATCTAGCAGCTTCATATGCATGCTTGATCCTTCTAGGAGTATGATATATGCAAGTCACATATTCAAAACTAATAATTGATAATATCCTGGTTTATAAAGCTGTCTAAAAATTTAACTCAATTTCTATTTGAGTAGTGGTAAATTTAAATACTTCATGTATTACATTGTTCTGTGATATTCTATACACAAGAGATAATTCTTCGAGAATATACGTTGATAAAATCTTATTTACCATCTTGTCTTCTAGACATTTAGCACAAAGCTTCAAGCTATTGTTTATAGAGCAGCATTATACCTCAAACTATAGGCATACAAGGTTGAGAATTCAACTTTTGGTGCAATATGACATAATCATAATTTGAGATTTTACTCATGCAGTGAGTTTAACAATGCATTTGTTCTCTCGACCGTATACTCATTCTGGAGAGTAATTATCAGTACACTTCAATGGTAGTCAAATATCCTAAATGAATTTAATAATGACCGTAACAAATAATTATGCCATTCAGGGCAAATACAGGATATTCTTTCTTCATGAAAGTATACATATATCATTATAATAAAATCGTGTGCATATAGGTTTACTGCGTGTAAACAAGTAGTAAGGTGCAAAAGGATAGTGGATGGTTATTCAAAATATTCTTAGAAGCATCCTAGCATCATGGTATAATTTTCAGAATTAATACCAAACATCCGTTCATCATAAAAATTTATGCTAGGAAAAAAAAACAAATATGAGCATCTCACCGTTGATAAGTCTAAGGTCTGCAGGATTTAGAGAGCTCATATATTTTATATACCATGTTTTAAGTGGTATATGATTCATATATATACATAAATGCATAAAAAAATCACATGGAGCATATACATGAACAGTAATATTAGTCAAAATAATTTTCTTCTGGAACTCATATAATAACATATGGTACATGTAGCTGCAAATTTGCTAGTTAGCCACGATGATGAGCTGCGTGCTATCATCATCAAGTTAACAATTTGTCATGTATGTTGAAACTACAAGTTACAAGTACATTAGCATGCCAAAAACTACAGTTTTCTAAATAAACCTTCTGGTTTTCCGATCAAAGCAACTGTAAGATCTTCATGCCGTTGCTTTCTGTAATGCAAAAACCCTTCGAGGTTAGGAGGAGCAGGCCATGCATAGATGGATGAGCAAGTGGCATTCAGGCCGGCCATGCGAGAGTCATGACGAGAATATATGAGAGATATATATAATCTTCCAGATTCATGAGACCGTAAAACTTCAGATTAATACAGTCGTTCTAGGTTAATCTAGATTTTCATGAATTCTTGCAACCCAATTTGATTTTTCGCTTGCATGGCGACGGGTGGCGTGCCGACAAATGTGAAAAACTCTGCATGTGGGCTGCGAGCCTGAGACCGTGAGTACGGCTTATGCAGTATGACAGCAGGACTCTCGTCGTGAGTTGAACTGTTGTTACCGGAGATCAGGGCACCGTACATAGGTAACACACGTAGCGTGGCTGTGGCGTGCGGACCACGATCCTTAGTACGGGCAAACTAGTCCAAACACACATAAAACAAGAAACATATGCTAGCTACTGCAGGTTACTAGCATCCGTTTAAGTTGTAGATGCCAATAGCAAATCGAAACTTGAATTCATGTTCTACCCGACTGATAACACACCGGCGTTCCGGCCTTGTTTCTTCATTGATGTGTGCGTCCAAAGAGCCGGAGACATACTACTGGCATGTATGCTAGCACTTAGGCCTTCTAGGTATGTTTTCGTGATGTACTTGTTCCGTGACTGCTAGTCCGTATACATTGCATATATGTTTTTTTCAATTTAATACCAATAATACGTCGATATGCCTGCCAGGCCACGGGAGATATCCATCATCAATTGAATTGGCATGGTACATCGACGTGCTACATGCATCGCTCGATTTTATTTGCTTCTATGCAAATTTGTCACCGCTAATCAGCTTCCATGCTACCCGCCGACAGCTTCCAATGCTGGTGGCGTGATGAAACTCGGTATTCACTGTTCAAGTATGCATGCATGTATATGTTCCAAACATATGTACTCGGGTACAATTCAACGTGCATAATATTACTACGGGACCAATTGCCACGTTACATGGTTCAGAATAAACGCAATTTGCGAGATCCAATTCTTTCATACCTCGTAGAGGATGCCAATTGTTCTACGTCACGTACCGCGTAGGGTAGTGGTTGGTAGACACATACCGCGTAGGGCGTTTGGCATTGTCGTAGACCTGCATGCTTGATGACGACGGTACATGTCGATGCAGTGCAGATCAGTTGTAAGTAGAGGAAGCAGATCCGTTCCGCTAACAACGTCGGGGATGTCGACGTCGTCGAAGTAGTCGCGGCAAGGACATCGGCATGGACGTCAGCGTCGAGGTCGGCGGCGGCTTCAACGGCGATGTCGACGAAGAGCTTGTCGTGCTGATAACGTGTTATAAAACATGTTGCCAGCGGTTAGGACCTTCCCCTCTCCGTCTCTCATAATTAACATAGTAGATGAAAGTAGAACAAGTAGACACGCTAGGGAGACTATTCTTTATTTCTCTGAATATCGGTGATTACAACATAGAGCTCCCACGTATATATAGTCCTGTCAAGGTCTAAGAGTTTCGGTAAGAGCCCACATATAAACGGACTAGGATTAGGATTCTTCCTTCTCCTTTCCTTCTAGGATAGAGTCATTATGTTTTATAACAAATATAAAGACAACGCACGAAGGTATTGTGTGTACTCTGATCTCCAACATAAAAAAGAATAGTTATTTTCTTCCTTTTTCTTTAGTCATTCTCAGATAAGAGTTTGGTAGCTATGTTTCGTAGAGCATATACTGTTATAAAAATATGGATAGGAACTCCCTATACATAACTTGTGTGATTTATACCATCTGATCACATGTGTGATTTTTTTTCCGAAAGGCCACAAAAATTTTGCTGGGATTTCTATTAGACGAGGAAAAGAAAAGGCAAGTGGCAGCTTAGTTTTTGACTGGAAACCGGAACAGAAAAACCAATTTAATTTGGAGAGTACCCTACTCCAATACATACATAGGTACCAAGTTACAACTCGACTTGGCCAACTGACCCAACTAAACTACCAAACTACTCAACTACGACAATAAAGCCAAAGAGTCTCGTCAATTCCAAGCGACGGACACTTGGTCACCGATCTACCAGCTACGACCAAACTAAGATAGAAACAAAAGAGCGTCTCAAGCTGCACCAAACACACCCAACAAACGAAAACCATCATTTCGACCAATTAATATAAACATAAAAAAATGTACTAATGGTGAAACAGGAAGATCATCAGGCCGCTATAAGCAACTTAATTAGCACATGACGTAACCGACCAATTAATATAAACATAATGTACTATATCAACCCATGGCTTATATAGTCCGTGAAACCACGAAGGATTTCAAACTTTCCACAATACAAATTCTTTGACCGAATTAAGTTCAACATAATACCGTCCATAGTAATACATAAGTTCACAAAAAGTTGATTACATCGGAGTTGCGAAAATAGTTATTACAATATCAAGTTGGAAACAAAGCTGCGGAAGCAAGATAAAGTGTTGTTTTACAAACGCACACTTAGTTAAAAATAGTGCCTGGTCCATCATCAAATCCAAAGCAAAAGCATGGAGGAATGAGATATAAGAGTTGACCTTGCCCAAGGTCTAATCCTCCCGTAGTGGGATACGGGTCCATCTTGTTGCCACAAAGCAAAGGTCTTATGATCTCGCAACAAGTGGGAATAAAACCCCGAGTACAAGAAGGTACTCAAACTAGACTTACCCATCATAAACCAAAAATAAGGTGACACCAAGGAGTATGCAAGGCTTTATGAGTGGGATAGCCGACTCATTTAAACTTGCGATAAAAGATGAGCTTATTAAATAATCATTTAGTGATAAAGGACTCTCTAGCTTATCATCTTTTAGGTTGGATCCGACATCACTAGATTAGCACCGTACTATTCCAACTCCAGGGTATGAGCAAACAATGCTATCCTATCCTTCGGGTTGAGCATACCAAAGATCAACAACATAGAACCATAACCATCCTATTTTTCACAATGATTTGCGACGGTGCATTTTGCTCGGTCAAGTGTTCACCTGTCCAGAACGATGGCGATTATAATCGATTGCAAACCAACCGGCGGGTATTCCTCACACAAACCACACGTCTCCCGTCGGAGTCGATTAGATCACCTTGGTCTATTCGGGAGGAAACACGGATTTCAACGAATACGGTTGCAACCGGGGCATGCCCGGCTACTGTGTCTCTCCGGCGCGACCGGCCACCGGCTTTAATACCGCGCCTGTGGGCAACACACTCAACTCCGTTGAAATACCGGCCCAAACATCCTCAAGGCTTCGCGGTCGGATGATCGCATCCTTCCAGCTATCTGTGAGGCATTGTTCAACATGATCCGAGGACGTACAAAGCCATAGTCCCATTAAGTGACATCGCCGGAGTTTCCGTGGTCTAACACACCACAAACTCCGACTAGTCGTGATTTAACAAGGCCACATGGTTATGTTCTCTAAACCAACCTCCATAGTATCAACCATAGGGTAGTAACCACCTACCTCGCGGATGAGGGTCAATCACCCGTCTTCTACCGATCTAATTAAGCGTGCTAAGCATATGAACGATCCCGAACTTAAAAAGGGTAAAGTATTCGGGTGGATCAAGGTAATCATAATGCAAGAACGGTTCCAAGTAACGCCTATAAACTTAATGCATCATAAACAATAAAGGACGCAAAGTAAATCATTTTGCAAACCGTAGGAGAAATGCTCCGGGGCTTGCCTTCCTAATACGATCAATGTTGAAGCTCCCAAAGACTTGATCACTCCACGTCGGTTCCTGGTTCTCGATCACCTCCGTGTCGTGGTTCCCCTTGGTGACTCCTCCTTTGGATCCTTGTCCCACGTCACGTTCGTTCTCCTAGCGATCCCGTATGATGCGGGTGCATGTATGAATACTAAGAATACATGGTATGATAATGCGAATGCATGCTTTGCTTATTCTTTCTACAAGGTAGTCAACATCATCCAAGAACGTGTACCCAAAAGCACATGTCATCTACTACGTTTTTCTACTACAACAATGTAATCCTAGTATACTACTTAACCACCCATCATACCACTAATCACCTTGAACACCCGACAATAAGCCTAGCACACAACATCACTTATTCAAGCATCAATACTAGTCCTAACCATATAACTAACAGATCAGTAAATAAATCGTAAATAAATAACCATAGACCCTATGGATATGAATGAAGACATTCTGGAAAGCTTATGAAATTCTCCATCAAATATATGAAGACACCACAAACTGATTCCCAGGTTAACTACACCTAAAACACAGAACATCAGGACTGATTCTGGAAAACAGCCACTAAAACAGCCCTGGTAACCATCTTGTCACACCCATAACTCCTAAACCATTCATGCAATGACCATGAAACTTTAACAGTAGATGGTCAAGCTAACACACTAACTATCATCTTTAGACAAGTTGACCAGAAACCCAACTTATAATTAGATTAGCCTAGCATCAACGGACTTAACCCCTAATTTGAACATCCAAGAGTTGAACAGGAGCACCAAGATTGGCTACTCCTAAAATCCTACAAAAATTACAGTAGATATAGCATGGAAATACTAGTCTACCAACCAAATTTAAACCTATTTGGATGCACCAACTGCCCTACACAAAAATGACAAGTGACCTGGCAGAGGGTCACCTAAAAATACTTTACATTACCAAATCATGCAAACCAAGCATATCATAGCATCAGGAGCTGCACATTGGTATAAAAGGAGCCCACAAAAATTATCAAACTCAGATCACATGCCTATAATTGATTTATGAATTAATTCCTTCCTAGCGCATGAATAGGGCTTGAACTACAACACTATAAAACTACACTAAACATGCATGTGATAACTTTACCCTAGACAGAGCATCTCAATACAAGACCAACAAGACCAAAACCATATTTTTATGAGCATCCTATAATTACTTATGCATTTTCAAAGATAAACAACAATTAATCCAATTGATACAATTTATATAAAACTATACATAAAAGTTGCTCAAACAGGAAATATTATATTTTTCCTGGATACTACACTTCACAAGCTTTACAACAAGACCAAGATCACTCAAATTGGACACTCCTAGCTCTAGATATGATTTTTCAAAACCTTTTATTCAAATCTGCCAAAAATCCTTATTCTGAAAATCGACCCCTAAAATGCTACGCGTACCCGAAAGCTTACCCAGGCGCCCGATATCGCTAAGTGCACCCAGTGACTGTACCCAGATCTGGGACTGATGACGTCAGCGATGACGTCAGCATGACGTCACCCTGGGTCCCGCACGTCATGGACCTAGACCCAGCCATGCTGACGTCAGCAGTGACGTCAGCGATGACGTCATCGTGGACCTACGCGTCATTGATACGGGTGGCAGTATTTTTGCAAAACGGACCCTGAGCTTTCCTAGAATTGCGCAAGCCCTGATCTGGAGTTCTTTGTGTCTGGCTATCTTGCACAAAGCGCCCTCACCTTCTTCTAATTCTAAAACACAGGTCCTCGCTCGGAAAGAACAGAGGGGAACGACGATGCTCGCGATTCCGGCCGGTGGAGCGGCTCACCGGCGGCGCTGAGGGGCGGCGAAGCTCGCCAGGACCCGCGCGCACCTGCTGACGCCCACAGACCAGCCCGCGACGGCTCGTGGCGCCTCGTCCACGGCGGCCAGCGGCTTGGCGGAGCGCAGCACGATGGCAGCGGCCTCCGGCGGCGCCCGACGGTGGAGAAGAGGTGGGGCCTTGGCGTCGCGAGGCGAAGGGGACGGCGCCGCTATCAAATTGGAGCGAGGAGGAGTGGTGGCGGCACGCTGCTACCGCGGCCGCTCGGCCCGGCCATGGCGACTCGGCGCGTCTGCCAGGCGAGTGGGGAGAAGGGGAAGAGAGCGGGGTGGCGAGCGGGCGAGGCGAGTGTGGCGCTTAAAAAGGGCGGCCCGATGCTCTTTGCTTTGGCCTGGTGGATCACGGGCGCGGACGGGGACCGCGGCGGCGTCGATGACGCTCGGCGCAGCGATGCGGGGGTCGGCGATGGCGTGCCCACTCGAGCGCTCTTGGCCGCGTCGCGTAGCGCTGGGCCGGTAGCGGCGTGCGGCATCCGGGCAGGGCGCAGCAGGGCAGGCATGGCAGCAGGCGCTGCGTCGCAGAGACGGGAAGCAGGGGAGAAAGGGAGGAGGGGTATGACAAGTGGGACCCACCCTATTTTGTCTCGACTTGCAAAGTTTGACCAGCGATAACTCCCAAACGGTGCCGAATCTGAAAAACTTAAAACATGAAAGTTTCTCCATTTGATGAGTAGAATACTTTTCATGTTGGAAGTTTTTGCTAATTCGGCCTAGTTTTGAAAATGTGAATTTGGGTCAAATTATAATTATAAAAACATTAATTTCCAATATTTTAAATCTGCTGTTTTGTCCTTTTTGAAAGCCTTAGCCCCATTTTCATGACTTGGTGTAAAAACAAAGTTTTCTTAAAATAATTTTCTCCATAAACTCTATTAAGGGTCCAACTTGATTGAGCAATGTAAATAGGACTTTTTGGAAAAGTTTGAAAACTACTTAATGCATAAATATAACGAATAATTCTATTTAACCACAAGGAAACAAGCATCAAGCAATTCTATCACAATTATGAGCATGAGATGCTTATGGGATGATTATGCTCATGAAGATGCAAGATTTATTAAGACAAAAACTGGAGTTGTTACAGCCTACCCCCCTTAAAGAAATCTCGCCCCGAGATTTAAAGCAAGAAGAGGGGAACAGAGGAGAAATAAGAACTTTATTCATAGATCTGGATTTACACCGAGGATTACACGACTCTGATACAAAGCCTCTCAAGATTTGAGAGAACGAGGCTAAGGGAATTACATGAGAATCATTAGCCTAATCCAGATAGCGACTGATACAGGGACAATGGAGACACAGGATGAACACGACGCTCCAAAACATCAAGAAGGTCCACAAGAACCAGAAAACCTCAAGGGTGAACTCAACCATCGTGAACCCAACCAGCAAAATCAACCCAAAGCAGATCAGGAGTTCCTCCATGAAATACATATCCTTCTTCTCTCTTTACGCTGACGACTCTGGATCCACGAACAAACACCGAATCTTACCACTCGCTCCCGATTGCTCTCTTTCCAAAGGCGATGGCTTTCTCAAGCACTTCTCTCGAGCAAGGTTTCGGATTTGGGGATGGAAAGAAGAACGAGATGCACGGGGAGGGCATCCACGACGGAGTGGGAAGACGAAGGATGATGCAAGGCACCGAGTGGAGGCAAGAGGAAGAAGATGGACAACGAGTCACTCACGCACGGGCGAGAAGAAGATAAAGGAGAGAATGGATTTGCTCGGCGAGGAGGCGCGGCGAGCGACCGTCTTTTGAAGCCGGGAAAGAAGAGAGGAGGGGTCCGGCACGGAACGAGGACGAGGCGCGAGAGTTGGGGCGACGGGATAAAGGAGGGTTCACGTGCGGCAGTGTTCTGCGAGTGCGGCACCACGATCACGCGAGCACAGTGCACAAGTGGGTCCCCTAGGATTGCAACGGTTCTCTTCTGGTTGACTTGCTGTGACCATTCCAGTTGTCCACATATTCATTTTTCCACTTCCAAGACCATTAGAGGACATTCTTCTACTTATCCCATTCTTCTAATCTCGATGTCAAATCCTTTTTCTTAATCGAAGTATGAAGATGATAGGAATAGTACGATGTACTCTCTCATTAAACCCCAAGATTACTACACGTAGGGCGGTTATCGCAAGGCGTAACCAACAATTACCCTGTTGGAGACATCAAAAGGTTTAATGGGAGAGAATCTGTTACTCACATCATCAAATACATCAAATGGTGCTTCAACCCTCAAAGAGTTTACCACTACGAACCAGGTCAAGCTGAGGTTTGCACATCTGTCAAGCTAAATCCAAATCAAGTTTGCTGTCAATAAGAATAGCATCTGCAATACTTTCTACAATATCTCATAGGACCTGGGTGTGCAAAAGACAAGCTGAAAAATCATCATTGGATTCCATGAGGTGAGTTCAACTCTGACATAGTCATACATAAGAGCACAAGCTAATGTATGCTAATATGAACCAGCTAGACTGAAGAATTCCACTCTTTTGCATGTAGAAGTCAAAGTTCTTAGGTCAAAGACATCCAAATCATCTCATGTAGAAATCAAAATTCCTAGGTCAATGATTCTATGACTCCATAGAAACCAACCAATTGCCACTCTTATAGGACCAAAACAGTATCATGAGCAGATTCTTTGGCAAGGACTCATGATTACCAATTCCTTTCTATAAGCCATGCTCTCGAAGCAGGGATTTATTGAGTTTCGTTACCCAACCAACATTCCTTTCCAATGATAAGCAGGCCAACCTTTCTTTCAGAGTGCAGTCTCTACTGAACCAAATTCTCATATTCATACGACTTTTGTTTGATACTCAAAGCAGAACTGTATGTTGGTAAATCCAAGATTATTCCCAAGCACTTGTAGGATGCGTACCCAATGCATAGTTGAATCTAACATCATGACACTTGAGTACCGCACAGATGCAAACCCAAAATTGCTTTGTCATAATCCATTTATAAGAAGTTTTTGTCTCGAAGAATTTCCTTCATTGACTCCCATAAAGCATGAATACTCCATAAAGTCTTAGAATACCTAATAGAAGTATAGGAATTCTAAGTCTCTACCATGGAGTACCATGGAATAGGAAACCATTCTCTTGATCGACAAACACATGATATAGTCCTTTGTCTACTACCTCTTGTAGTCCGATTAGTCTTAATGTACGCGATCTCATTCTCTTTGATATTCCCGATTTTGCTCTTCGGGAGAAAATATCATAAGAGATTGGATGATGAGCATCGAGAGGAGATCAAGGTAGGTTCACGCAAAAACGACACCTCAAGGCAATCTCTGTAATAGGTCGAGATCAACAACCGTGATACCTGCGCGTGCCGAGCAGCACATCCATGTGTCTGCAGCCACAGGGTGCTCTCAGTTTCGTCGCGGCACCATCAGTCATTAATCCGGACTCTATTACAAATCTTGCGTTTGAAATGCAATTCCACATGATTGAAGGTATTCTCGCACGAATAAGCATTACGTGCAAGGCAAAAGTGAGATATACGAAAGATAGTCACAAGGACACAAGGTAATAGGAAAAGGTCAACTACATCAATTTGTAGCAACCTACTGTCATAATATCATGGCGGGATTTGAATGTGAGTAGATTGCATTAACAAGGATATGCATAAACAAACATTCAAGGGAGGTTTTATGACAAAGATGTTGTCTTGGCTTAGACGAAATAATGGGTTACGATTAATAATTACAATACCTGCGTACCCCCTAGTAATCCATTTAGGTGCGTCCACCAAAATGGTCTAGGTTCTTGTCGCGGCACTGTATCTTATTAACCGAGACATTATTGCCATGATTATGACCAATAGAATAATTCGACAAATAATCGAATTATATACGATATCTTGTACAACTAAGCTCTGTGTACAAGACAAGGCAAAGGAATTATCGGGGATTTAAAAATTGTGGATATCAAGGAGTATTTTTGAACGACATAGCATGTTCTACATTCTATCGTCGCGTCGTTCCCAAGTGATGATTATTAACAATATTCACTTAACAATTGGTCTAGGCATGTGACAACAAGAAACCAATGTCAACATATCATTATAGACCGAGAGGAATAGAAGTGAATTTACATGGACAAGGATAGAATACAAATTTGATCCACGACTGAATTTTTATGCCCAAAATACATGACATATAAACTTGTTCTTGCAGGCTACATAGGATCAATACATCATCAAAACACGCTAAGTGATTCATAATCACCAACCCACAAACCATTGTACCACCCGCTTAAGAGTACAGTCCTTACAATAGGTCCGCTCAAAGGAAAACATAGCCTTCCTACTAGAGACTTCTCATCAAGCTTACTCCTCATGGTCATGGTCCATGTTCTCAATACTTTTCGCATTTCCAGATTCGCACTATCAATGTTGGGCACTATCTGAAGTCCTTCCTCATCCACACCAAGAGAATTGGGGTGAAGCTGGCTGTAGACCCGTAGCAGTTCTCCTTGCAAAGCACCACTGATGACCTCTAATGCAAGCACTTGCTCCCTCAGACGGTATTCCTCATTCCTAGCTTCATTTCGTTGTTGCTCAACTATACCAAAAGCTTGTTGCCACTGACCAAGTAGGGCAAGCAATTCCCGACACTGACTTTGTGTCACAAAGGTCTCATGAACAGCAGCATTTTCTCTTTGGATGGCCTGATCCTTGGATAGTGTCATCGGCTCAAGCAATTTGGTCAGTCTTTCAACTTCCTCTTCATATTCTTTCTTCATCTCTCGCTTAATGAGGTGACGTAGATGAACTCACGATTAAGAGATTCCAATGCATTCTCCAGGCAGGAGTAACTCTTCATCATAGCAAACATTGCGCTACTAGCGGGACCATTCTTTGTTCTCGGCCTCATCTTTACCACCGACAAGTGCGGTCTTACTAAGCCGACGCCACACAACATGGTATGGGTCACCCTTAGGAAACACACCGCAAAGTGGCACGAGCAACCTCTTCGGGCATCTTTTGAGCAAATCCCGTAGTGCCTTGTATGCAACCACATTGGCACCTTCCCCGAGGATTCCTACCTCGAGCAATGAACCGACGTCCACACCAAAGTGATGCTCCTTCACTCTTGGCGGGAATTATTACTTCAATAGGAAGCAAACTCATACGCCGACTCTCCTAGTTCCTTACTCCACCGATAGCGAGGTTCTTTACCCGTGGATAACCCACCGAGTGCAGAATTCGCCATAGCAAGGAAGGCATTCCATATTCCTTTAGAAACTTCTTGGCACCACGTGGCTCATGGGTGGCAACCGCCGATGCAAAACTTTCCCCGGTTGATCGGGATTTGATGCGCTTCATTCTTGCCATCTACTCAACCGAATCACAACTCTCATGAGATGGAGATTAAGTTGGGGACTTTTATCGAAAGAGAGAATCATTCTTTTATAAGGGAAGAAATAATGCCGTTGCCATGAAATGATTATGTGTCATGATGCATGCACGTTCCGTACGTCCTCACAAACCTAGAAAACCATAAATTCTAGCATTTTAGACGGTGGCATACCAACGTGCTCTCATATAGCGTAAACTAGTCGGGCTACACGATCTTGCGTAGTTAGTGTACCGCAGAAAATTCATTTCAGCCCAATATCCCAATGAATGCAAGCGACGTAAAAATCCACGCACCTTCCGAACAAGGTGAAATCTCCGATTACTTGCACCCATTCCCAAGTGCATACTACCCAACAAGTCATCGAAGACGACACCTCACATGGGGTACCTTCTTATAAACATGTGTGAACATGTATATAATCCAGCACCAATAAGCACTCCCCTAGATCGGCATGTATCCGATCATGCTCTCACAACTCACACTTACCTTAGCGTTGAACCAATCTTACCTTGGCGTAGAGGCAAAATGATCCATACACAACCATTCAAGTGAATGGCCCTCATACAAAACCGTCGTGTATGAGCACGACAAATAAAAATATGATGCAATAATCCCCCAAGTTAGTACTTATATAAGCCACCGAAGTCCTTAATTGGGCATAAAGGATATGATGAGGTCCAAGGCACATATAAGTTTTGAAAACCACACACTTTTGAAAAGCCTATATATGATATTAAGTGGCTATAAGTTCGTAATTACTGTTTATGAAACAAAATCATTTTGTTTTAAATATACTTATGAACAATAATACATTGAACCCGCTCCGATGCCACCGTAATGTAACCGACCAATTAATATAAACATAATGTACTAATGGTGTCGCCTAAGCAACTTAATTAGCACATGACGCTTATATCAACCCGGTAGTCCGTGAAACCACGAAGGATTTCAAACTTTCCACAATACAGCCCAGACCGAATTAAGTTCAACATAATACCGTCCATAGTAATACATAAATTCACAAAAAGTTGATTACATCGGAGTTGCGAAAATAGTTATTACAATATCAAGTTGGAAACAAAACTGCGGAAGCAAGATAAAGTGTTGTTTTACAAACGCACACTTAGTTAAAAATAGTGCCTGGTCCATCATCAAATCCAGCAAAAGCATAGAGGTCTGAGATATAAGAGTTGACCTTGCCCAAGGTCTAATCCTCCCGTAGTGGGATACGGGTCCATCTTGTTGCCACAAAGCAAAGGTCTTATGATCTCGCAACAAGTGGGAATAAAACCCCGAGTACAAGAAGGTACTCGGCTAGACTTACCCGTCATAAACCAAAAATAAGGTGACACCAAGGAGTATGCAAGGCTTTATCGAGTGGGATAGCCGACTCATTTAAACTTGCGATAAAAGATGAGCTTATTAAATAATCATTTAGTGATAAAGGACTCTCTAGCTTATCATCTTTTAGGTTGGATCCCGACATCACTAGATTAGCACTCGTACTACTTCAACTCCAGGGTATGAGCAAACAATGCTATCCTATCCTTCAGGTTGAGCATACCAAAGATCAACAACATAGAACCATAACCATCCTATTTTTCACAATGATTTGCGACAGTGCCGCCATTTGCTCGGTCAAGTGTTCACCTTGTCCAGAACGATGGCGATTATAATCGATTGCAAACCGGTGGCGGGTATTCCTCACACAAACCACACGTCTCCCGTCGGAGTCGATTAGATCACCTTGGTCTATTCGGGAGGAAACACGGATTTCAACGAATACGGTTGCAACCAGGGCATGCCCGGCTACCGGTCTCTCCGGCGCGACCGGCCACCGGCTTTAATACCGCGCTGTGGGCAACACACTCAACTCCGTTGAAATACCGGCCCAAACATCCTCAAGGCTTCGCGGTCGGATGATCGCATCCTTCCGGCCTATCTCGTGAGGCATTGTTCAACATGATCCGAGGACGTACAAAGCCATAGTCCCATTAAGTGACATCGCCGGAGTTTCCGTGGTCTAACACACCACAAACTCCGACTAGTCGTGATTTAACAAGGCCACATGGTTATGTTCTCTAAACCAACCTCCAGAGTATCAACCATAGGGTAGTAACCACCTACCTCGCGGATGAGGGTCAATCACCCGTCTTCTACCGATCTAATTAAGCAGTGCTAAGCAAATGAACGATCCTGAACTTAAAAAGGGTAAAGTATTCAGGTGGATCAAGGTAATCATAATGCAGTAACGGTTCCAAGTAACGCCTGTAAACTTAATGCATCATAAACAATAAAAGGACGCAAAGTAAATCATTTTGCAAACCGTAGGAGAAATGCTCCGGGGCTTGCCTTCCTAATACGATCAATGTTGAAGCTCCCAAAGACTTGATCACTCCACATCCGGGTTCCTGGTTCTCGATCACCTCCGTGTCGTGGTTCCCCTTGGTGACTCCTCTTTTGGATCCTTATCCCACGTCACGTTCTGTTCTCCTAGCGATCCTGTATGATGCGGGTGCATGTATGAATACTAAGAATACACATGGTATGATAATGCGAATGCGTGCTTGGTTATTCTTTCTACAAGGTAGTCAACATCATCCAAGAACGTGTACCCAAAAGCACATGTCATCTAGTACGCTTTCTACTACAACAATGTAATCCTAGTATACTACTTAACCACCCATCATACCCTAATCACCTTGAACACCTGACAATAAGCCTAGCACACAACATCACTTGTTCAAGCCTCAATACTAGTCCTAACCATATAACTAACAGATCAGTAAATAAATAACCATAGACCCTATGGATATGAATGAAGACATTCTGGAAAGCTTATGAAATTCTCCATCAAATATATGAAGACACCACAAACTGATTCCCAGGTTAACTACACCTAAAACACAGAACATCAGGACTGATTCTGGAAAACAGCCACTAAAACAGTCCTGGTAACCATCTTGTCACACCCATAACTCCTAAACCATTCATGCAATGACCATGAAACTTTAACAGTAGATGGTCAAGCTAACACACTAACTATCATCTTTAGACAAGTTGACCAGAAACCCAACTTATAATTAGATTAGCCTAGCATCAACGGACTTAACCCCTAATTTGAACATCCAAGAGTTGAACAGGAGCACCAAGATTGGCTACTCCTAAAATCCTACAAAAATTACAGTAGATATAGCATGGAAATACTAGTCTACCAACCAAATTTAAACCTATTTGGATGCACCAACTGCCCTACACAAAAATGACAAGTGACCTGGCAGAGGGTCACCTAAAAATACTTTACATTACCAAATCATGCAAACCAAGCATATCATAGCATCAGGAGCTGCACATTGGTATAAAAGGAGCCCACAAAAATTATCAAACTCAGATCACATGCCTATAATTGATTTATGAATTAATTCCTTCCTAGCGCATAAATAGGGCTTGAACTACAACACTATAAAACTACACTAAACATGCATGTGATAACTTTACCCTAGACAGAGCATCTCAATACAAGACCAACAAGACTAAAACCATATTTTTATGAGCATCCTATAATTACTTATGCATTTTCAAAGATAAACAACAATTAATCCAATTGATACAATTTATATAAAACTATACATAAAAGTTGCTCAAACAGGAATATTATATTTTTCCTGGATACTACACTTCACAAGCTTTACAACAAGACCAAGATCACTCAAATTGGACACTCCTAGCTCTAGATATGATTTTTCAAAACCTTTTATTCAAATCTGCCAAAAATCCTTATTCTGAAAATCGACCCCTAAAATGCTACGCGTACCCGAAAGCTTACCCAGGCGCCCGATATCGCTAAGTGCACCCAGTGACTGTACCCAGATCTGGGACGATGACGTCGCGATGACGTCAGCATGACGTCACCCTGGGTCCCGCACGTCATGGACCTAGACCCAGCCATGCTGACGTCAGCAGTGACGTCAGCGATGACGTCATCGTGGACCTACGCGTCATTGATACGGGTGGCAGTATTTTTGCAAAACGGACCCTGAGCTTTCCTAGAATTGCGCAAGCCCTGATCTGGAGTTCTTTGTGTCTGGCTATCTTGCACAAAGCGCCCTCACCTTCTTCTAATTCTAAAACACAGGTCCTCGCTCGGAAAGAACAGAGGGGAACGACGATGCTCGCGATTCCGGCCGGTGGAGCGGCTCACCGGCGGCGCGAGGGGCGGCGGCGAAGCTCGGGCGCGCACTGCGACGCCCACGACCAGCCCGCGACGGCTCGTGGCGCCTCGTCCACGGCGGCCAGCGGCTTGGCGGAGCGCAGCACGATGGCAGCGGCCTCCGGCGGCGCCCGACGGTGGAGAAGAGGTGGGGCCTTGGCGTCGCGAGGCGAAGGGGACGGCGCCGCTATCAAATTGGAGCGAGGAGGAGTGGTGGCGGCACGCTGCTACCGCGGCCGCTCGGCCCGGCCATGGCGACTCGGCGCGTCTGCCAGGCGAGTGGGGAGAAGGGGAAGAGAGCGGGGTGGCGAGCGGGCGAGGCGAGTGTGGCGCTTAAAAGGGCGGCCCGATGCTCTTTGCTTTGGCCTGGTGGATCACGGGCGCGGACGGGGACAGCGGTGGCGTCGATGACGCTCGGTGCAGCGATGCAGGGGGGTCAGCGATGGCGTGCCCACTCGAGCGCTCTTGGCCGCGTCGCGTAGCGCTGGGCCGGTAGCGGCGTGCGGCATCCGGGCAGGGCGCAGCAGGGCAGGCATGGCAGCGGCGCTGCGTCGCAGAGACGGGAAGCAGGGGAGAAAGGGAGGAGGGGTATGACAAGTGGGACCCACCCTATTTTGTCTCGACTTGCAAAGTTTGACCAGCGATAACTCCCAAACGGTGCCGAATCTGGAAAAACTTAAAACATGAAAGTTTCTCCATTTGATGAGTAGAATACTTTTCATGTTGGAAGTTTTTGCTAATTCGGCCTAGTTTTGAAAATGTGAATTTGGGTCAAATTATAATTATAAAAACATTAATTTCCAATATTTTTCCCTGCTGTTTTGTCCTTTTTGAAAGCCTTAGCCCCATTTTCATGACTTGGTGTAAAAACAAAGTTTTCTTAAAATAATTTTCTCCATAAACTCTATTAAGGGTCCAACTTGATCGAGCAATGTAAATAGGACTTTTTGGAAAAGTTTGAAAACTACTTAATGCATAAATATAACGAATAATTCTATTTAACCACCAGGAAACAAGCATCAAGCAATTCAGGCAATTATGAGCATGAGATGCTTATGGGATGATTATGCTCATGAAGATGCAAGATTTATTAAGACGAAAACTGGAGTTGTTACAAGCCGAGCCCCAACACCTTGTTCCAGCAACCCGGAGCCCCAGCCACACCACCGTGGTGCTGCTGGAGCCCCTGCTTGGCAACAGGCAGCCACACCACTGCCACCACAAAGCAAGCTGTCACCAGCCAAACCACCACGGCGCAGCTGACGCCCTAATGAACCCGGCCGAGTGGGGAAAACGCACCAAGTAATGCCTCCAAAGAGGGAAATGACGCCCAAAGGCACCGCTGTCATCGTGCCGGCAGATCCGGCATGGCTTTCGCCGCTGTGTTCCCCCATCCAGCAGAGTAGACTATAGAGAGACTAGGGGGAATACCTACTGCAGGGCGAGGACGCGAGTTACCTCGGGCCGCCGTACGCGAGCAGGACGCCCCCCTTCGCTGACGCGCTGCTCCACCACCCTGCTCCACCACCACGCCACCAAGGCCGCGGGGAATCCGGATCCGGCCATTGGAGGGCCGGAGCCCTTGTGCCCGAGCCCCTGGCGGAGTCCCGCCATTGGTCGCCACTGCCCCACCACCGAAGTGCCGCTCCACCCCCACGAGCCACCACCGCCCCGACAACCGCTCCGCCACCGGCCAGGAAGGCCCGTAGACCCGGCCGCACCCCAGATCCGGCGGAGGGAGAGAGCGCGTGCGCAGATCCGCACGCCCGCCAAAGCGTATCAACAGGCCAGCGCCGCCAGATCGACTCTGACCGCCGTACCCCCATCGCGTGTCACAGAACCGTCCAAATTATAAGAACACAAGTACGAAAAACAACCGCCGGAGTGACCAAATCTTCACACTTGAGTCCATATAATCTCGATAGTCAATCGAAATCACGAAGGATTTTGAACCAGCTTACAACAAACCAAGACGTAGTAATTTGGCACAACACAAACATTTGTTACAACATTTCACAAGTAGCATTCAAAGCTTACATACATATCGGAGTTCACTTAAGTTATTACAAATCAAGTTAGCAACATAGTTTTGAAAACAAGTTCACAACTTTAGTTATAACATTGTCAGATCGAAGTCATAGAAGCACTTAAGGGAAGATACTAAAGAGACCAAGCCTACTGGTCTAGTCTTCATCCCAGCAGGGAGAAGGCAATACTTGCAGCAACCACTATAGAATGTGTCATCTACAACAAGAGGGAATAAAACCCTGAGTACAAGAAGGTACTCAACAAGACTTACCCGTCAAAACAAAAATAAAGACACCAAGGATATGCAAGGCTTATAAGTGGAGATAGCTTGACTCATTTGCATAAAAGCTTAAGTACAGAAAGTAGCCATTTTAGCTTAAGCATCATTTTTAAACTAATTAACCTCTCATCTAGGTTTGCACCTGCACTAATCCAATCAAGTGATTAAACAATCAAGTAATAACCATATCAGGTTCATTGTGGCCAACATCATCATCATAACCATTCATTACTTTAGTGTGACTACAATGGAGACAGTTCAGTCAAGTTTTTCACTATCCAGGAGAAGATGGCGACTCGAATCGATTACTACCCAGCTGGGGAAATATTCCTAACACTCACCCGACAAGCCCCGCTAAGGGTAGCCGTAGATAACCGTTGGTACAACTCAAGAATCGCGGGTCTGAGCAGCGCCACGCTCCCCGGGCAGCTACCCTGCCAAGACGGTCAGTACTTTTAACTACCTACCTTTAGACTTACTAAAGTAGCCCCCACACATCCTTACTTCCTCCGACAGCGTACACTTTATACTTCTCAACTCCCGGCTTGAATTGAGCTACTAGGCTTCGCGGTGGATAACTTCAGATCCAACCAGCTAAATGCTAGGCATGCGTTCAACATGACAAGAAGACCTCCATGCCTCAATCCTTAATTGACACAGACGGGAACTACAAGCACAAAAGACCCATGCCTTGCTGCCCAAACATCCCGTCCGATCTCCAATTAGTTCATTAAACATGGTTATCCTCCAAGATAGCAATATAGCCATCACAATCCATAAACCTATAGAAAGCGATGGGAGATCACTTGCGACTACCGTTCATTAAACAAGGCTAAGCATCTATCGATCCTACACTTAAATAGGACTTGGGAATATAAGTTGCTGGACAAGGATAGATATACGCAGCAAGGTTTCCAAATCAACTCCTTAATGCAACAAGATATAGATAACCACTTAATGGTAGTAAAATAAAGGGACATATAATGCTTCGGGGCTTGCCTTCCACGAACGTTGCAGGTTCGTGCTGCGGGCACTCAAGAATGACCTCCTCTCCGTCGTCTGGTTCGGTCACCTGAACCTCCTACTCCTGAGGTTCCTTCTGCTCCTGCGGGCACGTCCCCTCGAACTCCAACAGGGTCACTCCTTCCGGCGCACCTATTGCATGCATATGTAAGGATAAGTATTATGAATGCACAAGTGAGGAGATGACATGATGACATGGTGCTTATGATGATGACATTTGTTTGCTGAGAACAAGACAACTCTAATCAAAACTATAACAAGACACTTTACTTATCTCCCAAAACAGTAAGCAACACTTACCCAATCTACCCAACCTTACATATAAAAGTTCCTCATCTGTTAGAGACCTAACACCTGCATCTAACAACTTCTGTTAGCCTAAGCATCTAAAGTAGCACAAACATGCTTAAGTAAAACAATCAGCCATTTAGACATTTTCAGCAAAACTGGGCATACAAGCAGCAGTTCAGTAAATAATTCATAACAGGAGATCTACAATTCCAATGGACATGATTAAAAACATTCTGGAAAGGTTATAAAATTTCCTAAAAATCATCTTCAGACATCAAAGTATGATTCACAATTTATCTTGGTCGAACTGACCAAAGTTCAGACACAACTCAGGCTGGACAGAGAGCAAACATACAACTGCTCCAACTTTGATCAGCTGTAACTCCCAAACCGCTAGGATACTTGGCCTCAAATTTTAACAACAGCTAGATAGAATAGTTGTGAATACTCTATGTATACAAAAGATTTCCAGAAAACCAACTTAGCAAGGTGCATTTCATAGATTCCCTACAAAAGATTCCCAGAAAACCACAACCACCATTGGCCTCGTCTCGACGAGACGAATCCATCGGGATAGGTTACCGCAAAAAACTTTTGACATTTGTACTAGCCTCACATGGAGGAAGATGATACGGCAAATGTACGTACAGCGAGCAGCACCGGTGGCGACTCGAGCAGCGCTGAGACTCTCTCCTGCAGTCGAACGGCGAAGCTAGCCGGGTCAGGTAACGGCGCCCGCCATGGAGAAGCTTCGTGTGCGAGCAAGAAGGCAAGGCGCAGAGGGGAAGGCGAGCCGCAGCGGCGAGATTTAGCAGCGACGCTGGGATGACGGCGCTGCTTTCGCTGCTGCTTCGCTCTCCGCGACGGAGAGCGCGAGGCGAGCGATGCGAGGGCTAGGGACGCGAGTGAGGGTGTCAGGAGGCGAGGTGGAGGTCGGGACGGCTTTGCATGCCGCGCTGGTGGGGTCCCATGGCGGCGTACGGCGCCACCGCGGCGCTCTGGCGCGGTCGGCCGCGGCCTCTATCCGATGGGGAGCTGCCCTAGGTCGACATGGGCCTGGTCGAGAGGCCCAAAGGACAAAAGGGCCCATTCAGAAATTTCTGTTTTCGCTGAGATTAAGCTGCTGCACGAATATTAAAGCGTGAACAACTCCCCATCCAAGCCGAATTAGACCAATCTCAAATTAGAACAATTGAAGGGCTACAAGAGTACCTCAATTTTTTTCGACTACGGCTTGAGCTGGTTCTGCCTAGATTAGAAACTACAGAGCTCCCAAGAGAGGTACTTCAAACTGAAACAGATTCAGACTTGGTCAAATTCAGAGTTCTGAAAGTGCACAGAGTTCAGACTTGTGAGCCATTTTTGAGGGCTTTCAGCGCATTTTCGTGAGATGACCATTAAACAACTTTTGATCCTCATCGAATTCTCTAAAAACTTTCTAAAGGGTGCACAGTCATTTGAACAATTTAAAATACACTTTTTACACAGCTAAGCAAAAGAGGTCTAGTGGTCACCCAAGTCAATTTAAACCTAGAAGCTTAATTGGACTTCAAGACCAACAGGAATATTGTTCCAAAATGTAAGGTAAACATAGCTAAGCTATTTCAGAGGCTAAAAGACACCTATGCACTGACCACTCCTGACCATAGCACAAACAAGCATAGCATGAGCATACAGCAAACAATTCATAGGAGATGATGCTAATGCATGGATTAAAGGTGCTAATGCTCATGTGATGCAATGAAATTAGGCAACATAATACCTGGGGTGTTACATCGCGTTGGGTCGCCATGGCTGCCAGACGCCGCCCTGCACTGGAGCCAGCACCGCTGGATGGAAGACCTCGCCGCCACCTTCCTGGAGGGCCGCGCGGGCCTCCCGGGGGCCCCTCCGGCGGGGGCGAGCCGGGATGGAGCGGGGGGACGGGCTGGCGACAACGGAGGTAGGGTCGCCGCTCGAGTCGCCCTGCGGGAGGCGACGCGGGGGCCTCGAGGCATCAGAGAATCCACTAGGAATCGAACATGGAACCGAATTTTTTTCGGTCTCATCACACGTGTGATTTGTTGGGTCAAATCACACAAATAATAGAGAAAGTAGAATTCGTGTGATACAAAGGTCTCCCTCATACGAATCTTGTCACACAAATCCTGCCAGAACATCATGGAACATCGCCGGAAGTAGGGCAGAATATCGCTGGAAGCAGGACAGAACATCGCTCCAAACACTATCGAAAACAGACCAAGGCCAAAATATTGCTGGAAGCAAGCTAGAAAATCGCCTGGAATACTGTCGAAAAAAGACCAGAACATTGTCGGAACATCGCCGAAAATGGTCGGAAACATCGTCGAAAGCAGGCCAGAACATCGTGTGAGCGGAGGTCAAGTTTCACACGTGTGAGCTTTAGCTTTCCCTATGGATAACCATCACTATCAATACATAGTTTCATTAACTTATTTCATATAGACATCTTATTTCTATAAATCATCTTGAGTTGGTAACGGAGCAAAAGAGTCCCATCCTTATAAAACTCATTTCCTCTCTCTTATTAAAAACAATTGTCACGTCATCGAAAAGGTTTTCGTGACACCTTATAAAGTAAGTAAAACTTTGACAGAACTTTCACTAAAATAGCCTTGGAGTGCTTATTATTATGAGCAACATTTTTTAATACTTGAATACTCCTAGCAAAGGCCTACTAGTAAATAGTCACAGTCATGGCGTCATATTATCAAACAAACTATCGATTTCACTCCATAAAACATGGATAACCTCATGGACTGTGCATACACAGGCAGGTGCTTCACGACACCACAAACAGCAAACTCGTATGAAGACTCACCCATTCAACAACATAAGCAGCAATTTGATTAGCATTCAAATCCAAATCCGAGATCTGCTCCCGCCTTCTTTTTCTTTACTTTGTGTCCTTATGTGATATACTCTCCCTTCCCAAAATAACTGACACTATAGTATTCGTGTCTATCAAATTTTCTTAAATTTGAATATATTTGTAGAAAATATCATTAACATTTATATGTTTAGGTAAGTTTATTAAAAAATAGATTCAACGGTCTATATAATGATACTAACTATATTATAAATATTAATATTTTTATAAATATTTGATCAAAGTAAAAAAGGATTTGACTTTTCGGACAATGAGAATAACATCTATTTAAGGACGGAGGGAGTAGCCATTTAGATCCTGAGTATAGCAGCCCCTCTTTTTCTTTTACTTGGGCTCATGGGTTGTTTTATATATTCATATGTGTTCTTTTTGTCGAATCTAGGGGGGCTTTGCGCCTCTACAGTGAATATATTAAAATGAATAAACAAAGATTATAAGAGGTTAACAAAGGAAGAATTCAAGGAAAAACAAATAACAAAACAAAAAGAAAATAATACAAAGCATACTAATTACCCCAGAATTCTTATCCATTGATCTAAAGATGTTGAAAAGTCTTGAAATAAGGAGAGCTGTTGGAACACGGTTCCAGCAGATTTAGATATAGCTTGACAATGGTCTGACTATTATCATAATAAATGAGGGTTACAAGGTGGGTCCCGGGTAGGTAAGATTACAACTACCATGGGACAACACAACTCACTCTACAACAGGGGCAGGGGAGCTCCTTTTATAGGCAGCTGCTCACCCTCTCACCCAAAATGACCACTTTACCCCTTAGGGAAAACCTAAACCCTAATTTCTGTCCCTATTACACGTGGGACCGGGGCGCCCTTGACCGTCTTCTCATCTCGGCGGCTTCACATGGGCTGCGCATTGAGTGGGCCGCCTAGTGGGCTGGGAGCCCCCCACATGCTCATGGCCGAGTTGGGCCTCTTCTTCTCGGGCTTCTCTGCGTCTCCACCGAGTTGGCGTTGTCTTCTCTTGCTCATCGGGGATCTCCGCTGCCGACCCCATGTCTCCGCATGGGAAACGAAGACAATCCCTCGGAGGCTCGACCGAGACCTTCACCGGCTTGAGGAGACCTCCTCCAGGACATTGGGAACCTCCTCCATCCTGAGGAGGTTCTTTCTTCCTGATCATCTTGGGGAACCTTCGCCATCTTGGGGGACCTTCGCCATCTTGGGGGACCTCCGCTGGCTTGAGGAAACCTCCTCCAAGATATTGGGAACCTCCTCCATCTTGAGGAGGTTCCCTCCTCTTGGTCATCTTAGGGGATCCCCACCATTTTGGGGGACCTCCGCTGGTCTCTTAGAGACCTCCGTCGAGTCCCTGCATTTACTCAGACTCATCATGGAGCCTCAGCGTCCAATCAGACATAAACAAGGTGAGTCAATTTAGAAAATATTAATCATAGGGGGCATTTTTACCTCCGTCGCTCTACTGCGGCCCCAACATTCCCCCCTTGAGGGTTAGGCCCAGCGGAGGCGGGCCCTAGCCATCAACTCGCCCTGAGCGGCGGAGGCTATGCCCCCCTGGCTCGTCTTTGTTGGGCCGAAACCTCCTATCTTTTAAGAGGTTAGGTTTTTCCTTTTTATTTATTGGATTTTTGTCCGTGTTGATCTTGCCACAGGATTGGTGGATTCTTGGGACCATTGGTTAAGGACCGACTCGTCCCCTATAAAATGGGGGGGGGGGTTGTGGGCAAGGATTTGCACCCCCCTCTCCATGCGCCCCTCTTTTCCTTTTAGGGCCTTTCTACCCCGCTCAGCTATCTGCCACGGAGGTCCGTTGTTTTGGTGAATTTGCATTTTGATGTGGAGCTTTTCTACTCCTCTTTTATTCCGGCGCAGGCTCCTGGGCTGATGGCGGAGCTTATTACCTATGATTTCGGTTGTAGCAAAATGACGGCAGAGATGATTTCCAATTTGGAGCTGCGTAGTTTTCTTCCTTCTGGCCGAGCCAAGCTTCCGGGCTCAAAGAAAGTCCCTAAGCCACCCGAAGGCTACGCTGTCGTTTTCAAGGATTTCTTTACCTGCGGCCTCCGCTTCCCATGTCATGATTTTTTAGGCTTGATTTTGAAGGAGTTTGAGGCTCAGATTCATCACTTGACTCCTCACTCCTTTTTGAGTCTCAGCAGGTTTATGTGGGCGGTGGAGTCCTACGGTGGTACTCAGGACGTGGATATTTTTCCGGAGCGTTATGAGTTGCAGAAGCAGCCAAAGACATTTGACGAAGATAAGGTAAAAGCTCAGTTTGGAGGTTGCACCTTTATAGGCATCAAGCCGGGTCTCGTCTGGAGATTTCTTGGTGTAATAAGGGCAAATGGGAGCCGATGAACTGGATGGAGTATTGGTTTTATGTTCACACTGATGGTGTGTCTGTTCCCGGTGATGTCGGGGAAGAGGTCACGTGTTTTCCTTTGGCTTCTATGATGAAATCTATGGAATCACATACGAATCTGAGGCCAATTAATCGTTCCTCCGCTCGGAGGGATTCTTGTAAGAAAGCTTTTGCTCTTGCATGCCGATATTCCGGAGGTCGCGATCTGGTGGAAGAGATGATAACCTCTGATTGCTGGCCTCTTGCTAAGGACCGAAGTTCAAAGTGGTGAATGTTGAGTTGCCAGTGTTTGGAGGGAAAGCAGTGGTCCCTTGCCCTCGCTTTGGTCTCACCCTCCCTGATGGTAGGTCTGCTGAATATTTTGTGGAGGCAGTCGGGAGGAAGACGTACGACCTGCTTGGGGATGTGTCTGAACGCGAGTACCTTGCTCGAAAATCTGAATCTGGCACAATGCCTCTTTTGAACCGGGTCTTTGAAGAGTTGGGTGTTTGTTATCACTATGAACGAGTTGTTTCGGAGAAGGTCCTTCATAGGCTGGGTAAGAAGGCTTTGAAGAATGCCTCTGCTGTTGATATTGCTAGGGCAGAGGTAGGGAAGCGTAGGTGCTTTGACATTACCAGGGCTGCGGCCAAGAAATGGAAGAAACTTTCTACTGAAATTGCTAGGTCTCCGATAGTTTCCGAAGAGGCTCTGTCTGATGAGGTTGAAGTTTTTACTGAATAAGAAAACTCAGCTAGGTCTTCGGAAGAAGGGCCTTTTTTGGGATTAACGGCTAAGGCAAAGAGTGCCGGGACTCGGCGTTCTCCGTTGCCTGTGGTAGTTTTGTTGGCTGGAGTTTGTCAGCATGTTCTTGATGCTGCGCTGTGTTGGAGCATAGTCTAGTTTTTCGGAGATAGGGGGATGTTACAAACTCTTACGCGACATCCCCCTATAACCCCTTTGCGGGCTGGGATAACTATTGATGAGGTGTGGGCTCCTGTGCTCGGGTTATTTTCTTTCAAAGAACTTATAGCCTTGAAGGTTGTACACTGGAGCTATTGGTCATTTTTGCAACTGTGGTGTTGGAATGCCTTCTGAATTGCCTCTGGACTTCGAGGTCTTTGGTGCAGTTATGCTATTTTAGCATAGTTTGCGCGCCTTACTACCTTCTCTTGTTTTGCGGTAACCTTATTCGTGTCGGTCCTGTTGTGGTCTTTCATTAGAAATTTTTGGTCCAGTAACTCTGGTATAGACCTCCGCTAATTTTTTAGGTTCGTGCGGAGGTTGTAGGATTTCCACTGGTACCTGTTGGACCTATTTCGGCCTATCTTTGCCTGAGCCTTTTTGTCAGGTCTTTTCCTGATTTTTGATAGAGTCCACTTGACTGGTGGTTTTGGTGTTTGAAGAGACGGGACCTTCTTAAGGGCTTCTAGCCTACTCGGAGATCGCTTCATATCCTTCAATTACCGATCAAGGCTGGATTTTGAAGTGATCTCAAATGGTGCGTACAGCTTTTGTCGAATATTGCAGCTCTGTTACTGTCTGCTTTCGACTTTTTGTGATATTGATGCGGGGTTCTTTTAATATGTTCAGGGGTTGATCGATTACGATGGTTTTACCTTGTTACAAGCCTCAACTCCGACTTGGATTCTTTGTGTGAGGAAAAGAGTATGAACCGGTTTTGGTTTTACTAGGTCCTTAGCGCGTCGTGGGCCTACTTGGCCATTGTAAATTTTTGTTGCGGTTGCAGTTTGGTTGTTCGGATGCTGTATTGAGTGAACTCATTTTTGACTAAATTTTTGTATGTTAATACCTCCGCTATGCGGAGTGAAGGCACATGCCGGGGGTTCTTCCTCAGGGCTTTAGATTGCCTTTTCTAGTCTAACATAGTCTAGGAAAAGGCCGTTATTCTTTTGTGTCGTATGCACTCTTCCCTTCGTATACTTGTGATAGAAGGCTTCATATCCTATGCGAATAGGTTGGTAAAGAAGGGTTATCATTACTTTGTTAGAGGCTACTGATGTCTTTCCTCCGCGTACTGGAGGTCTTGATAAAAGAAAAATCCTGTGCAATCGCCGAGGCTGCATGTCGAAGGCTAGAGAAATCGCATGAAATTGCACAGAGTTGATCTCCTGCATTTTTAGAGACTTTGAGTATTACAACTTCGTCGAATATTGACTTGCTAGCTGGCGAGTCTTTCGACATAAAAAAGGCGGTTTTTCACCACTCGATGCAAAAGATTATTGTTAGTCTCAGACAATACAAAGTGGTAGTGCAAAAGCCTTATACAGGATTGTACTTCAAAGGTAACGCAAAAGCCTTAGCAATGCGACCTGGTGCCCAAGTAAGTTTGGGACTTTTTCCAGGATTTCGGTAAGAAGCTGACACAAAAGCCTTAGCTCTGTGACCTGGTGCCCAAGTAAGCTTGGGACTTTTTCCAGGATTTTTTGGTGGCCTTAGCCATGCAATACCATGGCTTACGGAGGAAACATCCGCTAACTTCCTGATGATCTTTGTTCGTTGTGGCCTTGACACCACTTGGTTCGAGACACAGGATTCTCCTCAGTTATCCGAAGACCTCCGAATTGGTGGTCGGAGCTTCCGCTTTGGTCCTGCGTAAAAATGGGCAAAGGCCAAAATCGACTTATTAGTGGACATGCCGACAAACAAGAAGGTATGTGTGCTGCCTTCGCTACTCCGATTTCTGATCCCCTCATTCCCCCCTTGGGGGTTAAGTCCGGCGGAGGCGGGTTTGGCCATCATCTATCTCGGAGCCGACATCGGAGGTTGCACCGGACATATGCTCGGAGGCCTAGCGGAGCCTTTGCTACAAAACAAGAGCCAAAGTAGCATGTGTGCATTTGTTGTGAAAACAAACGGAGGCTGATACTAAAAGCTTTGTATTGAAAAGGTTCACTCGGGACTTGAGACTCGAAGGTCTTGTGCATGAAGTCCCGAGGACATGATGTCCTGCTTTGAGCCTGCGGGTTCATTGCTATTGTCCTCGTCTCCTCCCCCTGGGCGGAGGCGTGGTGCTTCAGGTTGATCTTCTCGGCCTCCGCGCGTCGGAGGTTCTTGCACCTCCGCCTAAGCGGTAGGTAAGATTGTGCCACCTGTAAAAATTATTTCAGCAAAAGGTATGCTTCCACATATAAGAGATAGGGCCTTCAAATGAAGGGGTTGTAGTCATGGAATGACTGGTGGAGGCATTCAAGAACCTGTATGAGTATAGATGTGACGTTAACATTGAATAAAAAAGATCTATCCCCTGTGGTGGTTAGCTCAGATAAAATTCGTTGGTATAATATTTCTAAGATTTAGCATAAATTTAGACAATATAGCATGCAAAAAAAAAGACAAAACATGTTAACGTTTGTGGGTTCAAAGGTGCTAAAAGCTGATTTTCGATGGAGGCCTTTGACTATAATGCTATTGACACTCAAAGGTTGTAGATTGGAGGAGGCTGCCAAAGGCCCTAGATGATAAAGGCCAATGTACTGACGAAGTCCAATGATTTTTGAAGGTTGTTGACTGATAGAAAACCATCGACTAGCAGAGGAATTAGCTGACGAAGGTCAATATACTGATGAAATCCAATGATTTTCGGAGGTTGTTGCCTCAGAAGAAACCACTGACTGGCAGATGCATTAACTGACGAAGACCAATATACTGATGAAGTCCAATGGTTTGACGGAGGTTGTTGCCTTATAAAAAACCACTGACTGGCAGATGCATTAACTGACGAAGGCCAATATACTGATGAAGTCAAATGATTTGACGGAGGTTGTTGCCTTATAAAAAACCACTAACTGGCAGATGCATCAACTGACGCATTAACTAACGAAAGCGGAGGTTCATGGGGTCTCTGTCCATTACACATGTATTGTGAATGTTGGAAATGAGTATAAAAAGGACAAATATTTCTTATGTGAAGGGTAGGTGTTGAGAGTAGGAGATACTTATAGTGGTGGTAACCTTTGGTCGGAGGTTATAAGAACTTGAAGCTGCGAGAAGATAAGCAACCTGTGCTTCTTATGCGTTGGTGCCTTGGTGGTTAAAGTTATAACCTTGGCCTGGGCAAAACGGCCCAGACAGCAGAGAATATGTCAGCTGCATTGCTCTGCTTGCAAGAGAGACATTTCACTGCTGTCCGGAGTTCAGAAATCCAAGAACTCAAGTCGAATAAAAAAAAATCCAGGTCTGAAGTTCTGGCTTTCGAGAGATGTGCAAAACTAAGAATATGATACGCTGCCTTTTTATGGTTAATTCACAACCTGCACACATTACGTACAAGAAACTGCATGGTCTTTTGGTTAGCATGTAGCATGTAAGAAAGGTGCTCTGACCGGAGGTTCAAAGGTCAGGTGTGAAGTCATTTAATTTATAGAATTTTATGATTGAAACTTTGCGGCTTTAGCTTTTTCAACTAATTGAAATGCCACATGAGAGAATGAAGCTTGTCTTTTTAAAAAAAAATAAAGAAATCTGTGCAGATATAAGCTCTGGTCGGAGGCCCTTTGGGCTCACGTTCTAGTCAACGTAGACGCTAAGGATGACGGCCGCGTCAGGTCGCTGGCACCTCCGCTGCGTGCCCAGCCTTGGCAACAAGCTGAGGATGTTTCTGCCTTTCTCGCTTGCCGAGAGTGTGCAGGTGGTGCGTGAAGGTACGTTCGGTGTTGGGCCGAGCTGAGCCGAACGGCGAACGCCAGCACCAGCCTGGGAGCTCTTTCTGCAATTCAAATGGCCTGCGCATGCATATATAGAAACCAAAAACTTGCACAGTTCTTGTTAGTATGTGTATATGTGCTTTGCAGATGTCTACGTCAGTAGCTTGGTGGAGTGGGCGGGAGATTGAGGCCAGAGTTGCTCGGTAGTCTGTGACGAAGGACGGTGGCCTCCGCATCGGCACAGTCGGCTGGACCGAAGGACTCTGCAATGGACGCAACCTCCGTGTTGGTGTACAGGTCCGTGGCGGAGGCTCGTCTAGCACGGAGTCTGAGAGCGGAGGTCCGGCCTTCTATCCAATGCAGCGTCAAGGGCCTAGCCTCCGCATGTTAGCGGAGGCTCGCCTGGCGTGGCTGCTTGCCGGCCGGAGGTGCGGGTCGTCGTGTAGGAAACTAGGACATGTGCCCTGCTTTGCTAAATAAACTGCTCAGCAAAAAACAAAAGTAGAACTGATGTATGTATATACATACATATACATTAGTCAGTGAAGACATTTAGAACTACGTGTTGCATTGGTTCTTTCCCAAGCTTGGAGACCCAAAGGTCCTGATTTCAAAATCCGGAGGTTATTTATTTGTGAATTAACAAATTTATTGGAGCAAAGAAAGGAGACACTTATCTTTAGATGGACCTCCGCAAAGAGACCTTGATACACGGCCTTCGCACACTGCAGCGTCAGTGTCAGCAGGAGGATGAGCTGATGAGTCGAGGCCATGCCTCCATGGTTTGCTGGTCGTTGGTGGTATGTGTCTTGGCCTTCGTCTGGAACAGCGTGCAGGACTTCGCTTGCTTAGCATGTTCGCGATCGGAGGTCCCATCGGAGGTGTGCCGACGGAGATAGAAGGCCGACGGCAAAAATCCAAATGAGGCTGGAGAATGTCCGCCGACGAAGGTTGATGACAAATCGGAGGTCACGACGGAGGTCGCGACAAAGGTAGAAGGCCGATGTGAAAAAGCCGGAGAAGGTCGGAGAAGGTCCGCTGATGAAGGTCGATGACGGGGGACAGACGCAGGAGGTCCGCCGATGGAGGCCAGTGGCACAGGCCAGCGGAGAAAACCCCCGTTGGCCTTCTAGAGGCCTCCGCCGGGTTGTCTGAAGGCTCTAACTCTCAGCTCTCTGAAAAAGTTCTGGTGGCATCTGTGAGTTTTCTACTCGGCCAGACACAACGGTGGGCGCCAACTGTTGGAACACGGTTCCAGCAGATTTAGATATAGCTTGACAATGGTCTGACTATTATCATAATAAATGAGGGTTACAAGGTGGGTCCCGGGTAGGTAAGATTACAACTACCATGGGACAACACAACTCACTCTACAACAGGGGCAGGGGAGCTCCTTTTATAGGCAGCTGCTCACCCTTTCACCCAAAATGACCACTTTACCCCTGAGGGAAAACCTAAACCCTAATTTCTGTCCCTATTACACGTGGGGCCGGGGCGCCCTTGACCGTCTTCTCATCTCGGCGGCTTCACATGGGCTGCGCATTGAGTGGGCCGCCTAGTGGGCCGGGAGCCCCCACATGCTCATGGCCGAGTTGGGCCTCTTCTTCTCGGGCTTCTCTCGCGTCTCCACCGAGTTGGCGTTGTCTTCTCTTGCTCATCGGGGATCTCCGCGCCGACCCCATGTCTCCGCATGGGAAACGAAGACAATCCCTCGGAGGCTCGACCGAGACCTTCACCGGCTTGAGGAGACCTCCTCCAGGACATTGGGAACCTCCTCCATCCTGAGGAGGTTCTTTCTTCCTGATCATCTTGGGGAACCTTCGCCATCTTGGGGCCCTTCGCCATCTTGGGGGACCTCCGCTGGCTTGAGGAAACCTCCTCCAAGATATTGGGAACCTCCTCCATCTTGAGGAGGTTCCCTCCTCTTGGTCATCTTAGGGGATCCCCGCCATTTTGGGGGACCTCCGCTGGTCTCTTAGAGACCTCCGTCGAGTCCCTGCATTTACTCAGACTCATCGTGGAGCCTCAGCATCCAATCAGACATAAACAAGGTGAGTCAATTTAGAAAATATTAATCATAGGGGGCATTTTTACCTCCGTCGCTCTACTGCGGCCCCAACAAGAGCAATAGAAATTCCCTGAAGAATGTAAGCCAGCAGGCTGCTAAAATCATAAATAATTTCATTCAAAATGTGATTATTCTGTGCTATGTCCAAATTATTTTGGATGCATGCTTCATCTCAAGATATTGCTCGTGCTTAGTCTCATACCGGAATCCTGAGATTTGCCGAGTGCCTAGGTACTCAGCAAAGTCCCCTTTTTACACTCGACAAAGGCTTTGCCGAGTATAGCACTCGGCAAAGAGCCTCCGGCAAAAATTCTGTCGGCAAAGCCTCTTTGCCGAGTGCCTTTTGTCGTGCACCTGGCAAAGGCTTCGCCGAGTGCCACGAAAGCACTCGGCAAAGTTTGCCTTTTGTCGGGGACTCGACAAAGGCTCTGCCGAGTGCCCCGAAAGCACTCGACAAAGTTAAAAATGAAAAAAAAAATAATAGAAAAAAATGTAATTGGAGAAGGGGCCCACTAGCTAGCGCGCACAAGCACCTAACCATGGTTTTTTCCGAAGATTTTTGGACACTTTGCGTTGACGTGGATTCGGACTCGTGGTCTCTCTCTCATGCCATATCTCTCTTAACCAGTACACTAGACTATCACATTTGTCAATGGATAGTTTTGGTTCCCCACATATTACTAAGAATAAATTGCTTATTTGAGACCCTAAACGATTTCAAATCAAAAAGTTGTCAACTACAAAGTTTCATAACTTTTTCTAGATCTACAAATTTCGTATTGGAAGTTTTTCCATCCGAGGTCATTTATGAAATTTGACTTAAATTTTGAATTTCGATCATAGTTTTGCATGATAACATGAAGTCAAATCAAAAAGCTATCAACTATAAAGTTTCTTAACTTTTCGAGATCTGCAAACTTCGTATAGGAAGTTTTTCCATCCGATGTCGTTTATGAAATTTGAATTTTAAAATTTTGAATTCCGATCGTAGTTTTGAATGACAAGATGAGGTCAAATGAAAAAAATTCCAACTACACTATTTAATAACTTATCAAGATCTACAAACTTTATTTTGGGTGTTTGATCATTTATTCATTCGGCGTGGTGGTTCTGATGTTAGTTCACAAATCTTATATCTCTCTAGTAGTTTCATGAACTATAAAAGAGACATGTAACATATGTAACATTTGTGAACAAATTTATTTTCACTTTATCAAATAAAGAAATGACCAAAATAAAGGTTGTATATCTTGAGATGTTATACAACTTTGTAGTTGAAAACTTTTTTATTTGAATTCGTTCAAGGCTTCTTTGCCGAACACCGGAAAAAACACTAGGCAAAGCAGCTCTTTGCCGAGGTTTTTTTTTTTTTTTTTTTTTTTTTTTTTTTTTTTTTTTTTTTTTTTTTTTTTTTTTGCACTCAGCAAAACAGCCACTTTGCCGTGTATTTTTTCTTGGCACTCGGTAAAGAGCTTCTTTGCCGAGTGCCCAAAAAACACACTCGTCAAAGAAATTAATACTCGGCAAAGAGACGGATTTCGGGAATGTCTGCCCTTGATGAGCAGCCAGAAAAAGAATTTGTGCTCTGGCAGACAAAAGCAATCCTCATAGCTACTAGTAAGACTCATGTATCTTTGAATGGCGTATCAAGGCCTTGTAAGCACTTGATGGCACAAAATTGGAGCCGATGTACTTCTATGTGTCACTATCATTATTCAACTGCAAGTTTTCAACTTTTTGTGAGATGATTTGTAGTTGTGTGAAGGTTACTCTGAAACTTGCAGGTGAAACTGGCTATATCTTCTTGGCCGCAGACTTTTTCAACAGAGATATACTTGTTCTTTGCAAAGGAGAACAGGTCTGGTGAGACAACTTGGTTACACCAGCTATCTTGCCAAAACATACATGTTTTACTTCCACAACTGCCATGATCTTGAAATCTGGAGGTTTTTGTCCAAGTTATCTCTCCACTAGAAAGCAGGACCCCTTTTTAATAATTTGGTAGCTTTCATATTTTAAGAGTGAAATGGTATGAGAAAAAAAAGGGAAAATGGTTATGTGTTTTTTGTCGACTATTTTTTATGTTTGCCAAGATATCTCATTTTCTTTATAGCCTCTTGCTATCTTCCTTGTTTTGTTTTATTTTATTTTATTTATTTAATGTGAGAGTAAGTCTGATATCATGAGCTACTAAGGTGTGCCTATGCGAGTCTGTGTTTGACCTGTGAGGTCATGTGTCTGTGTCGAATGTGTACTGTGAACAATATATATGAAACATGTGTGCGCGCGCTTAATTGTTTAATAAGACACGTATGATTTTTGTTAGCTATATAGACACGGCAACTTACAATACAACTTGCTTACGTGTTGTGGACTGCAGAGATGTCATTGCTTACGATGAACTTCCTCTGTCCCAAGTTATATTGGCATTTTCTATATTCATATTTTTATTATATATGTAGACACCACATATATGTAAGTGTTGTTGCCTATTAACAACTAGTTGTTGCCTTGGCTAACACATTATTAACCCACCTATTGGCCTTCGTTTTTGTATGAGGGGCTAGTTCTGACTAATGTTTGCTAGCAAGCAAAATTCTAATCAAAATTCCAGTCAGGTGATGGATGTGACCGGGTGATGTTTTGGCATATTTTCATAGCAACGGTCTGAAGTCAAGATCACAACAGAGAAGACAATTTGACAGCTCGAGTCCCGTCTTGGAAAGGTTTCATTCAACATCCTTACGGTTTTCAAATCATTTTTTGTTAAACAATACCCGTAAGCACATGCCTGATACATGCTTTCATCCTATAATTTTATTGGCATATTTTCATAGCAACTGCCTGAGAGTTTTTTTTTTTCCTATTTTGCTGCAGGCTGCCCTCTTACTTGATGGTTTTATCAAGGACAGAGCTTCATTCTTAAAACATGATTAATGAAAAGTGCAAGAAAGATGAAGAGCTTGGTATGGTCCACATCCCAACAGGAGGAAGTTCCGCGGCCTCTAAGTTTGCCGCAATCACTGACTACCAAGGAGCTGATCAGTGTGGTGGTGACCAGTGGACCTCTGATGTGGCTGTGCCGCCTGTTGCTCCTAATGGTGCTGATTGGGGTGTTGCTCCTGGTATGTACTCTTACCTTCTCATTTTAGAATTTCCTCATCTATTTGCTGAGTGCGAGGTATCATCAAAGTTTCACCTTTTGTAATTAGATACTATATGCTTATTTAGCCTAGAGGAAAGGATTTGTTTTAATTTGTTCTTGTGTCGCAATCTCACGCTTTGTGCACCAACTACCTTTTGAATTCTATTTGTTGTTTGATCTAGGGAGCGGACAGCCGGACACAATCAGGCCTCAGGTGATGACGCAGGCCACTGAACAGTGGCGGATCAAACCAGCGGGTGAATCACCGGCGGCGCCGCTGGGAACTCTAGACGACCGGATCCAAAGTTCGCCGAGGAGCGAGCAACCGACATGCGCGAGTCACAACATAGTACAGGTTGATTGATCGACACAATTTTGTCATCCTGAATGATAGACCCTTTCAAAAAAAACTACTCGATCCCCCCTTCGCAAAAAGATTTGTCCATTTGATTTCCATGCAGTCGTTCTCAGACTGCCTTTGAATCATTGGAAAGCTTTTGTTTCCTACTCCGTACTCCTTTTGTCCCTTATTGAGAATTATTCTAGCACCGTATTAAAATGTCTAGGTTCCTAAATCCATTCATGCATCTGGATGCCGCTGTCATCCTAGTTCAAAGAATCTGTACTGCACTGCATTCAAAACTACAACGACACTAAAACGAGACAGAGTGAGTATGTTTATACTGATTTCAGTAGAATCATCTTACAATTCATATGAAATTCCTGCATTTCAAAAAGACATCAAAATCTGATGACTATCACTTTCTTTATCTCTGTCCTAAGTTAAACTATTTATTTTACAAATTGAACAATTAACCATTGTTGATTGCTCAGTCAAAACATGAAGGACTAGAAAAGCGACCAGAGGGGGCATTCAATGGGAGCTTTCAAATTTCTTTCGAAATCTAGAGCCTTTGTCCCAGATTCACGCCCCAAGAACCAAACAACACGACATAGTGATCACGACCCTGGAGAAGGGTGGATATTCCCTAGGAACAGAGCGAATTACTATCAGATCAAAACGGTGCAAAAACGCAAACCCCAACTTCTATCGAAGAGAAGCAGGGTCTCAAACGACCAGAAAGAGGAACACCAACCAACAACCCCTGTCAAGCCGGCTCAGCTGGATTGAAAATTGGCTGAGCTGGTTTGAAAACCAGCTGAGCTAGTTTGAAAGGCTGAGCCGACTAAGAGGTGGCTGAGCCGGTTCTCCAGGCCGGCCTAGCTGATTTTCATGGCCTGAACTGAAAACCTCCCCTAAAACTGATGGATCTCCTCCAAATCAAGTCCAACTACAACCAAAATTTATATGCATGTTCCTGAGGCAGTTTGGGAGCTATCTCTAGAAGATCATCGCTCGATTTAGAGTAAATCAAGAGAAATCAATAAAGTCTAAAGGTGAATCTTGAGCACAACTAGAGAAAGAATTGGATGGATCTTTGATCTCGTGAGGTTCTAGTTTGATTCCTTTGGTAGAAACCCTCCACTCATATAATAGATTGATGCAGCACAAGAAGAACAAACTAAAACGCCCACAAAATGAAGATTTCATGGATTTCTCAAATGGGGAAAAGAGCAACTCGCGAAGAACACAAAAAGGCACCACTAGATTGGACACAAATCTTTAAGTCCGAAGGAAACAACAAGGACTAGGGGCCTTGGTTCCCGATTTCGATCTTGGCTAGAGCACGAATTCACAGATTCATGGACCTCTCTCTCACCAAGCAACTAGAGGAAGGAAACCTAGAAAGGAAGAAAGAAAATTATAATACAGAGAGGTGAAGTGGGAAGGGAACCCCTCATCCTTATTTATAGGGCCTATTAAATATTCCTTTTTTGCCCTTGGATGCATGAAGAACCAAACCACTTAGCCAAGGGCATAAGGGTCCAACCCAAGCTTCCCTAGATCTAACGACCATCGTGCCTCCTCACCGGTAGCCTCAACCGCTTCCACGCGATCTCCCCGATGCCGCCATGTGCCGTTCGTCTGCATCGGGACCTCCGCCCGACTTTTAAGGCACAAACTCGGGAAACCAGTCGCCGATGATTTTGAGGCGAAGCCACCAAACCGTCGTCGATGGTTTTGAGGAGAAACCACCAAACTGTCTGCGAGTAGTGTAGCCCGTACGCGTCCCCCGCCGTGTACACTTGCGCTTGTCGATGTCCCAGCTGTCAGCCACCACGACTAGCCGTCCGGCTTCAAGGTCCCTCGGTCCAAGCCTCACGTCCGCCCTTCACCGCACCCAGTCTGTCAGCATGGCGCGCTCTACTTGACCTTCACCGCACCATCGAGCACTGTCTCCGAGCTTGAGACCTAAATAACACAAGTCAAGAGACACCATTGTTTGACACGAAGCCGCGTGCCACAGTTAGTAGAAACACACCACACACAACACTTGTGTTGGCATGTTGACAATCACTCAGCACAAGAACTGCTCCACAATGGCTATGGAAAAAGACGTGTGTTCACAATCTCCCCCTTGATAAGTGCATTGTCAACACCAACAGAAAACCAGAGAAACTCATTCAAGTGAACAAAAGCCAAAGAGAAGCTGAAGATGAGTCACTCACAATGAGCAAAACTAGATCAAACTTGGTCCGCAAAGACATGGGCAACGGCTCGACGCGACCAAGCAAAACGAAAGCTAGCCCTCAATAAGAGGCAAAAGGGCTCAACACCACTAGCAAAAACAGCTCAAAACTCAAAACAGCTCGGAGTGCAACTCCCCTTGACAAATGCATCCTCATAATGAACTCTCTGGATTTGTGGATCGTTCCCTCCTTGTTGATAAATGCACTTATCAAGACTGAAGTAAAAGAGACTACAAATTCCTCTCAAAACAAGTTATGAATGCAATGAAATGTAGAAATACAGAGCTTCAAGAGTATAGCAATCCGAGTATAAACATGCTCTAGCAAGTACTGTCATGTGTATAGCAATAAGCGTATGTCAAATCCAATGCTCAAACTGATCAAATGAAAGGGAATATGAAACTTAAGCATTTTGACCAATTTTAAGAACTTTCTCAGAAATAGGGGTTTACCATTAAGATTTGCACATAGCAAAACATAAGCTGGAAATCAACCTAGTGCTATCCCATGTACCCTAAGGGACTATCTCATACATTTGCCTTGTCAAAGCCCACCAGTCCCTTATGCTTGGTCTTTTGCCACAAGGTCACGTAGGCACTTACCAGTCCCTTATGCACTCACTTGTTTTTTTATTAGTTTTATTTTGATGACCATGAAAAGAGTCTTTCAATAATATTGCCATAAGTTCATGTAGGTGCCAGCCAGTCAAGTAGACAAAGCATAGCCATAGGCACTTAGCATAATATAAGATAGAACAAAGGATCTCACAAACCTACGCTTGCTAGGAACTAACCTCAATGGTGAACATTTTTCAAATTTCATCAAGTAAGCATGTTCACATATAAAAGCACGCTTAGCTCATAACATGTGTCAATATGATGAAAAAGAGCCTAAACTGCAAGCATCGTCATGTATAAATAAGGCATACTAGCAGGAGCATAATTGTAATCAAGAGTGCTATAACTATGAAGCTCAGCAAAAATACTATGATACATGATGAAATGCAATGCAATATGATACAAAGTAACAAAAGCAAGAGAAAAAGCAAAGAGAAAGCCAAAGAATTATACAACAAGATACACGGCTTCCTACATCTAAACTGGGAATCAAACTCCCAACTCTTCTCGCAAGTGGGCAAACCGAGCTTGGTCAAGTGGCTTTGTGAAAATATCTACAAGCTGGTGCTGGGTGCGGATATGCCTTAGGTCTATGTTGCCTTTCTCATAGTGGTCTCCCAGGGTCCCCCACATCTCCTTGGGGACGGATCTCATCAGGGCGCCCATGGCTTGACGGTCTTGAGATCTCTTGGGGTTGGTACCGAGATCGATCACCTCCTTGACCTCAAGGGCTTCGTAATTGATCTGCATCCACATTGCCCACTCCATGTAGTTTGAGCGGGTCAACATGGCCATACTAGGGAGCTCTCTTTGACACCGATGGCACCGGAGCCGCTCTGGCCGTCAACCATGGCGATCTCCGGTTGGCGGCGTGGGACAACATACTTCTTCCGCGGGGGCTCGCACGGGGGGCTTATTGACCCACCGTAGTGCACCCACCGGCTTTGATACCAGATGTTGGAACCGAGCTCCGGCGACGGCGCGGCCATGGCGAACGGTGACCGCGGTGAATAAAACCTCCTCGAGACGCACGCGAGAATTGGACACAGAGAAACACAGCGATGGTGCTGCCAACTGCCGCAGCGCCTTCGGCGTTCTTTCTTATTCATATAGTGCTTGAAGCCCGACATCCCCGCCACCACAACTCGTTCTCCAAGATCCTATTTCCGCGGACCTCCAGAGGACGTGCGCAACGCGACGTCGTGACGGGGCCAAACACACCCAGTGGTCACAGCGTGGCGCGGGCACATCTTGCCCACCTGTGATTCTACGGTAAACCAAACACTGACACATGACACGCCCAACGGGATTACAAGATGAACACACACACACTTATTCAGTCTAACAACAACTACGACGTGATCAGTGACGTCGCGATGACCACAGATCGATCACATGCATGCGCTGCCGGCGATATCATTGGCTGGGTGGGCGGTCCCGTCCTCGGAACTGGAGTGCCCGGCCAGCCGGCGGCTAGTGCTGGCCTCTCCTTGTGTCTTGTCCATTTTCCACTGTACTGTGTGGCTGGAGGATGGGGCGTTATCCTCCGTGCGCCTGCAAACGAGGGGTAACAGAGGGTATTTACATGTCAATAGAAAAGTTCGAGCGCACCTAAGTGTTAGTAATTGGAATTTGTTTCTATCCTCCGTGACATCCCGTCCATTTTTGTTTCTCTTATGGCACTAATAATACCATCTAATGTAGGCATCTGCGATGTGCAAATTTTAACAATAGGGTATCAGGAAGGTTCATTAATAAGATAGATTGTGAAGGGCTATAAACCACAAAGAGACCTTCTTCAACCATGGGTCGTGGTAGATTGTCGCGTGCTGTGGAGGGGATGCCCCGGTCGGCAGGGGTGGGCTCTTCTCCGATCTGGTGGCCAACGTTGCTAGCCATGCTTGTGAGGTCATGGCCGGTGTGGGCTCAGCTCCGGCCGCCGCCATCCTAACAACGGCACTCTGGTATGGCGGCTGCATGATGGCACTCCGACACCTTTCCCGGCCGAGGACGCGGGGCGGACCGGCTCACAACCGTGTGGGATTGTGAGGGGCGGGGTCACTGCTTCTAAGCTTCCTGTAAATGGATGTGCACGTGCTTTGTTTCTTTCTAGGTAGGAAGAGAGCTTTACGATCAGTCGATCACATCATGCATTCCATACGTGGTTATTCCAATTTGTTTTTATGGCTAACATAGTGTTTTGTGCGAGAAAATATGCCACGATATGGCTTAAGACCACTAAAACGAGTAGATGAATAGGACGTTAATTCGGTCCCATGTAATGTAATCTATGTTTTTTTTTTTTTGAATACGCACGAGTGCGTGTATCTTTGTATTAGATGAAGATAATATCAAATGAAGTACAAGAACCAACAGTATGGCTACATCTTGAATAAAAACAACCCTGGGATCCACGGGGATCAACCTAACTATTCTCGCCTGCCTCTGCAAGATGGGAAGCGTCCTTAGCCGAGACGTCGCCCCCAAAGAGGGAGTTATAGGTGAGCAGTGCCGAGGGTTCCAAGAGTCCTAGCCGCCGCTTGATCAGTACCTCATCGTGCTTTGACGCTGGGATGTGATCCATTTGTTGAGCTGCAATCTGCCTGATCTGGTTGGGTCACTGCCTGGGCGCCATTTTTTGCTTGGGATGGGAGCTGATGAGGGGTGGCGGTCTCACCACCAGGACCTCCTCGACGAACCTGGCCAACCGTCGCGCGGCCACCCCAGGAGATGGTGAAGGCGAATCCTCCTCGGTTAGCGCCATAGCGCCCCCCGACAAGCCCTGCACGGGAGATCACGGGGGCGACCCATGGACCGCCGAGCACTAAGGGGTTGTCGGCGTGGGTTCCCCTAGCGGTGCCTGGCCGTCGGGAGACAGGTCATCAGGAGACAGTGGCACCACTGGTAGGGCGAGCAGAGCAGCTAGCTCATCATGCATCAGGTCAAGCGAAACAAGTGGAGGGGGACCGCAACGCACACAGAGGATCTCACCCAGCGGGTCAGACTTGCAGAAGGGAGCACGACCGTTGTCGGGGTCGGGGAAACCCGTCTTGCCGGACGGGGCATTGCACCTAGATGTGACCGCTGGTGCCTCCTGTGCGGTACTTGTCGACCGCCCGCGATGCCTCCGACGTTGCGCCCGCCGTCGCCTTCGCCGCCGTTGACAGCCGGTGGCGGTGACGTCAGTCACTGTCGCGTCTGCGTCGAAGCCGTGCGAACCAACGGGGTGAACCGACCCGTCGGCACCGCTTGAAGCAACGAGACCGACCCATCGGCGCGACCGAAGGCATGGTTGCCCAAGCGCTCGGAGCTCGTGCGCCTTGCTTGTAGTCACATACAAGGTACGAGAGTCTTTTACACCTCAAATAACATTGGTGCTGCTTGCAGTCGTCCACCCGGTGCATGGAGGAGAGACAGTTGAAGCACTTGCCGCGGAGGTCGGCCGGGATGCGCCTCTATGGTCGACGACTCGTCGACCGCGTGCCCCCAAGTACCTCAGGTGGCATAGTCGAGGCGCCTGCCGGTTGCATAACTTGCTGAAGGAGGACCTCGCGCCACCCGTCGGCATCGGGGGAGGACTCATCCACATCGTCCAAGGCGTTGGTGTGCCTGGATGCGGCCTTCCAATGGCCGAATGGGCATGTCGTGCACTAGCTGTGGATGTGGCCGGTGCCGCCTCCGTCGACTTCGGCCCCCACCTTGGCGGCCCGGCACCACGCCAGCAAGGCCCGAAGGAAGTGGGGCGTGCGGTGAGGGTTGTGCGGGCCTCGTCGAAGGCCACGGCGGCTGTGGTGAGTGACGAAGCACGTCCAAGTAGGAGGTTGGCGCTGTGACCATGTCAGAAGCGTCGACGCTGTCCTCATCCGCCCATCGACGGGCCTTGGGCTGTCCCGCCATAGGATGGAAAGGGGCGGCATTTGGGGAAAAGGTGGATGCCGAGCTCGGAGAGGGGGCGGATGGACGGAAGGGGCTCACGTCCACGCACACATCCTCATCCTTGCTATCCACGACGTCCTCGACCACAACCGCCATCAACTCACACTCCACGACAGCCGTTGTGCTGTAGCTGCCGATTATGGTGATGCTACCAAAGTTGAGGAGAGGCACGCCGGTGGAGGGGCCCAACGGCATGGGGGACGACGGCCTAACGCCGGCTGCAGTGGTGGCCGAGGTCGTCGGAGCCCATATCGGATCCAGGCCCTCCCCGTCCAGCGGCTGGTGACCGCGGCCTCCACGGTCGTCCCAGGCTGCCCAGGGGCGGCACCAACACGAGGGTGTGGCCTAGTCGTGCGCACGCTCTCCCCCAACCATGGCCGTGGAGGGGCGACTTCCCTGCGGCTGCCGACGCGGTCAGCTGCGGCGGTGGCACACCAGTAGCACGTGGTGAGAAGGAGGGCGGATCCAGGTGTGGTCGTGGCGGATCTGGCAGGGGGAGGCGACGTTGGGGCGGATGCGGGCGCCGACGAGGCCACCGCCACTAGGGGAGACAAGCTAGGGCTCGCCGACCGCAACCCAGCCGGAGCTCCAAGGGAACCAGGGGGGAGAGGCGGATGGGGAGGGGGAGGAGACGGGCGTGGGAAATGAGATCGTCTAACTTCAGTAAAAACGACTGCAGCTGCAGTCGGCACATCTGTGCCATTCATTGCTGATCTGACGACAGATCCACCAAAGTGACATGGGCTGCAAAATGACAAGGCCCATCACAGCCCTTATAGCTCCCAAAAAATGAATAAAATTAAAGAAAAATCGCCGCCACCATCTTCGAGGTTCCAATCGAGCGCAAACTGCGCCACCGTCGCCGTCCGTCGTGCCATCGTCGTCTTGGTCTCATAGGCGAGAGTCACGCCTTCTTCATCTTCGTCTCCTCGCCGAGGGCCGAACCGTCGCCACCCCGATGCCAAGAGTCACGCCGTCCCATCCGTCGCCGAGAGCCGCGCCATCGTCGTACCTTTGCAGGTGCAATAGTGGAGCACTCAGTTTTAGTTGTGGAGGTCGTTGCCGGAGTTCGAGTCACCGCACAGTTTACTTTGTGAAGCACGCAGGGCTTCCGGGCCGTTCTTAGCGCCATGGCCGCCGAGCACAGCACCACGGTGCAGCAGGCCCAACGGGCCAAGGGCACGGCACCACGATGGAATAGGCCGCTGCCGCTGCCCCCAATCTCCTCACATCACCACGATGGATTTAGTGCGGCCACCTTGGGCACCATGGCTGCAGAAGGGAAAAGATAAGCAGAGAGCTATAGGAAGGAGATGGGCAGAGTGCCAGAGTGGGGAGCGATTGAGCTATTGTTGTTGTTGGGCCGAGGCCCAGATAACAGAGGAGCTCGGCCGCCAGACGTGCAGGATACGAGTGCATAAGTCTGCATTCGTTCGATCATGAGCCGACGGCATGGATGCGCTGACTGCAGCTGCAGTCGTTTGTACATGAAGTTAGACGATCTCATTCCGGGCGTGGCGGAGGAATTGAAGGGGCAGGGGTGACGGGTAAAGGCACGTCTTCTCATATCTTCACATTTCACTAGTTTAACTCGGTGGGCCTTTAGGTGCCTACGGGTAAAGGCCTACCCAACTAAACCAGTGAAATACGGATAGTGGCCCTCAATAACTGCTGGTGCTTTGGCTTGGCTCGTGTATCTTACAATCTGCTCTGAATTTAGTTTGCTCGTCTCACTGACCAGCCAGTTGACCTCAATTTTAATCGCAGTCTCGTAGACATCCAATGCAACATGTGTGAAAAATATCTTCTGCGACAACTTTGTACAAACAGTTGAAGATACGTCCAAATCCTAGGCAGACATGTTTCCCGCCCCGTCAACCATTGCATATTTGTGACACCGGCGAAAGTTACTTCCGTGTGGACAAGTGCACGAACGCGGCCACGAGCAGGGCAGCCTTGATCCTGACGCTCCATGGGATGCCGTAGCTTCCCTTGCTAACGAGCCCCCTCACGAACGGCCAGAAGCAGAGCACCAGCCAACCGCAGCACACGAGCTCCCCGACGCCCGGGCCGCTGACGCTTGGCACGCCTTCCCCCGCTCTACCGGCGACCAGCCTCCACACTCCAACGGCGAAGCCTACGATGCTCAACATCGTGAGCGCTGTTGGTGGGACGAACACCGGTGACGAGTCAAAGGTGAACCGCCCTGGGTCGGCGTCGTCGTCCAGGCCGCCGCCGTCGGACTGCTCCTTGCGCGTCACCTCGAACACCGTCTCCGAGAGGCCGACCGTCTTGAGGACCACGGTGAGGAACGCGAGCAGCCATGCGGATGACGACGTGATCCGCTGCATCCTGTGGTTGTTCCACCAGGCGCGCGCCGAGAGCCGGCAGTCCTTGTACTCACCTAGGTTGTACGCGTTGTAGGCCACGAAAAGCACCAGCGGAATGACGAAGCCCGGCTCTGACGCCTGCATCACAATTGACAACAAAATGAAGGAGAATTTTTACAACAAAATGGGAGAGAATTCGAGTGAAGGTTTCGTTTTACCTTTGGCAGGAAGCATTGGTTTGCGATGATGCAGTAAGGTCCGAGCAGCGCGTAGCAGAGCTCAAAGGGTGCCCGGATGGCCCACACGTCGATGACAAGGTAGGCGACGCACTGCCGGAAGTCGAGTTGCCTGAACGCGGCGAGAAGGAACGGGTTGTGGCGGCTGAGTAGTATCTCCAGCAGGCCCGTGGACCACCTCTTGTACTGGGTGAGGCTGCCCGGACCGCCGGTGGGCGCGCCGCCGAGGAACGCCGGCGGTTCGGGGCTCAACATCGCCGTCCTCCAGCCGGCGGCGTGGATGCGCTGCCCCGTCAGGATGTCCTCGGTCATGGACCCGTAGACCCACCCAACCTCCTGACCCCAGCTCGTGCCAGTCTCGTAGCTACAGGCAGAAACTTCTTTGGCCACCTCGATGCGACTCGATAGGTCTGCCACAGTTGGGGCTCGGAAAATGTGCCCAGAAATGACGCTCCTCGCCGACTGGATCAGTTCTTTCGATGCGCCAAACTTCTTGTACAGCTCCTTGTAAGATGGTGAATCTGCACAGTATGTAGCACAGACAGTTAACTGAATCAGAATACACCAGGCAGCAGAGCAGTCATTATTTTTGACAGCCGCAACTTTTTACAGGTATTCCCAGGAGATCCCACCTTTGACGCCGATGATGGTGGTGGCGTCTGGTGGCACGCCATAGATGACTTTCCTACGGTGAAAGCAACCCGTCCCGCCGTAAAATATGCCCTGAAGTCCGGCAACTCCGTGTCCAAGTTTCTGCATAAGCTCACAGCACAGAAGACAAAGTGTGGATATATATAAGCTAGAGTATGACGTCAATTAGAGTACTTCTATGCTATGACAGTGATATGTAAAACAGTACCTCGTATGTGACCTGCAGCTGGTTGCCGAAAGGATCGTCCTTGAGGGCGCCGTAGAACTTCTGCGGCGCCTGAACGAAGCCGCTGTGGAGCTCGTCGTCGAAGCCTAGGAGGAGGCACATGGCGTGCAGCGCCACCTGCGGGTTGTTCGCGAACATGTCGCAGTCCACGTTCAGCATGACGGGCGCGTTGCTCAGCACCGCGGACACCCTCGTCTGCACACCACACAACAGGCCACAGGAGAATGTTCAGGCTCAGGAGACATCTCACCACTCCATCACTCAGGACACTACACGACGGTGAGGTTATCGTGATGATGCCATGCTTGCCGTTGGCCCGTTGCCACCCATGGCAAGCAATATGCGGCACGCCTCTAGTCTCTAGAGATCCTCAACTTCTGTAATTTTCCTACTGGACACCGAACACCGATGATGCACGTACCAGGACGTTCATGGCGCCGGCCTTGAAGTGGTGGTGCTGTGTGGGTCTCTTCTCCCTGGAGACGTATATGAGGCTTGGGACTCCATCTCCTGCAGCAAACTGATTGCTCTTGCTCTTGCTGCTGTTGTCCCACAACACCTGAACACAAAGGCCAAAGCGACGAACGTGCGCCATGCCATGTTTGTTGTTTAGCAAGAAAACGAAGCAATAAGATGGGCACACACGTTCCATGATGAGACCTGTTCCATCGATCAGTTCGTGTCTACCTTGATTATGGTCGGGTGGTTCCGGCGGTCAGCACCCACGAACTCGGCGAACTCGCCAACGCCGCGCCGGACTAGGGATTCCTCTTCGGCGTTCTCGATCCGGCCGACCAACTCCTCGTACTCGTTCTACAAGCAGCAAAAGAACAAGATCAAAAACTGGCACGTAAGTGTACGTGCACGAGCACAATAGAAAAGAAATAACAGTAGCTAGCTTTACCTTCATGGACGTCCAAGCGCGAAGGAACTCGGCGTCGTCGTTGACGTGCCCGCCACGCTCTGTGGCGCCGCCGGAGGAGGAGAAGTACACGAAGGGGGCCCTGACCTTGACGCCGTGCTTCTTGCAGAAGGGCACCCAGAGCTTGGCGAACTCGGCGGCCTCGCGCAGCGCGTAACAGGTCACCGGCGAGCAACCGTCGTCGGAGACGTAACACGACAGCTTGCCCGCCGGGTAGTCCAGCGCCAGCAGAGACACCACCGTGTTCACCGTCACCACCGGCGGCTCGAGCTTCGGGTCCGCCGTGGTCACGAACATGTCCACCGCTGGCAGCTCGTCGTCGGTGCTGGCGACAACAAAACAAATTCATTATCATAGACGCATGTGTCAGATTCACGACCAAGCAAAGAAACAAACAAAAATAAACCTTGCCACCGCTCAGGTACTCACCAGTATTCGGCGAGGCGTTCAGGGTGCGTGTGGAAGCGGACCGGGTTCCATTTGGCGTTCATGTTGATGAGCCACACAACCGTGAACCACGCCTCGCAGATGAGCGCGGCGACCCAGCACCACGTGCACGCCGGCGCCGCGCCCCCGTCGCTGACCGACACCAGCGAGGACGCACGGCGAGCGAGGAGGGCCAGGAGCAGGAACAGAATGGCGAGGTCGGCCAGCTTCCACGCCGTGCGGGGGACCAGGACCCTCTCCTGGAGCTGGAGCTTCGTCGTCTTGGAGCTCGCCATGGCCAACCTACCGAGCGTGGCGGATGGCGGACTCTGATTTGCTGGTCACTCTCAGCACTAGCACGCGAGAACTACAAGAAAACACATATATACGGAACCAGTTGGGGTACTGGTGATCATATATAGATAGACGACACATACATCAGCATACAGCAGGCTCTTGGCCTCATATATATGGATATTATAAGCACATAAGTTCAAACTATCGATTTCACTCCACAACACAGTAGCCTCTTGTGCATTGGCCTCAGCATACAGACAGACGCCTCACGATACCACAAACAGCACGATCGTTGAAGATTCACCCAAATCTATTCAACGTCATCAGCAATTCAGCATTCCAAAAAAAAAAAAAAAAAAAAACCCAGAACTGCTACTGCTCGACTAGCTCTTTTTTTTCTTGGACCATCTTCATCAGTGACACCTAATAAGATAGAGCCTCTAGTTTCTGAGAAACGGCTTCCTCTACTTTTTTGAGCTTTGTTTTTAGCACCCCAAGTCCAACAGGGCTCTCTACATCTGAGCTCCTATCCCATTCTTGTCATTTTTTTGATATAATATCTATGATATCCTTCGTATTATACCACTATAATTTAAAGTTCAATATATGTAAACCATACAAATGGACCACACTCAAATTTAAGTTTTCAAATAAGACAACTGAAATCCAAATTTAAATATGTTCAAACCGAAAAGGTTATATATATATATAGCCATATTGTAGTGGTTTATGGCACCAAGTAGCGTGCAATAAATCACAAAAGCAAAACTACAATGGATTATACTAGCTAGTGCCATAAAACACCCACAAGTGTTCCATAGATCATCTCAAAGTTATTGTGAGTATGAAAGCGATCAACAATCACTAGTGCAAAGTTGCAATTTGAGACGGCTAGTATGTGTCCTTAGTGACGGATTTACAAGCGTCTCAAAATTTGCGTCTCTAATAAGGTCATAGTAATAACGGGTAACTAACCATCTCAAATAAGAAAGAAAAGAGATGGCTACACTAATTGACCGTCAATGATATTGCTACGGCTTCTACAGCTGTGACCCGTCTCTACCATTCTTGAGACGGTGTGAACAGTTGTCGCTGCTATGTGCCAATAGCGACAGCTAAACAAACGACCGTCTCAGTTTTGTATCATGGTTGCGACGGGTACTAGCACCCGTCTCAAGTAACAAGTAAAACAGATGGCTAAATACCTATCTGTAGTTTGTATGCACAATGCGACGGGCTCAGAAAAGTTAGTGACGGCTAAATATCCGTCTCTAGGTTGTATCCAGACTGCGATGGTCCAATCACCCGTCTCATGTATCAAATGAATAGGCACAAATCCCGTCTGAGATTGCTTTCACGCAAAAAATAGAGACGGTATGAGCCGCCGTCACAAAATAGTGCAAATTAAAAGTTGGATGAATTAAGAATTTCTTAGCTACTTATTGACACTGTTCTAATAATCTTCTATGATATCACACTCAGCAATAACATGCAAGAACCACAAGAAAAGTAGAAAGCACATACATAACCGGTTGGTATGGGTGATCATACATAGGGCTGCTTGATTCCCTCTATAATGCCTCGCTCGGTTCATAAGCTGCTTGGTCCATCATTTTTTTTTTGGTAGAGAAGTGATAAGCTTTAGATAATTTTGGCTTTAATCATGACGGGTGAGCTAGGGAGCTTGCGGCGCACGCTGAAGCCACCCCACCGCCCGCCGTCAACGCCTGACGGGCGCCCGCGGGGCGCTTACCTCGAACTCCGGCTAGGCGTTCACCACCGCCTGCCATCCACACCGGCATGGATGGTATCTGGGGAGGTGAAAGCGTCCGGGCCTCGGTTGGGCGGGTATCCGCCCATGGCGGGTCCCCTCCCTCTGCCGTTTGAGCATCTTCCCCGCAAGTGAAGGTACGCTTGCCCCCCTCCCCTCCTCCATGGACCTCACTGGTTTGTCGTTCAGTCCCTGGCTTGCCACCAAGGAACGCATCCGTCACCGTTTTGCTGCCCCCGTCACCCACCCCGTGCTTGACCGCTTCTCGTTCATCCTTGTCGCAGCTTTTGGTCGCTGCAAGTTCAAGCTGTCGGTACAATCGGTTGGCGTCCTCCTTCAGGCCACCCTCGGTGGACATGCTGAACACTTCTTTGTCCCTCAGCTGGGTGATCGGAATTTCCATTTTGCGATCGCCTCCAAAAAAGTGGGCCTTTTTGTTGCATCACTCCAGTTTTTCTCCTGCGACGCCTTCAAGGTTTTCTTCTTTCTTTGGGGCAATGGCGGCCCCAACTGGAGAGCCGAATACAGACGCTTCTTGCTTGATGAGGAGAGTTCCTGGTCCACACCCAAGAATGCTCGTCGTACCAGTGTCGAAGATGCCAGCGCCCTGCATCCATCATTCAGTGTTACAAACGCCATGCGCTCGACACAGTTCTCTTTTCTCACCAGCGCTAACTCTATTCCGCTTGGCCACTGCGCTCCTTGGGCTAAGCAACATACTCATTCCTCCTCCAGCGCCAGTCCCGACCCCTACACGCCAATTCTTATCGGCGCCAATGTCGTTCCCATTAACCCAAGGGTAGGCGCCGACATGGCCGGGAAATCCTGTGTCCATGAATGCACCGAGGCTAACTAGGAGAGCCTAGGACAGGACCGAGCACCGAACCAATCACAAGCTGGCCCTGCACGCTTGTCAGAAAGTGTCACCGATCAATCTGCAACTTCTTCTTTCCCAATGCTTTCGCCTAGGTTGAGTCGCGGGGACACGTTGAGCGAGAGGCAATCTAAATTCTGTCCTCGCTGCCTCTCTGTCTAGGCCATTGGAGAGTCAAGCGGCAGCAGCCCATCAAATGCCATTCTTGTCATTTGCTTGGTGATATTGCCGCCAATTGTCCTCATTTCAAATCCGACGGGGGACAGCACAATCTTTCAACCGCCTAAAACAGAACGGCGCGGTTCGGGGAGCGAGGCCTGGTGACGCCGTGCGACCTGCCTAACCGTCTGCGACCATGGCCCCGGTTCCCAGCACGGCAGAGCAATGCCCCAATTCAAGGAGGCCTGTCTCATTTGAAGCATTTGCTTTTACTGCTTATATGGGCTCCCGACCCATTAACCATAGCCAGGCCCATGAAGAGGTGGGAAACAACAATATTAATGAACCTGCCCCCGGCACGTGGCGACTATTCCCCTCGAGCGCTTCGCCTTCTCAAGCAGGCGGTGCCACTATAGCCACAGTGGAGCAAGAAAACCCCACCCTCCCTACTCGCCATTGCCACCTTCCCTACCTCAATCAGCAAGCTCCAGTAGAATAATCCATGGTGTTTCAGCACGCTGACCCGAGACCTTTCCTGTTAGATCACCTTGAAGTCCAGCACATGCAGAATCGGTGATTCATGACAAGAGCAGTGGCGCTAGTTTGATCGCTAGCCAAAAATAAGAATCTGGCGATCATCACCATCGACCCCCTACCCGATATCCCCATGCACTTCGCCAATGTTAGAGGTGTGCTCAATGATTTCCTCCGTCAGATTGTCAGGGTTCCGTTTTAGAGTATTCAGAGAACTAGTCTAGGTCAAGCAATGGTTAGGTTGGTTCATGCTCATGCTAGGGATGCTATGATTGAAGATAGTCCACACGTGTTTGACAATGTTTTGATATCTTTCACTAGGCATGACCGAGGTAGAAATTGGAGAACTGCTGAGTTCAATCACAAATGTTGGATTCTGCTGTTAGATTTCCCCAGGGACTATATCTACGAGCGCACCATCCATCAGTCGCTTGGGGATTTTGCAAGGGTGCTGTTGATTCAAGTTGAAGAAGGGGCTGAGGTAACAATCATCTTGAGGACAAGAGTCCATGATGTGCAGCAGGTTCCACAGTTTGTGGTGATTGAGGACCCAGCCACGGTTGGCAGTGAATCGTTCACGGTGCAGTGTGAGGTGCTTCATCACAAGGTGTCGTATGAAATGCCTCCACTGTAAGATCCAGCACCGGAGAACAACATCCTAGAACATGATATGCCCTATGACTTCATTGTTCTGGGGCAGCCGGCTAATGGATTTAAATAAGATCCAGGAACAGGGAGCAGATGGGGAAGAATAGTGGCTTGGACAGGGTATAGATGTTGATCAAGAACTGGAAGATGCAAAGGCAGAGGAAGGCAACAATGATGAGTTCTTCTTAGGAGATGAAAACATGAACATCGATGAAGAAGAGTTAGCAAAGCAAACGAGCAAAGGGAGATGCAAATGATGTTTTCTTTGTGAATGAGGAACAATTAGGGAACCAACCACCAAATGCAATGCCAAGGGGTCCAAACTTGAATCACAACCAAGATGCCCCAAATCTTAACTTGAATCTGAATGAGGAAGCCTAGGTTCAGCAAAAGCATATCTTGGACCTTAACCGACCACCAAAGGATCAAGATTTGGACCCTGTAACCATCAATCCTGTGGAGGATGATCCATTTGGGCGGGGTACCAGATTCATTATTTCCGCAAGGTTAGGGAGAGGTTTCCAGCTGAACCCACAAACCCAGCCTACTGAAGAACCTGAACCTGAAATCAACTTAGCTTTGGCAGTAGGGGATCATGTTAATCACAATGAACAATAGCAAATACCAGCTTCACCTATCAACTTCTTGGTGGATGAGTTCCCTCCGGAGGAACTCGTGGCCACCGAGGAAGGGGGACGGCCCGAGCAAGGGGATGAGGTGAATATGGAGGGAAACAACATCCATGGAGGCCGGAAGCGGTTTTAGATTCAAATTGGAAGCGGTGCAAGCAACCCGGAGGCCCAATCTACGAACCAAATAGAATAGATGCTTTCCTTGGGAAACCCAATGTACAAGCGAGAAGTAGGCCATAGATGCATCACAAGCTTTGGGTCCGAATAACACCGGAGTACAACAACACACAATATTGGGCCAACGGGGTGGTTTGGAAATTGCACGGGATGACCCCAGAGATGTTCCTGTCAACACTGGTAAGCAGGCTGAACATGGGACATATTATGTCAGCATCCATGATAAAGAAGATACAGACTTACAAGTTCAATCTGATGGGCTTGATAAGCAGAGAGACAATGTTGCAGCAGGCCCAAACTAAATGGCCCATGGTCGTCGAGGCCCATCAGAAATCACCAATGAAGGGACAGGAACAGGGAGTGGCCCAGCAACAAACTGACCAGACAGCCCAAGCCCAAAATGTCCAGCTGGATTTGGGACAGGAGTTGGGCCCGGTAGTGGAAGCAGTTAGCAACCTAAACAAAGCTATCATAGTCAATCAGCTGCTCCTAATTGACACTGAGCTCTTTCAAGTAATGGTGGCAGACAACTTTCAACCAAAAGAAGGTAACAACATACATTCTGGATCCAATCTGATTGGGCTTCAAGAAGATGAGGAACTGGACTGGTCAGAGACTAAGAATGGTGAAGCCAACAAGCTCTAGGCAAAACACTTCACCATAGGTAACACTTCAAGCTTACACATAAGCATTCCAGGAAACTAGGCTAAGTTCTTCATAGTCCACCTTTTGAACCCTACGAATTTTAGTTGGATAAGAAACCTCCTTGCATCGAGGCTTTGGCCCGAGTCTAAATTGGTCGAGCAAGGCACAGTTGATTTTACCATTCCTCACAAATGCCTTGACCAAAAGTTCATATGTTTTACAAATACTGAGGAGTCAAAAGGGATGCCCCCAAAGAAAAGAGTTGCTAAAAGGCATGCCATTGCAGTGGTGGAATCTGAGGTAAGAAGAAGCCCAAGACTGAAACATGCAAATAATGGTTTTATGCATCAATCCTTTGTTGAAAAGAAATGTTGCTTGCCTTGTTGTGTCAAGGCTCCAACCATGAAAAAGGAAGCATTGAAAGTATTGCCGTTAACCTTTGTTGCATGCAAGAATCTGGCGTCTCTGCTGCTCTATAGGCAAAAAGACAAAAACTTTCCGGTAGCCAGAGCCAGGATTATACTGGAAGAAAAGGAGCCCAGCCAGGAGAGACAGGAGGCCGATGTTGATCCTAGTCACAGCAAGACGAATGAGGGGGAACATGTTAAGAAGAACTGAAAAGAAAATGAAGAACAGGAGGATTTGTCAGTGCAAGGGTCCCTCCTTTTATCTAGTTGTTTTGTTAAGAGAACTGGGCATATTTGCCAAGCCTTTTGTAATAGCTAGTACCAAAATCTTAATGGTAAGCGTACCAGTAGTTGTCAGTTTGCTACAGTGGAAACTTTCCAAGTTTGGTAACGCCCGGGGAAGGCCGAGAAACTTATGACTGTCCTATCTTAGTTTTATGGAATGGATGTATCAATCGGTGCTTTGTTAACTGTGGTTTAACCTATGACGCTTGATTATTATCGTAAGTCTCGGCAATGGATGGTACACAAATACTATAGCGGGGATACAATAGGTAGGTTTATACGCGCTTATCAAACACCTCCAAAACACGGTTATGAATATGCACAACATCGAGAATGGAGAGTAATGACCTGGAACATAAGAGACATCAATTCCTCCTAAAAATGGAATGCAATACAAAATAAGTTACTTGAAAGTCGATGTGACATAGCCTGCTTGCAAAAAACAAAGAAAGAAGTGATCGATCACAATTTCTTAAGGAACATCTGTCCTCCGGGAATGGATGCCTTTGACTTCATGCCCTCGGATGGTGCTTCTGGGGTATCATGATAGTGTGGAAAAGTGCTATTTTTGGGGAAACACGAACATTCAACAACAGTTTTGCCATGAATTTAGAGTTTTGCTCTGCTCACAACAGAAACAAATGGACACTCACATGCATCTATGCACCTTGCACATCAGAAGGAAAAACAGTTTTCCTTGACTGGATCAGAAACATGCAGATCAGCAGTGAGGATGATCATCTCATACTTGGGGACTTCAACTTGATCAGAAAAATAGAGGATATAAACAAGCTAGGGGGGACATTAATGACATGTTTAGATTCAATGCAGCCATTGCACATCTAGGACTGAATGAAATCATGTTACAAGGAAGAAAATACACTTGGTCAAATAAACAAACTGACCCATTACTTGAGAAAATTGAGTGGATATTCACCTCTATGAGCTGGGCTATCAACTACCCAATGACCAATGCTCATGGACTGGAGATGATACCTTCGATCACTTTGCTCCTATGTGGTAAACATTTCGACTTCTATCCCCAAGAGTGTTGTATTCGGGTTTGAAAAACGTCTCAAACGCCATGACTTCAATCGATCCTACAACGAGTTGGTCTATATCACCCGATATCAATGACGGTGCTAAATTAAATTACTGACAAAATTTAAAATATTGAGAAAGGACTTGAGAGAATGGCAAAGCACAATGGAGAACCTGAAACCACAATTACAAATGTCGACATGTACTCTTATTCATAGAGGTAATCGGTGAGTACGAGAGATCTAAACTTGGAAGAATGGAATTTCAAAAAAAAATCTTAGAAGATCACCTAATAAAACTACTTGAAAACCATAAAATCTATTCGAGGCGTAGAGGGGAAATTTAAAATGGGTTCAATTGGGAGATGCGGGAACCCACTTCTTTCATGCAAATACAACACTTAGACACGAGATCAAAACTCATAAGTGAGCTAACCGGCAACCAAGGGGTTAGATCAACACAACACGAGACAAAGAGCCCATTCTTTGGGAGGAATTCAAAGAAAGATCTGGGTAAGACCGAGTCCACTTGGATTCACCATTCAGCCTTCCACTCAAATGCAGAATACAAGTGACCTCAGTATTTTGGAAGATCCCTTCACAAAGGAAGAGATTGACAGCATTATTAAAGGTCTGCCAAACTTCAAGTCACCTGGACCGGATGGATTTAATAATGAATTCACCAACGCAGCATGGCTTTCGTGACTAGTCAAAACTTCTACAACCTATGCAACAGCTTTTTCAACAATACTGTTGCCTCCAAAGTTTAAATGGTTCCTACATTACTCGGTCCCAAAAGTGGATACACCGACAATAGTAAATGACTTCGAGACCAATTTCCCGCTTGAACACCTCTATGAAACTAATCACCAAGATCTTGGCAAACAGATCTAGAGAGAAAAATTATCCCACTCATACACAAGAATCAATATGGGTTCATCAAGACAAGAACAATTCGGGACTTCCTAGCTTGGGCATTTGAGTACATACATTTCTATCATCGGTCAAAAAAGGAGGTGGTGATCATCAAGCTAGATTTTGAAAAGGCTTTTAACAAAATTGAACATCTAGCAATCATAAAGATAATGGAGGCAAAAGGATTTGGACGAAATGGATCTCATAGGTCAAAAACATCCTATCAACATGCACTTCTTCTGTTATGTTGAATGGGAAACCTGGCAAGAGATTCCAGTGCAGAAGGGGGTGAGGCAGGGTGATCCTTTATCACCATTGCTCTTTGTTCTAGTAGCAAATTTCTTACAAGAGCTCATAAATAAAGCAAAAAACCAAGGACTATTAAGGCTACCAATTCCTATGCAAAGTGAGAAGGATTTTCCTATAGCACAATATGTTGATGACACATTGATTATCATGGAAGGTGACCCAAAGCAGTTATTCTTCCTCAAAACAGTGTTGCAAAATTTCTCTGAATCAAGTGGGTTAAGGGTGAATTATAACAAATCAATGATGTTGCCAATCAACATGACAAAGGAAAGGTTGGACCGCTTGGCTAGAACCTTTGAGTGTTCAAAGGGCACTCTACCCTTCACATACCTAGGCCTACCACTGGGTACAACAAGACCTAAGATCTCAGATTTCGTACCATTGGTAAACAATTGTGAAAGAAGACTTGGAGGAATCTCCAGCATGTTAAACCAAGGGGAAGACTTGAGATAACTAATGCGGTCCTTAATGTAATGCCAACCTACTACATTTGCACTATAGAACGCCAAAAGCCATAATCAAACATATTGACAAAATTAAGAAGAGGTGTTTGTGGAGAGGGAGTGATATCAATGGAAGGAAATGCCAAAAGCTGCTTGGAAAATGGTGTGTAAGTCCAAAGCTGAAGGAGGATTGGGAATAATTAACTTAGAAGTTCGAACCAAAGTCTACCGATAAAAAACCTGGATAGATTTTATAACAAGAGAGACATTCCATGGGTCAACATAGTATGGGAGAAGCACTATAAGAATGACAGATTGCCGGGAACCACAAAGAAGGGATCATTTTGGTGGAGAGATGTCCTAAAGACCCTAGATGACTTCAAGAGCATGGTTACTATTCAGACAAATCAAGGGGTCACTTGTTTCTTCCGGAAAGATAAATTGGGGGGGGGCTGATACACTAGAAACCAAGTACCCACAAGCCCATTCTTTTGCAAAGAATAAGAACATAAATGTCAGGAAGGCCTTCAACCAAACCGCTTGGGCCAGACTTGTACAATCTGCCACTCTCACTGAGATAACTTTTGAACAAGCTCTTGAAATCCATGAAGAAATGGAAGCATGTTACGGGAATGAGTCGAGAGAAGGACATTTGGTCAACTCCGGGCAAAACTCTCGGTTCAGAGCTGCAAGAGCCTACAAAATTATGATGGGCCATCAAACTATGGAGCCTGCCTTGGATGGTTGTGGAAAACGTCGCCAACCGAAAAACAAAGTGTTCTTCGGATTATTTGGTTAGCTTGTAAATGCGGATTAATGGTATAAACTTGAGTACAAGAAACATCCTAAGAAGGAAAAACATGAACTTGGACTCTTATAGCTGTGAATTCTGTACAAATAATCATGAAGAAACGGTCCAACATCTATTCACGATGGGGAATGCCCCTTTGCTCAACAATGCCGGGGTTTTCGAATGTGCAAACAGTATAGAATGGAGACTCATTTCAGAACATTCAGGCCATCAGAGACCTATTCCGGTGCGTCGGCGCCACCACACTCGATGAATATTGTAGGTACATTGAGAAGGACGCCGCACTGGAGCGGCGGTTCCAGAGAATCAACGTCGAGGAGCCGAGCGCAGACGTGGCCGTTCACATTCTGCAGGGGCTGAAACCGCGGTATGAGGCGCACCATGGCCTCAAAGTTATGGACTCTGCTATTGTTACTGCTGTGCAGCTTGCTGCTCGATATATCCCTGGTACGTACTAGGTACGGTTGGAATGTGCGCCAGCGGCTGAGCGGTAATCCGTCTGCTTCTTTGTGATAAGAGTCTCCCTTGTTGGGCTGGTGATTAATGGTGACATTCGCTTGAGCTGCACCTTCTCGGTGAATCGTGTGAGACGACGGGCAGCTTCACATGGTGTGGCCGTCGCATTCCTTGCCACATTGAATTGTCCCACCCATGGTGGCGTGAGCTATGGCGGCCCCTGCACTAGCGACAACAGAGGTTGACAAGCCGTCGCCAGAGAACGGGTGTGCACCACCGTTGCTTCAACCTCCTAAGCGGCTGCCGCCTGAGTAGGCAGACACCCAAGCACCCCGTTGGCCGGCTTACGACGAGCGAGCCAGCCAGCTCCTCGAACGTCTGATACGACTGAGACAACCCATGCCGGAGCTCCCTCGCTCACGCAAAACACCAATGCCAGTGGATCCAGCTCAAGAAGAAGTAGCGACGTAGTCAGTAGATGGGCCCATCGTGATGTCCCTTGTCGGCTTACTATGGCTCCACGGCGTCATCGTCATCGTCGCCGGGTGCTACCCCCCCCCCCAATGTGCCCCCATTCGAGCTCGGTAGACCGCCCCATGGCGAGTCCGGGAGGCCGGAGGGTTGCCATGAGCGGTGTCGTGGGCTCGTGGAAAGTTTCCACCTTTATCCGTCGATGTCTCAGACCTGGACCGCTCGCAATCCCTGGCGAGGTAGTCAAAGCCGTGGCAGTGCAAGTAACAGTTTGGCAACCAACAAGTCACAATGCTGTGTGAGTAGGAGAAATAGTTGAACCATCTATCGCGAAACTCGGCGGGGATCCTGCGAGCCAGCGGAGCCGCTTTTGGCGATGTTCAATCGAGACGGTTCCGAGTCATGTCTCCGCCATGGAAGGATCTCCCGCCACCCATTGGTGTTTGGGGCGGAGACCCGTCCTCGGCGACCAATACATTGGTGGACAAGGATGTGGCTATCCAAAGGTCGAGCAAGCGAGGCCATGCACCGGCGGGGGTGCGGCCGACTATGCTTCCTCCACCATCTCCCAAGCCCCTATTGCTCAGCGTCAGCCCTGCCATGGCCTCGATTCATGACTAGACGAGTTTCGGCGGGCTGCGGGGACACAGCTAGAGGCTTTTGACGGGCGACAAATGGCATTGAGGTAAGTTGTGGGGTGGCTCCTCCAGTCCTCGTGGCATTCATCCGCCCAACAACGGCTCTTTGTGCGCACACCCAAGGAGCAAGGGTGGAACGGCGCCGTGTCCGGTGAGAGAGTGGAGGAGCTTCCGGAGCCGTCTAGGCCACCCGGAGGCGAGGGATTCAGAATTCTATTCTTCTAGCTCTTGTTTGTTTGTTGAAGTTGAGGAAAATTGATGGGTTTTTTGCTGCATATAGGTCGCCAATTTCCTGACAAGGCAATTGATCTTATTGATGAGGCATGTGCCACCACAAGAATGCAGGTTGCCTCCAAGCAAAAAGACTGAACTCTTCAAGAGAAGTTCTTGGAAACAAATCCAAAGTAGTTGTTTGCCCCGAACATGTTGCACAAGTAGGCATCGTACCTCTATCCCTGCTGCTTACTTGTTTGTGTAAATATAAAATTGCTATTGCTTCCCCGAGCGGGATATGATGCCCTCCGTTCCAAAACACATGCAACTCTGGGTTGCGTGTCGTCAAAAGTAGTGTATGTTTGATCAAATTTCTATTGAATACTATTCAAATTTATGACTTTAAATTAATTTATTAAAAGAATACATTTCATAAGAAATCTAATGATATTTGTTTGATAACATAAATATTAATAACTTTTTATCCATAATTAATCAAACTTGAGATACAAAACCATGGTACTGTGCTAGAATTGCATGTTTTTTGGAGCGGAGGGAGTACCTTGAAATTCTTGTATCTTAAGGCTGTGAGCCGATGGACTGGCATTCCTGTTCACGCTCTTGCTCATGAAGAAAAGGACAAGTTGGTGCATCTAGGCGACAGATTGCACGAGCGCGTTGTTGGCCAGTAGTGACGAAGCCGTGAATTCAAGTGGCGCTGAGCAACTGTTTGCGTGAGAAGTGTTACGGGCAAGGATCGGCCTTGATAACTGCGGTCCTTTTTCTAGGCTCAACCGGTGTTGGAAAAACAGAGCTTGCAAAAGCTCTTGCTGAGCAACTGTTTGACAGTGAGAAGATGCTGATTCGCTTCGACATGTCTGAATTTGTCGGGGCCTGCTCTGTTTTGCGCCTCATTGGAGCACCTCCAAGGTTAATTGTATTCTGGATAGTACATATATGTTGGAGTTCATAAAGATCTCAAAGGCCCAAAGCATGTGAGGAAGTCAATTTGGATTCTACTAATCTCATGAAGAGAAAGTCAATTTGGATTTGACTAATCTCATGAGTATGGAATCAATTTGGATTTGCTAATCACATGATGCATGAAAGATTTAGATAACTCATGATGTTAGTAGAAACATCTACATGCTTGATAAGGAGAAAGTAAAATTGAACTTGATAATGAGTTGTAAATGCATGAATCTTAGCTAATGTCTAGATAAGTATGAGTTGTCTAGATAAGTATGAGTTGCACTCTAGATCCTTCTCATATGACGGTTCGTAAGTCTATAAATAGACTTGCATGGGTCATTGGGATAAAAAAAAAAAGTAATGCCATACAATCAATTGTGAGACCACAAGTGTTTGCCGATTCCCTAGTTCTGAGTTGCCACAAGTAGTTTGCCCCATCCCTGCGACGACGTGCATCGTTGTTAGGGAGAGCAGGTCTCCGAAACTCTCGTCCTTGAGATCCTGCACGGGAGAGGGCGAATAAGGTTTTTGGGAAGCATTTAACGCGACTGCTCATTTGGCTTCTTCATCGACTTCGGCAAGGACTTCGACAACATCTTCATTGAGTTCTTAAGAAACGGTGATCGTGAAGACGTCTTCGTCAACTGTTGGCTTCTCCGAGAGAGATCGGTAAGTTTGTTCTTACTATTTGAACATGTGGTTCATAGTCATCATTTATGTAGTTATTGTCATGATATATTCTGGAATTAAGTTAAATCAAAAAGTGCCTAAAATTCCAACAATATATACACTCTCCTTCTCCAAAGTTAATTAGCTCACTCACTGATCGACGTTAGTATTTCTTTGATGCATGACATGCTCAATTAAGCTACATTGGTCATGAAGATGGTGGCCAGCTGACTGAAAAGGTTCGGAGGCGCCCTTACAGCGTCATCCTCTTTGATGAGGTGGAGAAGGCGGATCCCTCGGTGTTCAACGCCATCCTTCAGCTGCTCGACGATGGCGTTTTGACCGACGGCAGAGGCCGGACCGTGGACTTCAAGAACACCGTGGTCATTATGACCTCAAATCTGGGAGCAGAACACTTGGCAGAGGGAATGCACAGTGAAGAAACAATGGAAGCTGCACGAGGACTTGTCATGAAACAGGTTTGTTTGTTTGTGCATCCATCTTTCCACAAGCTAAGCTGCCTATACATGGGAGAGATTATACACCTAGTTCAGCTACTCGTTTCAGCGGGTTTATCAGCCGTACTACGGCTTATTCTCTCACTGAACACTATTAAAACAACCAAAATCAGCGTGCCCTTGATCGCTCTCTCATCGCAATGTATATGCTGCATGCTCATTTACAGGTTCACAAATACTTCAAGCCAGAGTTCCTCAACAGATTGAGTGATGTTGTGATATTTGAGCCGCTCTCGCGTGACAAGCTCAAGGAGGTGGTCAAAATTCAAATGAAGAGCATCATTGCCAGTGTAGCCGACAAGGGCATCTCTCTGTCCGTAAGCGATGCCGCCATCGATGTTATATTCTTGGAATCCTACTGCCCAGTAAGCGCTGAACAACTTTACTTTTGGCATTGAAGTATATATAGTTCAGTAAACGAAGTTTTTAAATATATGTCTTGTGTCATCATCTGGTAAATTTGCTGGTAATAATACCATGCATGATTTGTCTGTCTCCATGCATCCTGCAGATGTATGGTGCAAGACCAATAAGGAGGTGGGTGCAAAAGAACGTGATAACGAGGCTTTCCGAGATGCTAATCAATGGAGAAGTCGATGAAGGCTCCACTGTCTACGTCGATGCTACTGAAGACAAGAAGGCGTTGAGATATGAAGCAACAAAAATGGCTAGAACGCAAGACGAGATGCATGATTTGGAAATTGCTACCGACTCCGATGATGGTGTCTTTGGAGCTGGCTCCCATAGCTGCAGTCAGATCTGGTCGTGGGCGTTGGTATCTTTACCTATCAGGTTTACAACTTTTTCTCCTAGGTATTGTATTTGGTCTCAGCAGAATTTAGCAACTAATTGACGGCACGGTCAAACTTTTAGCTACTCAACAATATAATTTTTTTTAGGGAAATGGTCTATTTTAGGCCATTGAACTTTTGGTAAAGTCTAAGAATGATGGATCTTTGACCATTTAATTTTTAAAACCATTCATATTTGACCATCGGACGGTTTGATGGGTGGTTTCGCAGATGGGGATGCCACGTGGTGGTGGGCCTACTTGTGAGTCTTCTTCTCTCCTCTTCCCAGAACGAAAATGACGTATGTATGAGAATATGCGGAGCTTACTTAAAAAATCTTGCATGTCGTATTTAAAAATTTAAAAAAAATGAAATTTTACACACCAATAGTACATCACTAGATGAGCATTGTACCAAAATTTAAGATTCAAATACCTTTTATAAAAATTCATATGAAAAAAACAAATTTCAGCCACTAGCTAAAATTTATTTATTTCATATGAATTTTTATAAAAATTGTTTGAATCTTAAATTCTGGTACAATGTTCATCTAGTGATGTACTATTGGTGTGTAAAGTTTTAAATTTTTTAAAAACTTTTAGGTATGACATACAAAACTTTTAGAGTAATCTCCACATATGCTCATACATACGTGGATGTATTTCAGCTCCTCTTTCTTTCTCTCCGTGTCTCCTCTCTCCTCTCTATTTCTTCTCTACTCTCTCCTCCGCGGCAGGCCGCCGTGCCCACGAGCTCAAATAGGACACATGTGCACACAAATATACGGAAAGCTATATAATTTGTGATCCAGAAGCAGCACAGGAGTTCTAATCCAGCCAGGGAATACGTATTGGCCGTTCGAGGTCGCTTGCAGGCGCATGCAGATTGGAGGATGACACCCCGTCCTCCGCCACACAGTACGGTGGCAAACGGACAAACAGAGAGGAGAGGCCCGTAGCCGCCGGCCGGCCGGGCCGAAGACGGGACCGCCCAGCCAATGGTTCGACGGCAGTGCAAGCCCGCGATCTGTGGTCACGACGTCACTGATCACGTCGATCCGAACATGTATGCTAGCTGCCCGAGATGCTATATCTCACTGTGCCATCCGTCGCGCGTCCTCCTTCCATCCTTCGCGCGCGCGCGTGCTGGTAGCTGCTACGTGTAGTTGCTTGTCGCGTAGCTGGATCTGATAGAATGATCTGGCGGAAGCGAGCTACGCCTAGCTAGAGCAATCCATGCAGGCACGGCTGTCAAGTGTCAAAGAATGCTGATCAAATTGTGGCTGACGTTGTTGAATGGAGGAGTCTTCAACAATTTTGCTGTTTGTGGTGTCCTGAACCGCGCGCCTGTCTGTGACTGTGTATGTATAGTCCATGGGGTTATCCATATGTAGAGTATTATATGGAGCAAAATCGATGGTTTGTTTGATACTATAACGTAAGTTTTTACTAGTAGGCTTTTACTAGAAGTATTCGAGTAATAAAAAAATGTGGCTCATAATAATAACCGCTCTAAGGTTATTTTCAGTGAAAGTTTTATTAACATTTAATATGCTACCACATAAACGATTTTGATGACCTGACAACTCTCCTGATCCATTACCTGCTAAAGATGTCTCATGGAATTGAAATGTCTGTATGAAATAAGTGAATGAAACTATGCAATTGATAATCATGGGAATTCTAGGTCATTTGATTTAGACAGAGGCATCGGTGATACTGTATGTTGGTAGGGTTCCCTGTGTCCTTGGGTATCTTAGTTCACTATGAATTCAATAACACTAGACTTATATCTAAGGGACTAATGGTTTTACTACTAGAAAAGCTTACAAACAAATTAAGGTGATAACCAATTACACCACCCAGATGTGAATAGGCTTATAGTCCAATGGTAGAATTGTCCAGTGTACCCATCAGTGTTCATATTCTGGAGCTCGCACCTTTTTTTGGGATTTTCCAGCGTTATGCATTAGTGGTAAGTGACATTCCCGTCGACAATCCTCGACGGCAATCCTCAAGAGGATGATGATTTCGAACTTTGGTTCATAGACTTTATCGAAGCAGGGACTAGAGAGGCGCACTCAACGGCAATCCTCACTCTATGGCACATCTAGAAAGAAAGAAATGTGAGGGTTTTTAATCAGGCTAAAGCTACAGAGCAAACGGTTTCAGCAAGAATAAAGGACGAAGCGGCAGACTGGACCTCAGTGCACCGGCTTGCACGTCCAAGAAATAGGATTGTAGACAATGTTGTGAGTAATTAGCGTAAGCTTCTTAAGTCCTGTGAGGCGATCTGCTAAACAGGAAGCGCTACTCGCGCACTTGTATGTTTGAACTCCATTCTTGCTTATTAATACAAGCCGGGTAACCGGATCTTTCAAAAAAAACATTCCCGTCGACAACGAGACGCTAGTGGTGACTTCGGGAATCTCCAGATTTGTCGGTTGCTCAGTCCTTCGGAGGTGCTCATAGGGGTAGGTTTGCATACGTGTGTTCATAGGAGTGAGTGTGCATGCGTGTTGTAGCCGTTTGCGTTGTACTGTGTTAAAAATTAGGGGATTTCAGAAGCCTCACTCTTGTTCCCTTGGCTCTGGTCATGAGGTAATCATGGTAATAGTCATAGAGGCAAGAACAAACTTTTGCGGTAATATTTTCACAGAAATAATGATAATAACAGACTATTGAACTTGGACTATCTAGAAAATAAGGAATAGCATCATCAATGATAATGACATCTGCAACCTCACGGTTTGGGAAAAAAAAATAATTTTAAAGAGGAGCTTGGATTGGTGTGCACCAAAGCCAAGTCCAGTAGGGGCAATCTCCTAAGCCTGTGGAGAGAGAGAGAGATTTATCTTATTATTTGTTTTTCTCTTTTGTTTTTGGTCCAGTTGTCTTCTAACTTTTGTACTTTTTGTATATGATTGCAACCCCCCCCCCCCCCCCACCCCACCCCACACACACACTCCCTCTATATATAAAATGTAAAATAAAAGCCAGCGATCGATCTTTCATGGTGACTTGTTCAAAAAAAAAAAAGATGGTTTACCCATATTTTGTTATATCACACGTTCTCGGAATCAACACTGTGAAACTCTTCGTCTTCGATGACCTAAAACAAAGGGAATTGATGTCTAAAATATAGAGTTTTCTTCAGAAGACAGATATAGGACATGCGAACATCACAAAATACATCATATAATAACATTTCATGCACACAGTACACAAACATCACACATGTCGCCTAAGAAGCAAACGTAAATTCAGATGACTATTGTACATACGTGAGCATCGTAAAATACATCATAGAACATCGTATGTATCCTACAGTAGTACGTGAACATCACAAAATTCACTATAGAACATCGCGACACAAAATTCAGGTGCCTGAAGTATAGGGAAAGTGTTCTTCAAAAAAAAAGAATAGGAAAGAGAAAAATAAATTAACTATGTTAGAGATTAGAGAATGTACTGTAATGGGCCAGACGAAGCTGGACACGTACTATACCTTGGCTGCCAGCGTGTGTCGTCGTCTATATATGATCACCCGCGGGTGCCAACTGGTTTCGTATATGTTTTCTTGTGTTTCTCGCGTGCTAAGTGCTGAGAGTGACGACCAAGAGTCCGTCCGTCTGGCTCGATCGGTTGGCGCGGCCATGGCGAGCGCGCCAAGACGAAGCTGCGGCTGCAGGAGAGGGTCGCGCTCCCCCGCACGGCGTGGAAGCTGGCCGACCTCGCCGTTCTCTTCCTGCTCCTGGCCCTCCTCGCTCACCGTGTGTCCTCGCTGATGGCGGCCAGCGGCGGCGCAGCGTGGTGCTGGGTCGTCGCGCTCATCTGCGAGACGTGGTTCACGGTGGTGTGGATCCTCAACATGAACGCCAAGTGGAACCCCGTCCGTTTCGACACGCACCCTGAACGCCTCGCCGAACGGTGAGTCGTGTATAGTGTGGTGGTGGCAAGTACACTGTACAGTACCACGTAACGCTTTTTTTTTTCCCTTCGTTAATCTTATGCGTTCAATGATTAATTTATCAGGGCCGACGAGCTCCCGGCGGTGGATATGTTCGTGACGACGGCGGACCCGAAGCTGGAGCCGCCGGTGGTGACGGTGAACACGGTGCTGTCGCTGCTGGCGCTGGACTACCCCGCGGGCAAGCTGACGTGCTACGTCTCCGACGACGGGTGCTCGCCGGTGACCTGCTACGCGCTGCGCGAGGCCGCCGAGTTTGCCAAGCTCTGGGTGCCGTTCTGCAAGAAGCACGGCATCAGTGTCAGGGCCCCCTTTGTGTACTTCTCGGAGCGTGGCGGGGCCGCCAACGACGACGACGAGTTCTTGCGCGCTTGGACGTACATGAAGGTAAAGCTAGCAACTGCAAAATTATTTCTGCAATGTCTGATCGTGTGTTGTTGCATGTAGAACGAGTATGAGGATTTGGTCCGCCGGATCGAGAACGCCGAAGAGGAGCCCCTAGTACGGCGCCCCGACGGCGAGTTCGCCGAGTTCGTGGGTGCTGACCACAGGAATCACCCGAGCATAATCAAGGTAGAGACATGCACAAGAGAAATGCAGCATGGCCCACGTTCGTCTCTTTGTGTTTTCTTGCTAACAAACAAACATGGCCCACGTTCCTCGCTTTGTATTCAGGTGTTGTGGGATAACAGCAGCAAGAGCAAGAGCAATCAGGCTGCAGGACATGGAGTCCCAAGCCTCATATACGTCTCCAGGGAGAAGAGCCCCACACAGCACCATCACTTCAAGGCCGGCGCCATGAACGTCCTGGTACGTATTGCCATGGGTGGCAACTGGCAAGGCAACGGCATGGCAACCCGTGCTCCAGCCCCCCCCCACCACCCCCCCACGACATGGATTTCCACAGCGCCCCACCTTAGCCCCAACTACAAATTTGAGGAGGAAGAAGAAGGGAAGGCAGGGCGGGAGGAAGAAGAAGAGGAACCAGCCCCCCCTGCCGTCAATCCTGGCTTCGTCGCACTGATAGGCCTGAACATTTGCCTGAACATTTGCCTGTGCACTGACTGCAGACAAGGGTGTCCGGGGTGGTGACCAACGCTCCCATCATGCTGAACGTGGACTGCGACATGTTTGCCAACAACCCGCAGATCGCCCTCCACGCCATGTGCCTCCTCCTAGGCTTCGACGACGACGTCCACAGTGGCTTCGTCCAGGCGCCGCAGAAGTTCTACGGTGCCCTCAGGGACGATCCTTTCGGGAACCAGATGCAGGTTCTATTCGAGGTAACGACGTACACGTCGCTATCATTGTCACTATCATGTTAGCTTGTACATATCGACAACTTTGTCGTCTGTGCTGCTGAGCTCATGTAGAAAATTGTACACGGAGTTGCCGGACTTCAAGGCATATATTACTGTGGCACGGGTTGCTTTCACCGTAGGAAAGTCATGTACGGCGTGCCACCATACTCCGCCGCCACCACCAGCATCAAAGGTGACGACATGCCTCGAATGACTGACAGCTCGCAATGTATTCTGATTCAGTCTATGATCTTGACTGGTTGTGAAACACAAACTCTCTGCCGACAGATTCACCATCTTACAAGGAGCTACAGAACAAGTTTGGCAGATCGAAAGAACTGATCGAGTCGGCAAGGAGGATCATCTCCGGGGACATGTTCAAAGCGCCAACGACTGCGGTGGTAGACGTAGACGCAGGCCTAACGTGTCGCGTCGAAGCCGCGAAACATGTTTCTGCCTGCAACTACGAGGCCGGCACGAGCTGGGGCCACGAGGTTGGCTGGGTCTACGGGTCCATGACCGAGGACGTCCTGACGGGTCAGCGCATCCACGCTACCGGCTGGAGGTCGGCGATCCTGAACCCCGACCCGCCGGCGTTCCTCGGCGGCGCGCCCACAGGCGGGCCGGCCAGCCTCACCCAGTACAAGAGGTGGGCGACGGGCCTCCTGGAGATACTTCTCAGCCGCCATAACCCGTTGCTTGTCGCTGCATTCAAGCGCCTCGATTTCCGACAATGTGCTGCGTACCTAGTCATCAACGTGTGGCCTGTCAGGGCACCTTTCGAGTTGTGCTACGCATTGCTAGCGCCTTATTGCCTCATTGCAAATCGCTCCTTCCTGCCAAAGGTAATCGATCATTCCATCACCGGTCCAGTCCTTGTGATGTGATGTAGGCGTCAGAGCCAAGTTTCGTCATCCCACAGGCGCTGTTCCTGGCCTACAACACCTACAACCTGGGCGAGTACAAAGACTGCCGGCTCTCGGTGCGCGCCTGGTGGAACAACCAAAGGATGCAGCGGATCGTGTCGTCGTCTGCCTGGCTGCTCGCGTTCCTCACCGTCGTCCTCAAGACGCTCGGCCTCTCGGAGACGGTGTTCGAGGTGACACGAAAGGAGCAGTCCGACAGCAGCGGCACCGACGACGACGCCGACCCGAGGCAGTTCACCTTCGACTCGTCGCCGGTGTTCGTCCCACCGACGGCGCTCACGACGCTGACCATCGTCGCCATCGCCGTTGGAGCGTGGAGGGCGGTCGTCGGTGCGGCGGAAATCGACGTGATCTGCGGTGTCGGCCCGGGCGTCGGGGAGCTCGTGTGCTGCGGCTGGCTGCTGCTCTGCTTCTGGCCGTTCGTGAGGGGGCTCGTCAGCAGGGGAAGCTACGGCATCCCATGGAGCGTCAGGATCAAGGCTGCTCTGCTCGTCGCCGCGTTCGTGCACCTTTTTCTTTGTGCACATGTCCACGCGCAAGTAATTACGGCGCGTGGCCGTGTGGCCGAGATGGTTTGGTTGACGTGACGGGAATCATCTGGGAAGCAGAAACATGTCCGTAATCCTGTACCGTGTCTAAGATTGTGTTGTACCTTTGCTTCCACCGTCTGTACAAAATTCTTGCAGAAGATATTTGGACACATGTGTCACATGTCACACCAGCACACACGAGCTATGTGACACACGTGTCATGTCGTCTACTGTTAGAAACACAAGCAAACTAAATTCAGAACAGATTTGCAAGCTACGCAGAAGCTTTCTGGATTCCATGGTAACTAGTGAACGAGCTGTGAAAATACGAGAAGACGCAGCTCAATCTCGCTTTAGGGCCCGTTTGGATCCGTCCTCCTCTCACCTTTTAGTACCTCTTATTAAGTGACTAGTAGGACTAAAATATTTTAGTCACTTTTCAATCAGTTTATTTAGAAAGTTTAGTGTCTAAAGTGACTTTAGAAGGTGAGATCAAACGCACCCTGCTCACACGGGAGTGCTAGGCATGAGCGACACTGAGCCAGTGCTAGGCGTGCCACATATGAAGGCACACTCAAAGCACAAGTTATTTGTGGATTCTGTCCCGGTGGCACGGTACGCGGTATGTCAACATAATAAACCTAAATGTTGTTCAACAAAGATTTGGCAACCACCCGGATGCTACATGGTTAATACATCAGGTGCACCTCGCTATTTCCCTTTTTTGAAGTTTTGACATTTTTTCCGCTTAAAAGATACTTCACTTTTTTTTTGTTTTCGACAATTTTTTCACTTAAAACGCATGATAGATTTCCATCAAACTATATACTTCCGTCTTTCATAGAGGACCGAGACCCTTTTAAATTTTTAAGTTAATTATAAATCAATCCATTATAAATTTACCGTCTCTAAGAAACATCATTATCATCTAATATCCCGAGTGCCATTCAAACTAAAATTCATATAAAACTTGAAATAGTTTTGTATGGACCAGAACGGCCTCTACTACTCGATCTCCAACTCCTCACTCACTAACATGTGGGTCTTGTATGTTATCCCCGTCCTCTCCTAGCCTCCTTCACCAGTATGCCACATCTTCCCCATAAGGCGTTGACGGAACCACCTTGTATCCGTCCTCATCTCCTGCACTGTAGCATTGGTTGTTCTGCTCACGAAGACGTGCCTCATGGTGTCCTCCACTCGCCAGAAACACTTGGCGCTGGGATAGGCTCGGCCAACGGCGGTTATGCAGGAGGCAACATTGGTGTGGGTGAAGTGTACGAGCATCTCCAACAGTTTTGCTAAAATTCACTTGGTAAATATTATGATTTGACAACTCTCTAAAATATATGGTAAGTGAAACAATGAACCCTCTCCAATAGTTTGCCATTTTAACTTGGTAAATTAAAGAAGTAGGCACACAACCTACCGGTCCCAACAGAAGTTGCCGCGACATCTTCACTTGGTGCAAGGTAGAGCTCCTAAAGAGTACATGATATATTTTACACAGCATCTACATGACAAGAAAAAGCTAACAAAACAAGAATCACATTTTTTAAGCATTATATAATGAGAACTGCTCCAGTACTCCCTTTTAAAAATATTACACGATTCTCGAAGCACTTAAATGGATCCTGCCTGAGTCACGGGAGTCACGGATGGACACACGGCGTTTGTTCCAAATTGAATTGGGCTGGGTTCTAGGCTCCTGCTAGATGGGCTGAGGCCTAGGCGGGATCCAGGTTAGCTGCTTTGAGATTCGTGCAAAAATACTTATGTATTTTTCAAGATTCACCATATATTAACAAATAAATAGAGTTCAATGTAAAAGTATCACAAACATTTTTTCGCGACCGGGACTTCACCCGTTTTTCATTAAGAGGAGAAAAACAAAGTTTACAAAACAGATGAAGCAGTAGCGGCAAGATGCCACGCTGGCACACTGGATGTTGCTTAAGGTTTATATTACAAGACTGTTTGGCGACCACAGATGCAGCACTTCGCGGATCATGACAATACCGGCTAGCGCCCAGTCCTCTGCCTCTGCCACTGCAGCGTTGGTGAGCTCGACTACCGATCTCGTCAGCTGCTGGAACACTCTCATGTTCCTCTCCTTCCAGAGGGTCCAAACGATGAGCATCAGAACGGTGTCGAACACCTTTGCCCCAGCTCTGTCGAGGCAAGCGCGCTGACGAAGCCACCATTCAGCCAAGTCATCCTCCACTACCGGCGCCAGATTAGTGAGTTGTAGGGGTTGGAGCAGGGACACCCAAAGTTGTCGCTCGACCACACAACCGAGCAATAGATGAGAGAGCGTCTCCGGGTGCTGATCGCAGAGAGCGCAGTTGTCGTCAGTCTGCAGCCCATGCCGTCGTCTTCGTTCCGCTGTCCAGACCCGATGGTGCAGCGCCGTCCAGAAGAAGAATTTTACCCTGGGTGGGGCCTTGACCTGCCAGAGCTCCTTGGCACCAAGGAGCGTAGAAGAGTCGTGGAAGAAGGCCCTGTAAGTGTCACTGATTGAGTACGAACCATTCGGTGACCATCTCCAGAGGAACTGATCCGGCATTCCGGTGGTGAGCTCGACGTTTCTCAAGAGAGCCCAAACTCTGAAGTAATCACGTAGCACCGCTGTCGTTCCAGCCCCAACAATGTCGTGTGCCCACCTGCGACCGACAATAGCATCCCGAATGACACGTCTCTTACTGGAACGCGAGGTCGCGCCGTAGAGCGCCGGGGCGAACCGGCGCAGCACGCCGACCGTGGACCAGTTGTCTGTCCAGAAGAGCGCGCGCCTGCCATCGCCAATCTTCTCCGTCAGGCTCGCGACGCACATCGTAGCAACGTGTTTTTCCATCGTTGCCGGCAGCCTCGCCCAACAGCTCTCTGGATCCGTGCAACGTAGCCACTCCCAGCGCAGTCGTAGGGCATACCCAAAGTAGCGGAGGTCCAGTACACCCAGACCACCAAGGACGCACGGCCGAGCAACGACTGGCCAGGCCACTTTGCACTTGCCGCCCCCACAGGAATCCGTTCCAGCCCATAAGAAAGCTCTGCGCCGCTTGTCGATCTGCCTGATGGCCCAATCCGAGAAGGAGCAGGCGATGCTCACATGGACTGGAATGGCGGACAAGGTTACCTTGACAAGTAGAGTTCTGCCGGCGTTGTTGAGCAGACCGGACTTCCAGGTGGGGATTCGCGCCGCGACGACATCGATCAGGGGTTGTTCCTCCGCGTGCCTCAGTCTGCGAAGAGACAGAGGTATTTAATATTTTTTATCACAAACAGAACATCAGTTTCCAACCTATCACAAACATAGTATTTAATATTTTTTATCATGTAGTACTCCAGTGCCTCCTTCACCATCAGCACATCAGTTTCCACAATAACCACCGCGATCCCCATGGCAACTGCTGCTCTCAGCCTGCCTTGCAGCGCAGGCGCTCAGGATGAAAAGCATCCTGCAAATGCTCGTACCTGCCAATTCCCGCCTTCAGCTTAGCACCCCTCTCATCCCTGATCACAACCCCCAGCCTCCATCGTCACTACGGCTGAAAAAAGCACCATCAGAGTTGAGTTTGATCTCCCTCGGTTTTGGTGTCCCCCATCTGCTAACCTGACGGTTTTTCGACAACAGGCACCTTTCCAGGGTAGCATTCAGATTGTGCCACATCCGGATCAGCATCAAGGCAGCAATCAATAATCAATACATATGCATTTGCGCAAGGATTGGAAGATCAGATCTGCCCAAAATGACAAGAGGGTCGCAAACAGCAACGAGGCCGCGGCCCCTAGAATTATATGGTCGAGTAGCAAGGATGTCTACAATTCCGCCATTAGTGACCAACAAACCATACAGCAGAGCAGATCATATAGCCACGACAGCTTTAACTTCAAACAGTACTTATCATACGAAACAGTACTTATTACACGGTACTATGAACCGGACTCCTTATTGTCATCTCTACTATAATTGGATTCTTCTAAAAAGAGTGGGAAGCCTGGATCTCACACCCTGACCCTCAGCCAGGCTTCCCACCCTCCTGCTCCTCACCCACGCCAACACCCTCACATCCCATAGTATCGTAGCCACGGGTTCGGTACCTCATATCCACGGAAAAAAAATATTGATCCCGTAGTCTTCCTCTTTCCACGTAAAAAATATTCAGCCCTCACAAGCACGGTTCAAATTTGAATCCCCACGCCTGCCGCCGTGATCTGCGCGTCTCACCCAATCTCTGCCTCGCTCACGATCCCCGTCTCACGATCTTCGTCTCCAATTCACGACGGCGTGCTCGCGATCTCCGTGAGACGGGGCGACTCGCAGGTGAAGTTTGTCGTCAGTGCCCACGGCGGCGGTGTCGGCGGCGCCACGATCTTCGGCCTGCGACGTGCCTCGGCGATACATACACGAGGGCAGTGGATCGGACACGGCGGCTCGCCCACACGCGCGATCGTGTACGGCGGCCACCAGACGAACACCCACGAGCGCGGAAGTGTTCCACGCGCAAGATCTCCACCCACGAGACGGACACCTACGAGCGGAAGTGTTCCACGCGCAAGATCGGCCACGGCGGCTCGCACACAACTGCCTGACAGTCCACAATGCCGGCCTCCTCCGCATGACTATGCACCGTCGACGTGAAAGCCACAGCTAGCCCTGCTCCCGTGAAGCCTCCGCCGCCATACACCAGGTGATATCTACAAATGAGATGTATATATGGGCGTGCATCCGGCTAATGAACATCAAGCTGGAGATATGAATTCGGGGACCAATCCAGCAACATATTCGAGCTCATCGGGATGGACATGGTTATGTCTTCGTGCCCCATTTATTTTCTTGCAGATTGCTGAATATGTTTATGCTCTTCAGTTTGATTATTCACAAATTTAATTGCTTGTTCAGAAAAAAAAATACATGACTGGAATTTAACTTACTGTGCTATTGTTTTTTAACCTGCTATTATTTCTGAAGCAAATAATATTTTTTTTTTCTTGAGAAATAAAAGAGCTTAAGATGCATGGTATGCAAAGCCATCTCAAGAAACAGAGCAAGCGTTCGAAAATCCTAACCGGTTGGTTTAATTTGTGTCCGTGTTTTAATTTGAAAATCCTAAGAGGTTTCTGTTACCTCATCTTCCTGGGGTATTGCTAGCACTAGCAGCGCATCTTATAGTTTCTAATCATCAAGCTTTTGCTTTGCTAACTTCTGAAGCAAGCCATGAGAGAATTTTGGGCAATGATCTACAGGTAAATAGATCATGAACACTCTCTTTTCTAATATGCAACAAGCAGGATGGTTCTGTGCTCTGTATGATAATTAGCTCAAATTTGAAATCTTTCTCTCTGTTCCTGTGATTTTTTTATATTTTTTCTACAGGCTATTTTTTGTTTGACTCCAAACAAAGACCATAGATGCATGTATGTGTTGTAGTAGCAAGACTACTAAATTGGAACTGATCTTTGTTTGTCATTGCCCTCTCTTTCCCAGCCTCCTCTTATTTTGATCCTTGATCCTAGGCATGCTGATTTTTTTCCTATAGATGTGTAGTGGAATAGTAGTTTGACGCAAAATTTAACATTATTTATAAATATGTTATAAATCAACGAAGCAATGCTATAATGGTTCAAGTTTTAGGGAACACATAAATAAATATGTTACCAATGGCCTTCTTTGAAATGAAATCTACAAGTTGCTTCTGACATAGGTTATTGTTCTGTCAATTGAGCACGCTCTCGGCCGGCATTTGCCTGCCACTGCTAATTCTCATATGACTGTTTCCATATGTCTAATTTCTGTATGACTTTCCTGCAAAACAACTGTCTAATTGACTGCCACTGCTAATTCCCATATGACCATTACTATTACTATTTCTGCTAATTCCTATATGACTGTTTCCATATGTCTAATTTATGAATGACTGCAAATTCCCATGATTCAGTAGTCCCTTGAGTTCCTTCAATGGTCTCAAACGCAACAGGTCCCAAATGACTATAGAGAAGCACTAATCTAAGCTATTTGAAATGGTTATTATCATCTATGTGTACTATATTTTCAGGCACCGACATTAATGAAGGCAACGAGTGTTCGATTTTTAGAAAGTGCATAGATACTGTGCAGTGTGTAGTGATTAGTGAAAGACCATGCAATCAATTTCTTGTGGTGCTATATAACCACTTCAATTCCATACTGATCTTTAAGGAGACATCGCACGTACTGCAGGAGCATAAATAGTTATGGTAGGACTTGTATACAATGGGCTGTTGCTAGAAGTTTGATCACCTAGGCTGAAGTGTGTTCCAATGTCGAGAATTTGTATGTTTCATAGTTTTATTAGACTTTTTAAAAAAGATTGCATAATTTCAGGTCTGTGTTTCACCATGTCAGTTTCTCACGGACAGCTCCCCATCAGTCAGGTAACCCTTCAGAGCCTACCTGCATTCTCGCGCTCATCAGACAAATGTTTCATGTTGATCTGAATCAGTAGAATTATTAGCATGCAGGATATCATGTGCACCCTTCGTGGATCCTTCAGTACATATGTTGATCTGCATTAGCAAGACATGAGGTAAATTTTCTTGGGCACAACCATGGCTTCATGTCTATTCTTGTGCTTGGCCAACCTTGTCTTTGGTGAGAAACTATTTTTGGGCACGCCCATGCGTTTTCAACCTTTCAATGCTAATTAAGTGAGTCATGTCAATATTAGACATGCATATCCAGAATGAGTTTAGCGTGTACATTGCTATTTTGTTAATTTCAGAAAATGACAATATTAGACATGCATAATAGAAGATACACATTGCAGCACACGACTGTGCATATGTGCAGTATATTTGGTCCACTTGAACATGTAGATCTTCCTGAAGCATAAAATGGCCATAAATTGATCCTACTCCTGGAAATCTGTAACAGAAAGCCCCTAGAAATCTATAGGTATTTAAGGTTTAACACCTAGCTTTGGAGAATTCCTACTTGAATGAAACATGTGCAAAGCAGTAATTTGGGAACTAGGAGGCTCTTCCATATTGAAAGTATCTCTTCATATAGGAGGTGTCTTGTTATTAATTTGAACCTTGATGCAAATACCATGGCTAAAATATAGAGGGAATTTTCTATTTTTTAATATACACCGATTGCGAAGTTGGCCCCCCAAAGTTCAATTCCAGTTGGAGATTGGGTTGAATGGACATTCCAAGAGGAGTAGAATTTCTTCATCCGCTCTAGCAAGAAAATTAAGCGGCATGTATTCTGGATTTATCGAAAAGCACCGAGCTCATATTTCTACGTTGTTAAATGATGTTTGGCTGTATGGCTCAGTGTCAAAATTGTCTTGTGGTAGGATTTTCATGTAATAGCAAAAGATACGTAAGAAACTTAAGGCATTGCATATATCCCTTGAAACAAAGCCGTGGCGTTAGCACAGGCATTATACTATATAAAACAGTTCAACCGACGACCAAACTTGACACAAACCAGACTCTTGTTCAGAAATAGAACAGTTCAAAACCGACGACCAAACTTGACACGAACCAGCAGACACCTTGGGAAACAAATTAAAAGAGTTCAACGACGACCAGACTTAACACGAAAATACGACGGCAGCCTCCAAGTGCAAGGAGCAGAGCGATTTGTTGCATTGGTGAGAAAGCATGAGCGCGTTGTTAGCCTCAGAACTCAGATGTTGATCAGATGCACCATCTCTGACACTGCCAGCTTGAACCTGTCTTCAGCACACAGATTCTCCGGAAAGCGAGCCGATGCCAAAGCCGGATTCACCTGCAGGTCAATTGTCATCCACGACGCAAATAAAAGATTTGTAAGGTCCCAGCCATAGATAGAATACAAGCTACTCCGGCAGAACTTTGCAGGTAATGTTTGGTGACTTACGCGCGCATGGATGCCATACATGCGGAAGCCATCCTGGGTGGAGATGGTGGTGGTGACGACCTCGATGTGGTTCCTCTCCAGCACGAACAGCGCCTTGGTCAAAGTGCCTAGCTCCCGCGGGCAGTGCAAGTTGATGTACGCCTCGTTGTTGGCCACGCTCACCACCACATTGTGCCCGGTCCACGTCTGGAACCCCGCCACGGGCGCCGGGAAGGGCACCGCGCCACGGGGCAGCTGTGCGCCGGCACCGGAGGAGGAGCCGCCTGCCCCGGCTGCAGCCACCGCCGTCACCAGGGCCTTGTTCGCTGCGTTCACGGCGGCCAGCTGCGCCTCCAAGCCGTGCACCATGTCAGCCAGGTTCACCTCCCTCGACGACGCTGCTGCCGCCGGTGCTGGCAGCGCTGGAGCGGGATGGCGAGCGGTTGCCGCATGGCTGCTGCTGCCGGCACCCACCACCAGCTGCTGCTGGCCATGCTGCTGCTGCGCCGCCAGCACACGATTGCACTCCATCTTCCGCTTCTCCAGCTTCTGGACTTTGCTTTCCAGGGTCTTGATGAAGGTCACGGCCTCCCCAACTATGGTGGCCTTGTCAGCCTGCAAACATCATATCAATTTGAACATAAATGGAAACGTCCCCTGAAAAATCATTGAATTACCAATACAACAGATCATGCATATTTGCACAACTGAAAGATTAAGACAGAACAAAAGGTGAATCCAAGCCCAATAAAATTAACTGAAAATACTCATAAAAGGTTCAAAGTAAGATCCTGCTTGCAATAATACACAAATCTTTTGCGTATTCGAGAAAAAAAAAATAGTTTTTTTTACTTGTCAACGCGATTTATCTATCATCACTATATGCCGTGGGCACACCATGGCAAATAAGTATTGCTACATTGCAGTTTTCACAGAGTACACAATTCACTGAACATGGAGTACTCGACATTTGGATATCAAATGTACATTGAGATATCAAATGTTGCAATTGCTAGGTGATTCCACAAACTCATTGCAGCTTCCCTGTCATGTTGTGCTAGCGTGGTCCGGGAGATCAGATGACAATGGAGAGGGGTTCGTATGCAATAGTTACCATAACGGAAAATTAGGGAGGATACAATATGTTGCGAAGGAAGATGGCTAAGAAATGAGAATAGAATGATGGAAGTGGCAAAATTGGAAGGAGGCAATTTGAGTTGGATGTGAAAATAAGGATTGGGACTAACATTAGACATGTTGAAACTACGGGCTGAGACGGGCTTTAAAAAGCCCAATGACAAATCCTAGTGCCTGAGCCCACCCAAAGGCTAACAGCAAACCAAAGAAAAAAAATCCCAAGCCCATCCCTATACACCAGTTTTACCTAGGTCTAGGCTTATTTCAGGCTTCTGTCCAAATGTAGAAAACCAAGCTTGGCCCAAGAATTACTGGACTAAAAAATTGAAGTTCCAACCTGCTCAATGCTGGTCAGGTCATGCTTCCCATAAACAGTTCTAGCTGGCGTATATGACTTCTATATAAGCAAGTTGAGTTATGTGTTCTCCCAATTTATTTTATGAGCTGGATTTCGAACGAAAACAAGAAACTAAATCAAGTCTTGTAGCTGCTGGACTAAATGACACATAGTACTTCTAATTGCAATATATCGAACAGATCCAACCCAATCGACTATATTCTTCATCCTCCTCTAGATCGACTTTCTTCCTTATTTGGATCTGGAATCCACATCTAGTGCTCGTCTTCCAGGGCATCATGCCAAATCTATAGCATCCAATCTGTCAACATGCTAACTCATGTCCACTGCGTCCGCTCCAAATTGTAAGTCTTTTTAATTTTTCTAACTATATAGTTTTTATTATGTATCTAGACATAAAATGTCTAGGTGCATAGCAAAAACTATATACATAGAAAAGCCAGAATGACTTACAATTTCGACAAGGATGGAGTATTTGGTTCTCCACGGTAGGTGCCAATGCCCTTGCCTCCTTATTGTTTGCATCCAAATCCGAGATCCAAAATCTAACCTAGCTGATAAAGGATGCAGTAGAAAAATTGAGAGGACAAAGTTTCGAATGTCGGAAACTCCATAAATGCTTTAGTCAAAAGTAGCCAAGTTTTATTGAAAGACGTTGTAGAAACATGTAATTGGCCAGTGCACACCATCAAACAGAGGATTTTCCAAATACCATTAAAAATTCGTGGTTATCTGCCAGTAGACACCGCATCGAATAAAACAATCATTTCCACTGCACCACTGATGGAAATGATTGTTTTATTTGGCGCGGTGTCCACTAGCAAAACAACCACGAGTTTCTAATGTTACTAGGCATGGCTCTGTGTGCCTGCCAATTACACATTTCTGCAGTGTCCTCTAGCAAAATTTGAGAATAAGTTTCCTCATTTACTTCTAATGTGATCACACCATTGCCAAAGCAAGCGAAAATCTAGATTTAGCAACAACGCATCCAGTTGATGATCTGCATATGAACTGAGTTATTTATGAAAACAAAAAGAAAAACAATCGAGCAATTTTTTTTCATCTTTCGCGCATACATCGTCTCGGCATCGCTCATGGAAAACTTCAATCAACAAGAAAAGAAAAAAATTAGAGAGACGTGCATGTATACTGACCTTGTTGGGGAGCTGGGGGAGGAGCGCGTGCAGGGTGCTGAACATGTTCTTCATCTTCTTCCTCCGCTCCCTCTCCGTAAAGATGTGCAAGTTGGGGTCTGCATCCTCCACCGCGGCAGCGTTGCCCTTCCCGTTGCCGTCGCCCACGTCAGCCTCATGTGCAGCTGCGTTGTTCATTCCCTCCTTGGCACTGCTCGTGCCGGTGTTGACCGCCGCTGGTCTGGTGGTAGTCTTGGACGACCCAACGTTGTTGTCCTTGCTGCCATGGGGGCAGGGCACCACCTGGATGGCAAGCTTGATTGGATGTGTTGTCCTTGGCGGCATGGAGTGCCGCCGCCGCTGATCTGGTGAGCCTGGACGACCCGGCAATACCACCGGCATGGGACACCACTTGGACGGCGAGCTTGGTCCTGGCTCTGTTGTCCTCGCCAGCATGGAGCAACACGGGGCTGACTATGTTGTCCTTGCTGGCATGGAGCATTTCTGGGTTTGGGACCTTGATCCCAGCGTTGTCATGCTCGCCGGCATGGAGCGCCGCCGGGCTGTCGAGCTTGGAGCCAGTGGTGTTATTCACGACGGCCTGGAGCACAACCGGGCTGGCGATCTGCTTGGATCCGTCGTTGTTACCATCGCCGACATGGAGAACAGCCGAGCTAGCGAGCTTGGATCGGATGACGTTGTCCACGCCAGCACGGGACCCGGCCTTACTGTGGTCGCAATCCTGAAGCATCGCCAGGCTAGCGAGCTTGGACCCAGCAGCATCGTTGCCCTTCTCCTCGCCGGCAAGGAGCACTGTCGGGCTTGCGAGCTTGAACTCACCTTTGTTTTCCTCGCCAGCAAGGAGCACCGCTGGGCCGTCGATCTTGGATGCGACACTGCTGTCCTTGCCGGCCCGGAACACCGCCGGGCTAGCGATCTTTGATGCATTGTTGTTGTCCTCGCCAGCAGAATGCACAGGACTGGCATGCTCAGATGACCCAGCGTTGTTGACGGAGCTGGCCAGGTTGGTGATAGAGCTGGAGTTGGAATCAGCAGGCATCACGTTTGTGGGCGGCAACTCAACGGCGCCTGTAGGGATGCTGCCGTGGGGGGAGGTGGCCTGATCATGGCTCCTCTCCACTTCTTGGGGCAGGTTGGTTCTTTCCTCAGACATGGCGCGGTGGATGCAAGAGGACAGGAGGGTGTGCAGGACAGCAGGGGGGCGGGGATTTGTGATGGAGAGAAGGGTTTATATAAACTGCAACAGCTACAAGAACACATAGGATGGAGTTGGCACACAGAAAAGATCTACACCGCCAACAGCATTTTTTAGCAGTTTGTGTGCCTCATCATCAATGTTAAAGATAGTACAAGGCGCCACATATCGGCCGAAATTCGGTTTATCATTTAACGATATAACTGTGATATATCGGCCGATAAAGAGTTAAAAAGAATATTAGACATGTTCCACATAAAAAAAATCAGGCGATAAATGTTAAAAAGAATATAACTAATGGCAACTTACCTACTATGATATTGCATAACTAGAAGTTTTTGCTAATCAACACACATAATACTTCGACAAAGTTTGAAATCTATGGTAGTTTTCTTTGATATATCTTTGTATGTGAAATATGATTTTTGATGAAGCACAATGATCCCTCTTAGACATCCATGGTTGAATGGTTCTACTAGTTTGAGCTAAAATTCTACTAGGGCAATCACGCCATTTATGGAACTTTCTGCATACACTCCAAAATTGAAAGTACACAAGTTCAACTTCACCATGGTAACAATGCATGACTGAAACTAACAACTTGCTTTGCCAATAAAAATGCATCAAATCAAAGTAGCAACTTTGCTTTACCAAAATGGAAAATGTCTCACTGAAGGCATTCCAACTTGATAACACCTCAGAAACTCAATTTTTTTCATAGCAGGGCAGGCTTTTTGGGAGTTCCAAATTTTAGAGGCCAAAATCCATGTTCTTCAATATATAGTAGGAAAATTGACACATGGGGAACCACAACTCTTTCATCAAGTAAATTCCATGTACTTAGTTTTGTTGCTCCACTAGAAACACTTTGCATCAATATGGAAATCCAAGTTTTATAAAAACAGGTAAAAATGTTTATCATATCTTCTTTTTATGGATAGACTCATTAACAGAGATACCCCAAGAATAAAAAGAGACAAAATTGAGGGTGTGTAACATCTGTGTGGATGAAAATGCCTATCACCTGTTGTTCAATAGCCCCTTCAGTATCAGATGTTCATGTTGTGATTCCCTTGGAGTTGGATGGGATCATCATTCATCAACCTGTCAGCATGTTTCGCAAGCAAGGGACAGTTTCAGCAATCCTTTCTTAATGGAAGCCTTCAGAACTGCAGCATGGCAGATGTGGAAGCAAAGAAATGGCCTAATTTTTCATCAAACGAGACTATCCATTGAACAGTAGAAAACTACCTTCATTGATGTTGTAGATCACGCCAAAGCATTCTCTCTCTCTCTCTTTTTTTTTTGAATCATTTTTCTTTTGTACAATGTCTCCCTCCTCTCCCTGCACATCATTTCAAATAGTTGCACCAAGTCACTTAATGTGGGTAGTCAGCCTCATGTATACATGCACTCGTTTTTCTTTAATTACTTTATATGTCTGTATTACTATTACCACATTAGGAGCTTCCCTTACTGCATTCCTCTCTAAAACGCGTAACTCTTCGGCAGTGGATTGTTCTAACTTGAGCCGTCAGCCTACACAACTCACAAACAAGGTAATAATAAGCACTAAATAGTTAAGCATTTAATTTACACATGTTGTGTTCCATAAACATCAAACATATGATTCATCCATTTCTGATTTAGAAAGAGGAACTCCTAGAGTCATACCATCTCAACATCTTCATCTTGATCCATGGAAGAAGATGGTGTTGAGGACTACGGTTTTTCCTGCTCAGTTTGAATCAAGTTTCATACATGTGTATATCACTCGGGCTGAGACCTAGGATTGGGCCCCAAAAAAAAGCCTGGCACATACACAAGTTGGCCGATATCGGCGATATTTTCATTCTTGCCGGTCACAGCGATATATCGCGCTATTCGGCGCGGTATTCTTGTATTCTTTTAGTGCTGGCAATACCACAGATAATACATTTTTTCTAAAAAAATACCACAGATAATAAATTGCTGCTAATTTTGCATTGCAAGCTGGCACGCCAAACATTTGGCAGGCACTGCAGGAAAGCAGGTAAAAGGCATGGTGGCATGCTGCATTGCGTGAAGGGTTGCCCAAACAATTCCCTTACGGCAGAGTTGCAGTTTTCCAGCTCTTGGAAACGCCTGCCAACAAAAAGAGAGATTAAAGATAGAGTAATAGGGTCATTCCAAAAGAATACAGCTGATTATCAATTGGTAGCCGTCCTTCCTGATAAACATCACCCCTTTTCTCCCAGTCGTCCAGTCCCACTGAAACTGCAATTGGCTTCATATGTAACCTGTATTTGGCTTGTCACACAACCTTCTATTTTTCAAAAAAAAAAAAGGTTCAATGCAGTGGAACTGCATTTTGGCATTTTTTTTATATTATGTTGCTGGCTGCTGCTGATAGAAAACCAGAAACTCCTTGTCAAAAGGGACAAAAGAAAACCAGAAACACATTGAACCGAAATTTGATTCACTGACATGATCCACCAATTCCTGCTTGCAATGTCTGATTTATTCTTAAGAGGAAGACTTCCCCGACGTATCATATTTTAAGAAGAATTTTCCCATTTGCAGGAGCCAGAAAATGCCTCGAATGCCACGCTGTGCAGGACACGCCTGCAGTCCATGTATCATGCTGAAAGCAGCAATGGCGAGAGGCCGAGAGACCTTTGTTTTTGTCCACAGCTTCTTTCGCCTACTTGGAAACTTAAGAACATGGACTCTTCACAACAAGACTGCCCTAAATTTTGTTATGCATATGTTAGGTACTCAACAAGCCGCTACAATCTTTCATAGAAAAGGAGAGTGGCCTCCACACGCAAAACATCCTTTTCTGAAACTTCTGATACGCTGCCATCCGAGATGTAAAACCACCTACTGCCAAGCCCTGCAAGAGGTTTCCCTGGATCATCAGGATCTGGATTTGATGAAACTCTAATGTAAACTGCATAGTGCCCTCCTCCTCCACATTTCCCATAGTGCTCAACGATGGCTGAAAGACGTAATGGCGGAGCTCGTCAATTTTGATGGCTAGGGCCACTATCAAAGTTTATATATATCGTCCCCATCAGGTCAAACAACTCTCACCATGTCTAATACCAAAAGATAACAAAACTAGCTCATAAATAAACAAGTTTAGATGGTATCTCAATTGCACACTTAAATACACAATATAATTAATAGAAACATGAAAATGGTTAAAAATACCTAGTTGATGATAGATTGGTTCGCCCTCGCAATCTCGCATCTTCCTTAAAATAGAACTTACCGTAGGTTGAGAAGACTTCAACAATAAATAGAACTTAGATTTGTGAATAGGAAATTACCAATCGTCAGCAGGCCTCTTCTATTGGAAATTTGCAATCGGCAAGTAACAGGTCATCTTCTGCAGTTCTGTTGCCTGTTTTTGACCGGCTCGGGTGCCATGCGGAGTGCAGACTGTGACTCTGGGGGTCTAGGCCTCTCGCTGGAGGCTGCCCGTGCCTACACGGCCGCTCGCTCGGGCAATGCAAGGCGTGCAACTGGCCAGCTGCGGCCTGCGCCGCCCTACGGCGTACGGCCGGACCTAGGTGACCAAGCAGGCGCCGAGACCCGGGAGCAAGAAGGCAATAGCGCGTCCTCGCGTGGGCGTGGTGGATTGGTGAGCGTTGGGGGCCGGCGGCAGGCCGGAGGACGACGCTCGGTGTCCGGCGGTCCGGGGCTCTATGGCGGCTAGGATGAAAACCGTCGCTGGCGCCGCGCTTCTCACCGACTCAGCGGCTAGGATGAAAACTTTCTCTTTGCGGGCCAGGAGGTTTTCGTTTCTCTTTGCGGGCTAGGAGGTGGAAGTCTACAAGCTTTTTTTTTTTTAACTGGAAGCCTACAAGATTTAGCCCAACATCTAAAGCTTGGCTAGAAAAACTACATATTCCCTTCGTCCTATTTAAAAAGTTATTTTAAATTTTTTAGACTTCTTTTTTTTACTGTTTGTTTTATTCAAAAAAATTATATAAATATTATTTATTTTGCTATAAGGCATTTTAGGCCACGTCTAATGTTGGGGGGAACAACCTCCGCTAGGACCCTCCTACTTAGCTCCGTGGCCCTGGCATGGGCCAAGACAGGCAAAAGTGACAAACAATCTTGGACAACCTTCGCCGTCTTGTGTCCTGTCACGGCGAAGGTCGTCAGGCCCATCTTAACGATTCAGCGGAGGTACGTCGTACCTCCGTGTTCGGGCCCTTCAAATTTCTTATTGTGCAGGTACATGATGATTCGGAGGAGTCTCCCAAGACCTCCGCGATGGGCAGGGCCTCCGAAGACCTTCGGAGGAGGTATTCAGCCACCTAGCCTACAGGCGGCAGAAGACCTTCGGACGATCGCCTGCAAGGTTGACACGAGGCTGCACCGATGACCCGACGCGTGGCGGCACCAGAGGACGACTCGTGGGGTCCTGGAGGGCACGACACGTGGCGCCTTGGGATAGGATTGAGAGTGGTTGATGTTAATTTAGTAAAGTACAACATTGCCCTTGTTGAGGCCCACTTGTAAGTGTGATCAAAGTTGAAACCCTAGTGTAAAAAGCCATATGACCCTTGGTATGGCCTATAAATACCAAGGGTAGGGCAAGTGTAAGGGAGAGGACCTTTGACATTTTTTGTCCCAATTAATGCAAAACCCCAGAGGGGGCCCACGAGCTTTTATCTCACTTTGGCAATTGTCTGGATCTCACATCCTGTTTGGGAAACCTTCGCCCTCCTCCTCCGGATCCCGGCGAAGGTAGGGGGGCAAGCGCTTATACCAACAGTTGGCGCCGACCGTGGGGTTCGAACAAAAGAAGCAAGCCATGGCTCCAAACCTCAGTGAACTATCCTCAGCGCAAGGAGCCAACGCGGATCCGACCCTCGCTGGCGGAGGTGTCGTTCCGCCAAATCCCCTTTCAGAGCAACCTCCGATCGAGCAATCTGCAAACCTGGTAGTTGACCCCAACCCAGACCAAGTCGCATCCGGAAGTCGGCAGCGAGCGTCGGTGGTCAGGGACATTATAGTCCAGCCACACCCTCATACCTCCGGAGATGGTATCGCCAATGGATCCACGACCGACAGTGAAGTTTCGGAGGAAGACAAGTTGACAAGGCATCTCGAGCAGCTCCAGGAGAGCATCCTCGCTGGCAAAAGGCACCTAGAGCAAATCAACAAAGAGTCAAGAGCGGCAACTATCAGGCGCAGGACAGAGGAAGCGGAAGCAGAGCTCCGCCGCATTGAGCAAAGCATCAGAACGGCCGAGGCAGGTGCGGAGGTCTGAAATTACAGAGACCCGGCCCCCCCTGTGTGCCCCCCAGTTGCACAACCTCCGATCGAGCAACAACAAGACCCCCACCCACCACGCCCAGAGCCAGACCTCCGCGCCAACATCCTTTACCCGGCAGCCGTTGGCGGAGGTGTTCCCGAGCCAAGAGCAGCGCTGCGGGTCCCGCATTATGACTCCAAGTCCCCCCTGTCATATGACCTTCAGATCATCGAGTGGCCCCAGGGCTTCGCCATGCAGCATCTACCGCGGTACGATGGCACCTACGAGCCACGCCAATATCTAATGTCTTATGAAGCTGCTGTTTCAGCTGCCGGAGGTGACGAGGACATCATGGCCAAAGCCTTCGTAATCGTGGCGAGAGATATTGCTCAAACCTGGTACAGTAACCTCTGGCCAGGATCCATCCGATGCTGGGATGACCTTCGCGAAAGAATCTGCACAAACTTCAAAGGTGTTAGTCGGTCTGCGGCCAAGGCCACCGCTCTTCTCAATTGCAAACAAAGAGTTGATGAGCCATTGCAAGATTGGTGGAAAAGATTCCTCAACACCAAGAATCGCACCCCCGGTGTCACAGATGAAGTCATGATTTTGGCTGTGACGAGTTGCATCCAGCCAGGACCATGTTCGTCGAAGCTATCAAGAAGGAAACCAAGAACCATCGCTGAACTATATGACATCATGGAAAAGCAAATCAGAGTAGATAACAATGAACGTGTCAAGTCCCAGTCGTCCCAACCTATGCAACGGCAACAAAGAGAGTGCAATCCGAACCCTCGCAACGAATACCCTCGCATCGATATGGGAAACGTTAACGCCATTGATGGCAGTAACTATCAGCAAGCTCGGCAGCACCCTCGCCAGCCCAGACAGCCTCCGCCGCATGTCGACAGGAGACTGGCCAACTCAGATCAGCAAAGACAGCAACCCTCGCAGTCTCATTATTGCCATTTCTGTGGGAAAGGCAGCGACCATTACACCAAGCAATGTGTCTGGTACATCCAGGGACTTGAATGCAGGGATGGCCAAGCTCCACCAGCTCCGCAGGCGGGAACAGTCAATCACACTCGCAGAGCACCACCAAACCCCCGCAACCGTAACCAGGGGTACAACCACAACCACCGAGCTCAGCAACCCCCGTATCAACAACCAATATACTACCCCCAGCCAACCTTCGCTCAGAACCAATATGCTCACAACCAACAGCAGTAATACTACCATCGCCAAGCCCAACAACAATACCAACAACCCCAGCCAATCGCCCAACAAGCCCAAGAGCAAGCTCTACCTCCGCCACCACCTCTACCAGCGTTACCTCCGCCACAACCAGTCAAGGATGAGGGAGAAGCACAGGGGGCACAGATCGCAGTCAACAACCCCACAGCCACCTACGGGGTCATCATGGCAATATCCGGAGGTTCAGGTGAGGACCACGGCAACAAAAGGCAGCGCAGAGAGCACTTTCGCCGGGTCAACCACGTAGCCAGCGAAGGACCACATAGAAACGATCATTGGTCACATATTCCCTTGACCTTCAACAACTCAGATCTCAAGCTCAAACAATACCCACATACCGACGCGATGGTTATAGAAACAAACGTCGCAGGTTGGACAGTGACGAAAATCCTTGTGGACAACGGCAGTTCCGCTGACATCTTATTTGCATCTACCTTCGATGGCATGAAACTCGACAGAAACTCGCTTCAACCGGCAGGACATCCGCTATTTGGGTTCGGAGGTCAGCAGATCAGAGCAATCGGGAAGATAACCTTACCAGTGTCCTTCGGCAACAAATCCATCGCTCGCACGGAACACATTACCTTCGATGTAGTTGACATCCCGTACAACTACAATGCCATCTTCGGAAGAGGTACCATCAATCAGTTCAATGCCGCAATCCATCCTGGTTACCTGTGCATGAAAATGCCAGTGCCCGGAGGTATCGTTGCCGTCTACGGAGACCAAAACACGGCCAGAATAGCGGAGCAAGCAGCCACTCCGGGACAGAAGAACGTCCATTACCTTCAAGAAAAAGAGCAGAGACAGCAACAAGAAGAGGAGCAAAAGGAGCAGCGAGAAGCAGAGCCGAAGATAGACGCAGCTTGGTTACCTTCGCGCGCGCAGCCGGAGGAAGAGACAAAAAAGATTCAGTTATTCCCGGACGATCCTGAAAAGAAAGTCATCATATCAGCTTTGCTAGACACCGAATTTGAAGCACAACTCATCCAGTTCCTCCGCGATAACAGTGATGCCTTCGCATGGTCAGCTTCGGATCTCGTGGGCGTAGATAGAAGACTCATCGAGCACTGCTGGAACGTCAGCAAAGATCACCCCCCAATAAAACAAAAGCTCCGCAAGATGTCAGAAGAAAGGAAACAGGCCGCCAAGGCGGAGGTAGATCGCCTGCTAAACGCGGAGGTCATTCGCAGGGTCAAGTATCCAACCTGGCTCTCTAATGTGGTACTAGTACAAAAGAAGAACCTCAAGTGGCGAATGTGTGTTGATTTCACAAGTCTTAACAAAGCATGCCCGAAGGATTGCTTTCCGTTACCCAGGATAAGCACCCTCGTGGATGCGGCAGCAGGTTGCGAACTCTTATCTCTGCTCGATTGCTTCTCTGGCTACCACCAAATCTGGATGAACAAGGACGACGAAGAAAAGACTAGCTTCATTACCCCCGACGGCACTTTTTGCTTCAGAAGAATGGCCGAGGGGCTCCGCAACGCAGGCCCAACCTTTGCCCACATGACAGCGGAGGTCTTCAAAGACAACCCAACAGTCTCGGCTTATGTCGATGACATCGTAATCCAGAGCAAACTCAGAACCAACCACATAGCCGACCTAGCCAGAACCTTCGACAAGCTCAGAAACGCAAGGCTCAAACTCAACCCCGAGAAGTGCATCTTCGGAGTCAGCAAAGGAAAGCTTTTGGGTTGTCTCGTCTCCGCTAGAGGAATTGAAGCCAACCCAACAAAAATAGACGCCATCATCTCCATGTCACCTCCGGCATCAAGGAAATCGGCCTAGCGCCTGACCGGTCGATTGACATCGCTCAGCAGGTTTATCTCGCGCTCCGCAGAGCGGGGGTTGCCATTCTTCAAAGTTCTCAAAACCTGTGAACCTTTCAAGTGGGGGCCGCCCCAGCAAGCCGCCTTCGACAGTCTCAAGCAATACTTGCTCAAGTTAATAACCCTCGCAAGCCCTGAACCTTCGGAACCACTACTGCTATACGTCGCCGCGTCGCCCCACGCAGTCAGTGCCGTTCTGGTCAAAGAAACCCTCGAGGAACACCAAAGGCGGCAGATCCCTATTTATTATGTATCGGAGGTCCTCGAGGGCCCCAAGAAGCACTACTCGGAGCTCGAGAAGGTCGCATACGCGGTGGTCATGGCGGCGAAAAAACTCAAGCATTATTTTCAATCCCATCCTATCACAGTACCTTCGCAGTTCCCTCTGGACAATATCTTCAGAAACCCGGAGGCAGTGGGCAGAATCGCCAAGTGGGCTTCACAACTCAGCGATTACACGCTAACCTTCGTCGGAAGACACACGATCAAATCAAAAGCTCTAGCAGACTTCATTGCAGATTGGACCCCAGATCCTCACAACAAGGCAGAAGATATAGAACCTCCGTGGACAGTGCACGTGGACGGAGCATGGGGAGCCCAAGGGGCCGGAATCGCAGCAATCCTAACGTCACCTTGGGAATTCTACTCAGATATGCCGCAAGACTCGAGTTTCAATGCACCAACAACTCCGCCGAGTATGAGGCCATCCTTCTGGCTCTCGCGAAGCTTCGCGCTCTCTCGGTGCGCCGGGCGGTCATCCGGACTGACTCCCAGGTGATTGCTGGCCACATTGAGAAAACCTTCAAGGCAAAGGACCCGGAGCTACAGAAATACCTTCACACCGTTCGCAAAGCAGAAGCTTTCTTCCTGGGCATCACCACAAAGTCCATCCCTCGCAGTGAGAACCGGGAGGCAGACGAAATAGCGAAGGCTGCAGCTCAAGCAATACCATTACCTCCGGACGTCTTCTTTGAGACCCTCACAGCACCTGCGATCGCCTGCAATGCACCACACGTAAGGACGGTCAATATCATATCAAGCAAAGATTGGAGGGCCCCTATCACAGCTTACATCAAAGGATTCTATGAACCCGAATCGAAGGAAGAAGAAAAGAGAATGATTCAAAGAGCGCGAGGGTACAAGATCGAAGGCCAGAACCTTTACAAGGCTTCGGTCACCGCTCCTTGGCTAAAATGTGTCGCCACAAGTGAAGGTATCGCCATACTCAAAGAAATCCACCAGGGCATCTGCGGCTCGCACAACGGCCCACGGGCTCTAGTTGGAAAGGCATTCAGACAAGGGTTCTATTGGCCTACCACTCTATCCGACGCTTCCTTACTGGTGCGACATTGCGAAGGTTGCCAGCGGGCCGCCAACCATTCAAACAGGCCCGGAGCTCCGACCACTTTGATCTGCCCAACATGGCCAATGCAGCGCTGGGCCATGGACCTGGTCGGACCCTTGCCGACTGCTCCCGGGAAGCTCCGCTACGCGGTGGTAGCGGTAGAATACTTTACCAAATGGATCGAAGCTCGGGCGCTTGCCACCATCACCTCCGCTACAGTACAAAAGTTCTTCTGGCAGCAAATCGTCTGTCGCTTCGGCGTTCCAAGGGATCTCACAGTTGACAATGGAACCCAGTTTGACAGCTTCGCCTTCAAAGAATTTTGTTTCCAAATCGGAACCAAAATCCACTTCGCTTCAGTCAAACATCCGCAATCTAACGGGCTGGTTGAAAGGGCCAACGCAATCATCCTGCAAGGAATAAAAAAGAACCTCACAGACAAGCCACTGGGCAAATGGGCAGAGGAACTCATCACTATAGTGTGGTCTCACAACACCTCCGATGGCAGAGCCACCGGCATCACCCCATTCAAGCTGCTCTATGGAGAAGAAGCCGTGCTCCCAGAAGAGCTCCGCCACGGGTCATCAAGAACTACCTCCGATACCCCCACTCAAGATGAAGCGCTCGACAAGGACCTACTCGAACAAGTAAGGTGCAAAGCGGTCAACAACCTCCGCAGCTACCAGGCTGAAACCCAGAAGTGGAGAGACAAGAAGGTCTCGCCGCGTGACCTCCGCCAAGGAGACATGGTATTGATCAGGAAGCAGAACGCGAAGATGGCAGGCAAGCTTCAAGACAAGTGGCTTGGCCCCTACATTATCACAAGCTCCGCAAGACCAGGATCGTTCCACCTCCAGGATGCCGAAGGTCGCGAACTACCGCATACATGGAACATCGACGACCTCCGCAAGTATTACCCTTAGCGGTTCGTCAAAAACTATGTAATCTCTATCTTCACATCGTTCCTTCTTTCCTTCGCATACAAAGACTACCCTCGCACTCTTTTTCCTTATGTCAGGGCATAAGGTTTTTTAATGAGACGAGAAAACTATGTAATATAATAAAGGTTTGTTTCCCTGAGATTTGTATGTCAACCACCGCTGAAACAGGCCAGGCTGTGCCTCGCCCTCATCAGCAACCACTATAAGTGCAGGGATTGCCTCGGGCCGACAATCGACCCTAGTCGAAGGTCACCCCGATACAAGCCCATCCACAGACCCCCGCCAGTTGGGCCAGGGGCTGCGACCAAAGCAAACTCCACCTCGACCCCCGCAGAGGGCGAGGAGCGGAGGTACCAAATCCGCAGACCCCCGCCAGTTGGGCCAGGGGCTGCGACCAAAGCAAACTCCACCTCGACCCCCGCAGAGGGCGAGGAGCGGAGGTACCAAATCCGCAGACCCCCGCCAGTTGGGCCAGGGGCTGCGACCAAAGTAAACTCCACCTCGACCCCCGCAGAGGGCGAGGAGCGGAGGTACCAAATCCGCAGACCCCCGCCAGTTGGGCCAGGGGCTGCGACCAAAGCAAACTCCACCTCGACCCCCGCAGAGGGCGAGGAGCAGAGGTACCAAATCCGCAGACCCCCGCCAGTTGGGCCAGGGGCTGCGACCAAAGCAAACTCCACCTCGACCCCCGAGGGCAGGGCGGAGCGGAGGTACCAAATTCGCAGACCCCCGCCAGTTGGGCCAGGGGCTGCGACCAAAGCAAACTCCACCTCGACCCCCGCAGAGGGCGTGGAGCGGAGGTATTAAATCCGCAGACCCCCGCCAGTTCGGCCAGGGGCTGCAACTAAAGCAAACCACACCTCGACCCCCGCAGAGGGCGAGGAGCGGAAGTACGAGCATTGACAGACCTTTGCCACCCAAAATCAAAAAGAGTACCAGGACAACGTTCGATTCAACACCCAGTCCCTCAAAGTTCCCATTTCCCAAGACCAGTGGCAGTGACTCAAACCTTATCCCACACACAGCTAATCACTTCCAGCTCCAGGAAAAATATTCCAATCCAACTAAAGCACTCCTTTTTGCACCCCGGCAGCCAGCACACCCCCTTATATAACCCTTAAACCACCAAACCCTCGCCGTACAAGTCAGTCCGAAAATTAAAAACCATGTACCTTTCCTTAACCGCCACACCTACCCTAGTACCCCACAAATCTCAAGCATTTAAACCAAATCTCAAGCCATTACATCAGTCCCAACACCACTACCATCAAAACATGCTTATTTAAGCAAGACCCAATAGCCAAACCCAGGCACTTCCAAACCATGTCCGGCCATTAGCAAACTCCCATAGGAATGAGAGGAGTCAGGAAGGAGCGCCTAAGTCAGTGTTTGAGCCGAAGGTCTTGATTCCGCAGCATAGCCGCTTTAGCACAGTTCCAGCCAGCCTTCTGCCTATACCAACGCATCCACCGCAATCACAGTCTCCGAAGGTCAGGGGCATGAAGCGCAATACCCTTACCAGCCATCACTTGCAAACACCCTCCGCCAAACACCTCCGCAACAAAACCCAGCAGCTTTATACAGTCACGCACAAGGCCACAACTTGATGTCTGTTGCAGCTTAAACCACCGCTGAGAGCCTAGGAAGAGCTGTGCCTGAGCAAAAATCTGAACACGCGAAAGTAAGCAAACTAGCGCGTGAATCCGAATTCAACCCTCGGTTCAACGCTGCAAAGCTGTCTACCTCCGCAACTCTGTAACCAAGGTTCATCATCAACCAGAAGCTTCGAAGCGAAGGACACAATTCAGACCTTAGAACCGCTGTTCCAAAGGTCAAACTGGCGCCATGTAAACACATGTAGGCTAAGCTCCGCTTACAGTTCATGCAAAAGATCCTGTATCAACTAAATATAAGTCATCAAAATTCACTACCGCCAAAAACAAGCGCGAGCCTCGCTTTTTAAAAAGTTGGGCGTCGCTGCACTTTACTACCTCCGAAAACAAGCGCGAGCCTCGCTTTTGAAAAGTTGGGCGTCGCTGCGCTTCATTACCTCCGAAAACAAGCATGAGCCTCGCTTTTGAAAAGTTGGGCGTCGCTGCGCTTCACTACCTCCGAAAACAAGCGCGAGCCTCGCTTTTTGAAAAGTTGGGCGTCGCTGCGCTTCACTACCTCCGAAAACAAGCGCGAGCCTCGCTTTTGAAAAGTTGGGCGTCGCTGCGCTTCACTACCTCCGAAAACAAGCGCGAGCCTCACTTTTTGAAAAGTTGGGCGTCGCTGCGCTTTACTACCTCCGAAAACAAGCGCGAGCCTCGCTTTTGAAAAGTTGGGCGTCGCTGCGCTTCATTACCTCCGAAAACAAGCGCGAGCCTCATATTTGAAAAGTTGGGCGTCGCTGCGCTTTATTACATCCGCAAACAAATGCGAGCCTCGCTTTTGAAAAGTAGGGCATCGCTGCGCTTCACCACCTCTGAAATTAAAGGTGAGCCTCGCTCTAGAAAGCCAGGCATTGCTCAGCTTTACAAGCTCCGTAAGCAAACACAACATTCATTAACAATAACGAGTTAAAACACTCTGTTACAAGTCACCTCCTCAAACGACCATCAGAGTCTACATAGTAATGCAACACTCGACCACGTTTACGCCGGGATCGCGGCCGAGTCACCTCCGTCGCTAATGAGTGCACAAAACTCTCTAGCATATCATCAACAAGTACCTCCGCAACCATGCCAACAAACTCCTCCACGTCCGTGATAACTATCTCGCGACCGGCAACATACTCGTCTTCCTCATCGTTGCTGATAACCACCACCCCCGCATCGGCATCACCTTCGCCGTCATCAACAAGCATTGGCGCGCCCCAAGACCCTCGCCAGCTCTTTACCACAAGTGGTAAATCACCTTCGAGCACTCTACAGCGAAAGCATTGGTGCAGGTCCACTGCCTCTATCATTTCTATTTCCACCGGCTCCTCCTTCGGAATAAGCAAACCACTGCTGCTACCGGAACCTCTGGATCGTCTACCATGACCGGCGGTCCGAAGGAGGTACCGTGACTCTTGATTCAACCGATCATACTTCGCTACCTTCCACCACCAAATCTTATCAAACTTAGCGCGAGGGTTCTTGCCCCTCAGATCGATCCAAGTGGCCCCCGACATGAAAAAGTCCTGACGATTCAGCATCAGTGGAGCCAAGTTAAAAATGGCAGGCCCAAAATCCAGGGGAACCTGCGCAGCGAAGGCACACGATCAGTGCCCGCCAAACTTCCGTCCTAACAAATGAAGCTAAACCCCCACATAAAAGCACAGGCAACCGTCAAAAGAAAACGCCGAACATCAAAACCGCAAGTGTAGGATTCGAATAACCCGAAGGTATCATTAAAGCGACCGAACCGAAAAGCCTTATGGCTCAATGTATATTACAATCATCCAGAATGCACATTGTGCAGAATGTTCAAAAGAAATTCTCTCTAAGTCTCACCAAAAGCAATAGGGCCAATCAACCATACTTAACCTTGAGCCTGGTCTCCGGGGGTAACACCAACCTGATCTTCTGCGGAGCCCTCGGGAGGCGGGTTGATTGCGGGGGCAGTTTTAGCTTCCTGCGCGGCTGGATTCAAGAGCCCTGGCATCGAACCTCCGTCTCCGGTCGTCCCGGTGGTAGTCGTGGCATTGCCCTCCTCCGGAGGGGGTAGATCTTGGGTCCCTTCATTCAGCGCTTCACCCTGCGAAGGCCAGAAAGTCTCATCAGAAGTCAACGCAACTCAATATTTAAACAGATTACTAAAATAGACGTGCAACTCTTACCCCAGCAGCCATTTTGGTGATGATCTCATACGCCAGTCTGGTACCTCCGTAGACGGCGAACTTGTCGAAGGCCGCGTGGCCCACAGCGGCCACCAAAGGATCTTTCCTTGCTTCACGGACCTCCTCGACAGTGGGCCAGCGGAGGTCGGCGCCGATGATCTTGCAGGCATGCTTGCTCCCCGCATCCCTAAGAGCGCAGGCAGTGGCCGCACCCCCGCAGAAAATTCCCGCTTCGGTCAACTGGTCGAAAAAGGGAGTCAAATAATTCAGCTCCGCTGTCAGCCATTCAACATAACTCTCGACACTAGGCTCGGCAGGCAAATCACTGGTGGGAGCTCCGCCGGTGTGCGCCAACTGCGCATCAAAGGTTTGCTTCACATGCGTCATGTGAGTCACAAGGGCACGCATCGAATCCGCCTCCCTTTCCTCCGCATCCTTAGCCCATTTTTTGAAGGTCTCCTTGCGACCCTCAGCCTCCTCTGCACGTTTCCTCATGTCTTCGAAGTCGCGGTTGGCCTTCCGCAAGTCCTCCCTCAAGTCCAAGTTCCGCGACATAGCATCATCACAATCTTCGCGCGCTTTCTTGGAACTCGCACGAAGCTCCTTCACCTCAGAGTTGCGAGAAGCTTGCTCCGCAAGAAGCTCCTGAGCTCGCCGTTCAAGCTGAAGATTCGCCTTCTCCAGCTCCGCAATCCTCTTCTGCGTTTCAGCTTCATCCTTCGCACACCGCTGCCGGGAGCCCCGCGCAAGCAAAATCGCTTCGATCATCTTCACCTCGATATCAGTCAAGTTGTTCTCAATTCTCTGGCCTGCCAGCAACAGCTCCGCCTTGGGCACACTGACGCGCCCAAAAGCAGGGACCAAAAACCTCCGCTCCTCTTCACTGCAGATCAACCGGCAGTCGCGGAGGTCGGCACTGGTGTATAGGTGCGCCTTAGGGTCCGTGACCCCCGCCGACTGGGCGAAATAGGGCAGTGAGCTCGGTGATGCTTCACCCAAGGCATTCTTTCCAGGCTCTGTACGGGGCGGAGGTACAGCTTCCTCCCCGTTGACCCAGACATGGATCCCCTCATACTCCAGCGGCTCGTCGCGAGCGCCGGACGAAGCCTCAGCATCCACCATCGCCAGATCTTGGTCACCTCCTCCTCGTGGCTCCTCCGCCACCTCCTTGACTGCAGCCTCTTGCTGGACCTCCGTAAGGGCCTGCTGCTCAGGAACGTGGGGCGAAGTGATGTCCACGTCTTCGTCCGCCTTGCCACCCGAGCGACCCGAAGGAGACGAGCTGCCAGAAGATTTGTTCTCGCTGCCGCTGCTGCTGCTGCTGCTGACAGTCAGAACCGGAGGTGGCTTCGGCACCGCCAGTGAAGCCAGGGAAGCCACGCGGCCCCGGCCAAGTCCTCGCCCACGCCCACCTCTGTTTGGCAGCGGAGGTCGCTGAGCAACAGGGGCGACATTCATTGCCTCCTCCGCAGATTGGGTAGAAGCGAAGGCCACGCCAGAGCGAGTGGTCCCCGTCGACCTACCACCGCGGCCGCCGGCCGACGTCTTCCGGATTTTCCCGCCCCCACGACCACCTCCGCCGGCCGGGGCAGGGACATCATCGCTAACCGAAACCTCGGAGGTCTCCGAGGCCGCCTCTGTTGCCGATCTCTTCTTAACTCTCTTTTGCTTCTCCTTAGCTGGGGCAGCAGCCTCAGCCTCGCCCCGGTACTGAATACCAAGCAGGTCATAAACCCGATTCACACGGGTGACCCCTTCCATCTCCTCCTTCATCTTCCTCTGCTCCTCGGCATCCACCTTCCCAACAAGCTCCAGTACCTCCGCCTCAACCACAGCACGAATCTTTTTCACAGCCTCCGCCTCGCTCGCGACGGAGGAGAACTCCTTCGCCCAAATAGTGCGGAGGTTCGGCAAATTCAAGTCCTTCAGAAACTCATACCCCATAGCAGAGTAAGATGACGGTCCCACCTTCGCCAGGCCCGACCAGTCATGATCGGTTTTCAAAGGAACAACCTTCGCGCAATGATACTCCGCGAATAGATCTTGCTGCGTCATACACCGTGAGAGATCACGCATGGCGTCTTCACAAAGCCATGATCCAAGGTCGGAGGCGCCGGTCACCTTCAAAGTGTCCTTGTCCGGGAGCGGGCGAAGGTCGCCCGCCAGATCACGCCCCTCCGCGTCGTCCAAGCGGTAATAGAACCACTTGCCCAACCAGCCTTCTAACTTGTTCTTTTGGGCCTACACTGGAACCTTCGCACTGTTCCGACGACAGAATGTGAGGGCTCCGAACTGACTCTCCTCCGTCACCGTGTTGCCACCAACGGTCTCCGTCTTCGTCTTCTTCTGTAGGTGCATACTGTGCACCTTCGCAAAACCCTCCACAGTCGGCTCCACCCCCTGCGAGTGGCAACCCCATACAAACGCGCAAAGCTTCGGGAAGCTGTTTGGCGTGAGGTGATGGAACTGCACACCAAACTTCCGCATCGCACCCAACACCAACGGATGGGGCGGAAACCGAAGCCCCGCTTCGAAAAATGCCTCAAACACCACAACATGATTGTTGTCAGGCAGCGGCGTCAGCACTCTGCCCGGAGGTGTCGCCCGGTCCCTCTCCAACCAGCCCCTTGCAGCCAACCTCGCGAGATCACCTTCGGACACCGAGCTAGCTCCGATCTCGTAAACGAGAACAGTGCTAACGGTGCCCATCGCTTCAGCTCCTTTCGCCGTAGACCCTCTTGCCATCAAACGCCAACCTCCGCCTCTCTTGGATCACCCCCGCTCTCTCCGGCAACCTTCGACAACCTGATGCCTCTCACCCTCGCTCGAGTCAACAACCTCCGCGCGTGAATGAGCGGAAGCGGGTACGCAGTGGAGGCAAAAGCGCGGGAGCAGGTAAAAAAATGTCTCTTTCACCTACCCTGGCTATTTTTAAGCCGGGGGGATTCACCGCGGTAAAGGCCGACACAAATCTCGAGGACGCGGTGATTGAACGGTCGAGGAAACACCACGCAAACCCTAACCGTCCCATCACCGCCACAGTGGCGAAGCCCATTTCAGCCCATTAATCAATCGAAATAACAAGTGAAAGTGGGCCCAGCTAAAACGGGCCGCGAGCAACTGTTGGGCGTCGCTGCGGAGGTGGGCCTCAGGCGACACGCCACCGGACCATTCCCCCTCTTTTCTTAAGGGCGTTGCTCCGACCCCGCCAGCCGGGCCGAACCATCGTGGGGCTACTGTTGGGGGGAACAACCTCCGCTAGGACCCCCCTACTTAGCTCCGCGGCCCTGGCATGGGCCAAGACAGGCAAAAGTGACAAACAATCTTGGACAACCTTCGCCGTCTTGTGTCCTGTCATGGCGAAGGTCGTCAGGCCCATCTTAACGATTCAGCGGAGGTACGTCGTACCTCCGCGTTCGGGCCCTTCAAATTTCTTATCGTGCAGGTACATGATGATTTGGAGGAGCCTCCCAAGACCTCCGCGATGGGCAGGGCCTCCGAAGACCTTCGGAGGAGGTATTCAGCCACCTAGCCTACAGGCGGCAGAAGACCTTCGGACGATCGCCTGCAAGGTTGACACGAGGCTGCACCGATGACCCGACGCGTGGCGGCACCAGAGGATGACTCGTGGGGTCCTGGAGGGCATGACACGTGGCGCCTTGGGATAGGATTGAGAGTGCTTGATGTTAATTTAGTAAAGTACAACATTGCCCTTGTTGAGGCCCACTTGTAAGTGTGATCAAAGTTGAAACCCTAGTGTAAAAAGCCATATGACCCTTGGTATGGCCTATAAATACCAAGGGTAGGGCAAGTGTAAGGGAGAGGACCTTTGACATTTTTGTCCCAATTAATGCAAAACCCCAGAGGGGGCCACGAGCTTTTATCTCACTTTGGCAATTGTCTGGATCTCACATCCTGTTTGGGAAACCTTCGCCCTCCTCCTCCGGATCCCGGCGAAGGTAGGGGGGCAAGCGCTTATACCAACATCTAATGCCATGGCCCTAATGGCCCTAGGCCCAAATCTGCCCCTGCATATAACTTGCTCATTGATGGTTGTGATGCTATTGCTGATGATGAACTACTAGACACATCAACATCTTCCTGAAAATGACTAGTGATCAGATTGTTATCGGTTACGTATGTACCATTATCGGTTACGTACGTACGTTTGTACCATTTTAGAAGTCGAGTAACCAACCACGTGAATTGCACGGCCACTATAGTTTGTTGCTTGACCTTGATACTGATAAGCTCATCTGCATATTAAGTTGTCGATATAGATGGAGAAATTGTAGGCCTGTCTGCATATTAAGTGCTCAATGCACCTACCACAAACGGGGATAGATTCAAAAGTGTTGAAGCATTGCACAAGACAACTTAGTCTACAGTAATTAGTCTACGCCTGGACGTGCGACAGGCCACTTTGTCGTCCACATTCCGCACCATTGCGCGCCAGTGCCCACCTTGTAAATATATGCACACAACAGAGATCAACAGGAATTCCCAAACCGCGTGCCATGATTGAATTGTTTTTTTTTTCTCGAATACGCACGAGTGTGCATATCTTTGTATTAGAAGAGAAGAAATGTTTACAAGATATTTACAAATGCCGTTACCGGCGTCGACGACGAGCTTAGGTGCTACATTCTACTTGATACATTCTTGCCGTGATTTCTATCCGGAGGACACCTTAAGCTCTGGCGAGCTCTCGGAGACCGGTCGCCCCAGCCTCAATCCATCTATCTGCTTCAGTCTTGATGACTTGAAGAATCTCCTGAATCAAAGAAGGCGAGTCTCTAAAACAACGCGCGTTGCGCTCTTTCCACAGCTGCCACGAGACGAGGGCAAAAAGAGAGTCCATGCCACTGCGTTGATCATTTGCCACCATGGAACGAACCCGGCGCCACCAACTGAGGACTGTTTTTGAGACGGCCGGCAGTGTCAGGCTGATCGCCCTAAGCACAAAGAACCAAATTTCTCTCGAGAATGGGCAAACCACGGTGATGTGATCAATGGATTCCTCCACTTGGTCACAGAGATGGCATCTAGGTTGCGCCGGAAGTCCATGCCGCCATCGTTGATCTGCCGTCCAATGTCATCGTTGGAGGGCAAGCCATAGAAATATTCTGACTTTGAGCGGCGCCCACATTTTCCATATTAGCTTGTGGCCGGCGAACGGGATAGATCCTTGATGAAGCATCAAGTAAGCCGACTTGGCCGAGTATTCTCCATTGGCCGTCCAACGCCAGAGAGTTTTATCCGGCTGATCTGTGAGCTGTACTGCAGATACGGCATGCCATAAGTAGGCAAAATTGATGATGGCTTGAGACGACATACCCCCAGAGATGGAGCGTTCCCAAGTTCTGTCTTGCAGCCCCATTCGCACAGTCTGCTGCTCGTGAATCCTTGCTTGCACCAGGCTGTAGACACAGGGGGCAATATCATATACGCATTGCCCTTTGATCCAATGGTCTTCCCAGAAGAGGATTCTGTTTCCATCTCCAAGGATCTTGATGGTCGAGGCTTTGAAGAATGCTTGTACTTGTGGGCATGTTTTGATCGGTAGCTGACTCCAGGCCCTGTCTTCATCTGTCTGTTGAAGCCACAACCACTTAGTCTGCAAAGCATAACCTGCAAGTCTGAGATCAGTTATACCCAAACCGCCCAACTTTGTAGGCCGACAGCATGTTGGCCAGGATACCATACACTTGCCCTGCACTGATTTATCTGATCCTGCCCAGAAAAAACTTCGGCACACAGCATCGATTTCATTGCGCGCCCATGCTGGTAAATTCTCAGCCATCATTGCATACATTGGAATGGAATGCAGGATAGACTTGATCCATACCAGGCGCCCACTCCGTGCCATCAACGAACCTTGACAGGGAGGTAGTTTTCTGGCCACCTGTTCCACCACCGATTGGAACCCAGCCTTGGGTATTTTTTTGGTGCTTAAGGGCAGGCCAAGATATTTTATAGGAAATGGCAGTACCTGGCATCCAAGAATGCCCATGATTTCCTCCATCTTGTCCTCTCCTCCATATATAGGAGTAATAGAGCACTTGGCCAAGTTGGTTTGTAGGCCTGATGCTTCACCGAAGATAGACAAAATTTGCTTGACTGCTCTTGCTTCTTGTGCGGTTGGTCGTATGAAGAGAATGACGTCGTCCGCATAGAAACTACATTGATACTTGACCTCAGGTTGGCGTAGATGCCGTAGTACTCCGTCATTGGCTGACTTGAGGAACATACGATGCAGGATATCCATGGCGATAATGAAAAGCATCGGCAAAAGTGAATCACCCTGGCGAACACCTCTCATGTGTTGAATCTTGGCACCTTGCTGACCATTGAGGATGATTTTGGATGTGACTGTACTGAGTAGCGACTCCATCCAAGTACACCATCTTGGCCCGAAGCCTCTCGCCTGAAGCATGTCAAGCAGGAACGGCCAAGAGAGAGTGTCGAAGGCCTTAGATATGTCGAGTTTCAGCAGCATCATCAGAATTTTCTTCTTTCTAATCAATGCCGCAGCTTGTTGCACATATTTGTAATTATCATGGATCAAGCGCTTTTGAATGAAAGCGTTCTGATTCCTGTCGATAAGATCCTTGAGTTTTGGGGCCAACCGCAGTGCCAGAATCTTGGATATCAATTTAGCAAAACTGTGTATCATTGTGATAGGCCTGAACTCATTAGGAGAATTGGCGTTGTTCCTCTTGGGTAGCAGAACCACAAGTGCGTTGTTCAGTTTATGGAGAAATCTTGTGTTTTAATTCATGAAGGCATGAATGGCCTCCATGACTTCTGGTTGAATGAGTGACCACGAGTACTTGTAGAAAGTGCCAGTGAAGCCGTCCGGCCCTGGTGCGCGGTCGCCCGGCATAGCCTTAATGGCTGCCCATACCTCATCCACCTCGATGTTCAGCTCGAGGTCGTCTAGTGGGATAGGGTGGATTCCCAGGGCGCCAAAGTCGACAGTAGTACCTCCTTCCTGTGCTGTGCCAAAGATGGATGTGAAGTGATCAAGCATGGCCTGCTCCATGCCTTCCTGATCAGCAACTGTGTGGCCGGCCACTGCAAGTGATGGTATTAAACTCCACCGTTTCCTTCCCCTGGCGATTAGGTGGAAATACGCGGTGTTTGCATCACCTTCCCTGAGCTGCTGCACGCACGAGCGCTCCCTGGCCATTGTGCGTTCCAGTGATGACAGGCCCAAGCATTTCATTTTCATCCGCTTCCTGAGGTCATCCTCCACTGTGCTGAGCTGGCGCCTTTCTTGTTCAATGTCAAGGCGCCAGACGATTTCACGGGCCATCAGCAGTTGTGCCTTCACGCTCCCAATCCTGGAAGAAGCCCATCGCTGTAGTTCTCGTACAAGATTCCTCAACATGAAATCGAGTCTCGCCATCGGATCAGAATTCCCCGGCGGGCGCTGCCACGCCTCGGTGACATTTGCTTCATAGTCATCAAACTTCGGCCAGTAGGATTCAAAGTGAAATCTGGACTTAGACATCTGCCCGATGTTCGTCTGTAGCATCAGAGGGCAATGGTCTGAAGCATCAGAACCAAGTCCTCGGAGGTGGGCATTGGGGAACATATCATCCCATTCAAGCGAAATCAGCACTCGGTCAAGGCGAACGAGCGTTGGATTGGCACGTTCATTGCTCCATGTGAACGCTCTCCCATGTAGATGAACGTCTTGTAGTCCCAACATGGCCACTACTGATCTAAACCGCCTAAGGTTATGCCTGTTGATTCGATCATTGTTCTTATCTTCCTCCGAGAGAATTAGGTTGAAATCCCCCGTGACCGCCCATGGACCTGAACAGGCATCGCGGATCGCTTCAAGTTCTTCCAAGAAGATGTCCTTGTTGTTGTCTTCCGATGGCCCATAAACAGCAGTTAGCCACCATCTGTCATTGCCCGCTGTTGCTGTGCTGGCTGCTTCCACTGCGACAGATACAGAATAGCAGCCCACAAGCGTATCAAGAAAAGATACTTGAGCCCTACAACCAGCAATCAGAATACCGCCGCGAGTAACTGATGCTCGAAGGTAAGCGAACTCAGAGAAGTCTCTTCCCAGCATGGTGTATACCAGATATGGAGAAATTACATCCAATTTTGTTTCCTGGAGACAGACAATGGATGGTCGAATGTCATCGACTAGAGTTCTTACATTGTCTCTTCTTGCCTGTGCGTTCAGACCACGCACGTTCCATGATAGTATGGTCGTGTTATTCATTATAATACAATCATTCATTGACAGACAAGCCAGCGCCTAGACCGCCGCGGCCAAAGGCCGTCGTGGCACCCGGGGCTGGATGTTTTTCCTTGGCGCCCTCTGCCTTGACACCGGGAATACATGCTCAAAGGCCTTAGCATCAGCCGAGTTTAAATCTCCTGTGAAATAGGAGTCATATGACCGTCTGGATGCAGATGCTGGCACAGCACTAGCTGCTAATGTCCCCAATTTCTTCTTGAGCAATACCTCTCCACGTTTGGATGCGGGAATGTGGTCCATCCGCTGCTCAGCTATGCGTTTGCTACGCTGTGGGATGGCTGGCCTCTTTGGCTGGGGCTTCGGCTTTGGCGGCACGGGGATCAGCGGTGTTCGCTTGCGCCGCACCTCTTCGGTGCAGACAGGCAGCCGACGTGCAGCTTCCACAGAGGATGGGGTCGAATCACTCTGTGGCGTCAGTGGCACAGTCGACCGGTTTGGCTGCGCGGGAGTGCTGGTGGTGTTTTCGGGCATCGGTGTCGCATCTTCCTCTGGTGTCATCCTTTGTTCACTGAGAGTGTGCTTTGGGTCTTCTTTCGTTGATCCCTGATCAAAATCTTGCACGGTAGGCAGTGCGGGAGAATCAAGTTCCGCCGTGCGCACCGCCTCCGCCTCTGTCGTGCCGTGATTCTTGGTGTCCTGTTCTTCCTGCCCTGATTCGCCGAGGCCTGCATCTTCCCCCATTGTCGTGTCGATAGAGTCTAGCATGAATGACAGTGCGGGGGAACAAGTTCCGCCGCGCACACTGCGTTCGGCGTGCTCTGAGTCGATGTAGAAAGTGCCTCTTCCCCAATCGTCGGTTGTGGGCGATGGGAGTGGATTCCTGTTGAGTTTCCGGAATGGCGGACTCCGGCACGGACGACAGTGCGGGAGAAACAGGTTCCGCCGCGCACACTGCCTCCGGCATGGTCAGAGACGCTGTAGCAGGAGCCGCTTCCATGATCCTCATTTGTGGGGCGATCGGAGCGGTTTCCTGTTGAGCTTCTGGGGCATACAACAATGCGGGGGACTTTGGCTCCGTCGCACGCACTGTAGTATGTTCAGTACCCAACACTCCCCCAGCAGTGGTAGCTGTGTTGGGACGTACCCAGGTTCGTCGCCCAGGTGTGCCTCATTGCCCCTTCCTTCACATCTTCTGGGCGGATTCGGAATTCCCCTTCTTCCGGCAGCTCATCGGAGTTGGGGCTTCCAGCCGCCGCTGAACCAGTGCCAGGGTCCTTGTTCCCTTGCATTGTCTGCCCCATAAGAGTGTCGTTGGAAATCAGTGTGTGACCATTGTGTGTACAGCCACCGTCACTGGAGTTCAGCCCCCTGGCAATGTTCGGAGCTGGCTCGCCGTCGACGACACCGCGAAAGCATCGGTATCCCTGGATGCGAGTGCTTGCGCCCCTGGCAGGCTGTTGATGTTGACGGTCATCATGGCCATTATCTCCACCATCGGATGGTAGGAGTGGTGCTGGCAGGTCATCCGGCTCGTAGTCCGTGATGTGGCGGAGGTGGATAAGTACCCGATAGCGGAGGACATTCTTCCGTTGGAGGAGAGGTGGCAGATTCCCGAAAACTGGGCCAATTTGCACCTCATTTTCAGCTACATAGAGCCATACTGTCTTGGGGATGGAGCGCGGCTCACTTGTCCAGGCCGTCAGCTTGTATGCAGACAAGTCTGCCTTGGACGCCGTATGCTCGTCGACGGTGTGGATCCAACAGACCAGGAAAAAAAATAAGACCCTTGGATTGTAGTAAAAAAAATTATGTTTCATGCGTTTTTCTTAAAAAAATAAATTGATTCTTGTAAAATTTCTGTCCAGCGTTCCAAAGAGGTCTAAAGTGTGCAATCTAGTGTCTATTAGATTTTTTTTTTTTTGAGGCAGACAGGAGGGGTTTCCCCCTACTATAACTTTATTAAACTTAAACTGAAAGTCCAGAATACAAGTTCGAAGTACAGAATTAAGAAACGAAAAAACTTACAAAAAAGATAAGCCTAGTTACACAAAGCTGTCTAACCATAATTGTAAACTTAACGTAATATCTGACTTAGCCCTGAGCTTAACTCTGGCTAGCTCTTGCTTGAACACCATCTTGCAAGATCGAAGGGAGTGATTTTGGTTTCTGAAAATTAAGTCATTCCTAGTAGACCAAATTGCCCAGAACATGGCAACAATAATATCAAGAAAGAAGGGCTTGTTGATATGGTTTCTGAACTGAGTAATGGTAGTAAATAAATCTGCATGAATGAGGTGAGCCAAACCCAGCAAATTCCAGCAAGACATTGCAAATGGGCAATCAAGAAATAGATGATGCATGGATTCTTCTGTATTTAAGAAGCATATAACACAATTATAGCTTGGCAGTTCCATGGACCTTCTTCTAAGGATCTCCCTAGTACTGAGTCTATCCTGCAACACTAGCCAGAAAAACAATTTTCTCTTTGGCTGACAGTAAGATTTCCAAATCCACTGAAAAGAGGGATGAACTGGAACTGAACCCATGAGGTGTTTGTAAGCCAAGCTAGTAGAAAATGAGCCATTACTCCATTTATAATTCCAGACATCTTTGTTGTTGGTTAGCTGCATATCAATATGGCAACGGGTATGTACCCGATGGGTGCTGGCCACCCAGACCCGTACCCGCTAGGTCAAAATCTATTCCATCGGGTTACCCACGAAAGCTGATGGGTAAGGAATTCATTCCGTACCCGCACCCGATGGGTAATTCTTACCCGTCGGGTATTCCATACCCGACAATATACCCGTGTTCAATCTTGACATACAAAATATAACAACTTTTAGCAAGTTAAATATAACAACTTCCAGCAAGTGTACGACTAAGGTTTCAAGATGGATCAACAATATATATACTAGAAGTGTTTGGGCCAGATTTCACGGGCTATATTACACTATATGGGCTACAGTCACTTAGGCTGGTTATTCATTTTTGCGGGTATTTTTTACCCACGGGTATGCGGGTATGGGTACTGCTATTCCACACCCATACCCGTCATACCCGATGGGTAAAGGATTTCTTCCAGTAACGTACCCGCGGGTAGGAAACTCCTTCCACACCCGCCTCCTTAACGGGTAAAACCCATAGGGTTCTCGGGTCTCGGGTACCCATTGCCATTTTGAGCTGCATATTTGTAAGCTTATGAGACAACTCCTGGAATTGTTCAAAAGCTTGCACTAAAAGTGGAGTGATGAAAAAGGAAGTCAAATCATCAGTCTGCATGACATCTTGTAGAAGAGCAGCTTCATTCGTAGCAAAGGAGAAGAGATGGGGCATTTGTATACTCAAAGTATTTTGCCACCAATTATCTGTCCAGAGAAATACAGTTGAGCCATTATTGACAGAGACCACATCTATGTCCTTGAAGTGGGGTAATTGCTTTAGGGTGTCTTTCCACCAAAAGGATCCTCTTTTTAGATTAGCAGGAGTTAGTCTAGAATTGCAATGAGTATGCCATATCAATTGAACCCAGGGGGTGTCCTTTTTATTGAAAAACTTATCCAAGTGCTTTAAAAGAAGACTTTCGTTTTGCACACTGAGATCATGAACCCACAAACCCCCATTTACTTTGGTGTTACATACTAGCTTCCATGCTGCTTTTGGGGGTTTTTTAGAATTGACATCAGAGCCTCTCCATAAATAATGTTTTCTATATTTATCAATTTGCTTAATTATAGTCTTAGGGAGAAGAAAGGTGCTCATTGCATAGATGGGTAAGGCACTAATAACTGCATTAGTCATTTGGAGTCTGCCAGCTTCTGATAAGAAATTTGAAACACTAACCAATCTTCTTTCACATTTTGAGACTAATGGCCAAAAGTCAGCCACAGTAGGTTTTGTGAGGCTGAGAGACAATCCTAAATAAGTAAAAGGAAGTGACCCCAGTGAGCAACCAAATGTGTTGGCTAGTATTGTCATTCTTTCTACACCAGTATTGACTGGCACCATCATGGATTTGGAGTAATTGACTCTCAGACCTGTAGACTCAGCAAAAGAATTGAGGATTGCCTTCAGGAAAAAAAAGTTGTCTAGCATCACCCCTCATAAAGATGAGAGTATCATCAGCATATTGTAGGATAGGAAAGTCTTGATCATGTGGGAGATTGATAGGTAAGGTTAGCAGTCCTTGTTGCTTTGCCACATTCAAAATTGTTTGCAAAAAATCAGTAGCTAAGACAAAAAAGGAGGGGGGATAAAGGGTCACCTTGTCTTACCCCTCTTTTACAATGCACCACTTTTCCAGGAAACCCATTTAGGAGGACTGAAGATGTACCTGAACCAGAGATATTTCTCATCCATTGAATCCATTTCTCTGGAAGATCTTTTGCTTGCATGATTTGGATCATGAGATCATGCTCCACCATATCAAATGCTTTCTCAAAATCTAATTTTAAGATGATTATGTCATTGGGAGCTTGATGGCAGAGATGGAGATATTCCATGGACCAAGCAAGGCAATCTTGTATTGTCCTTGCTTTAATGAAGCCATATTGGTTTTTGTGGATAAGTTTGGGCATTTCCTATTGAAGTCTATAGGAAAAGAGTTTGATGATAATTTTCATGGAAGTATTTAGAAGGGAGATAGGTCTAAAGTCAGAGACTGAAATTGCATTGTCCCTTTTAGGAATAAGAGTGATGTGGGAACCATTTAGACTCTGTAGACAAAGAGAGTTTCTGTGGAAAGCATCACAGAGATTGTAAAAATCTTTGCAAATGATGGGCCAACATCTTTTGACAAAATCAGTGTTGAACCCATCAGGCCCAGGGGATTTATCTGAGGGGAGCTGCTTAATGATGTTATCTATCTCAGCTTTGGTGAAGGGGTGCACCAGATGCTCAAGGTTGGACTGAGGGTAAATGAAATCAGAGAGGTTAAAGTTTATACCAGAGAAAGAAGATTTTCCTAACCTCTCCTTGAAAGCTGACCAAATGATATTAGCTTTACCACTATGATCTGTCACAATACGCCATCAGAATCTTCAAGAGTAGTGATCAGGTTTTTCCTGTACTTAATAGAGGCATTAGCATGAAAAAACTTAGTCCCTGCATCACCTAGAGTTATCCACTTCAGTGCTCCCCTCTGCTGCTAATAAATATGTTGCTTTGTCTAAGAAGGGCAAAGTGAGTTTACTTTCCAAAAGTTTCCTGAAATTCCATTCTGGTACAGTCAAGTCCCTAAATTCTTCAATAATAATGATGAAGGTTAGCACAGAGACTTGACATTGGTGATTGCTATTTTGAGGTTGGACAAAGTTTTCTGCCAGTCTTTGAGAGCTTTTCTTAGTGCCTTAAATTTAGCAGTAATGATTTTAGCCTCATCCTGGAGAGGGACAGGTGTGTTCCAAATCTGATGCACCAAAGGCAAAAATTCATCATGTTCTAGCCAATAGTTTTCAAATCTAAAGAGATTTGCTCTTGGGATATTTGTGGAGATGTCAATTACACATGGAGCATGGTCAGATGTTTCCATCACCAACGAGGAAGCAAAAGAATTTGGCTAGGTAATTGACCAAGAAGGTGTGGTGAAAAACCAATCTAGTCTCTCAAGGAGTGGTGATGGTTGTTTATTAGACCAAGTGAATCTTCTACCTTTTAGTAGCAGTTCAATCAAACCCAAGGCACTAATGGCTTCACTGAAAAGATAGATTTCATGATGATCAGCACCAGGCTTGTTTCTATCCTGTGGGGATCTATAGAGGTTAAAGTCTCCCACAAACAACCAGTTGATATCAATGGGTAAATCTATTTCTTTAAACCAGGCAAGGAATTCTCTCTTCCCAGAAGGGGTGCAAGGAGCATAGATATTTGACAGCATCCAAGATTCATTGTTGTGGACTGAAAAGAATTGGACAGATAAACAATATTCATTCTCAAAAATTTTAACTCCAGAAAAGAGAGATGATTTCTAAATAGTTACTGTACCCCCAGATGCACCAATAGAAGGATGAAATTCAAAAGCATCAAAGGATGCAGGACAGATTTTTTTGACAAAAGCAAGATCAAAAGTCTGCTTCTTTGTTTCTTGAACGCAAATTACATCAGAGTTGCTAGAAGTAATTCTATCTCTCGACTAAACATCCCACTTCTTATCGAATTTATTCCTCTCACATTCCAACAAAGGACGACCAAGTTCTAGTAGACATTGAAAAACCAAATAAACAAAAGAAAGGTAAACACCCTAGATAACTAGATCATAGGGCCTGCAGCATTGCCCATGGAGCTTGGGCCTGCACCATCTTGATCATGGTCACCTTGATCCTCTTGCATCTTGTCTGCTGGGTGCGCATTTTTTGATTTGCTGACTTCCTTTTTCTTCTTGGTCTGGGCTTGGCATTGAGCTTTGCTGGAGTCAGATCCTTAGGGTCAATCCCACAGAAAGAAGCACCCAGATTTCTGATAACCTTGGGGGAGATGGTTGGAGCGGTGGAATGACAGCCCACACAGTTTCTGTTCTTGCAGGGAGAATGCTTGAAGCCTTTGTTTATCAGCTTGAGTCTTGGGCTCCTTCTCACATCAGCTTCAGATAGGGGGGCCTTCATCTTTGCCTTTCCTTTCTTTTTGGGAGTAGCAGGGGTAGCAGAGTTGCTGGAGCCACCATCAAGGTTGACATCAAGCTCTTCATCTAGTTGTTCCAAAATCACAGAAGTTGATTTCTCAAAATTAGAGCAGGATGGTAGATCATAGGAAGGGCAAACAGTGGGAAGATTGAAAATGGATGCCTTACTATTATTTTGCATCAGATCCTCTCCAAGTATGTTCCAGGCATTAGATTGGAGGAATTCCTTTGTCCAAGCAAAAGTAGGAGACTGCAATAGGAGGAAAGAAAAGAAGTTCATCCATAGGTCAGGGATCAGGACAGTAGTGGAATTAGGGGAAGGAGTGGAGAAAAACTTTACCCATTGCCTAATGGCTTCTGGACAGGGACCAAGCAAGTCCTTCTGGGCAGGCACAATCTGATTCTCAGAGGATCCAAACAAATCGACTTGAAAAAGGCCCATTCGGAGCTTTGAAGATATTGGACCCAGAAAAGCTCATGTCCAATTTAGAGTAGTCAGGGCCAAATAAATCCCATGGCCAACTATCCTGGAGTTGCACACTTCCAATCTGAATATTTTCATTGAGTTGCACTTGCTGAACATTTGCATTTTGGTTTTCATTCACCCAGCCTAATAAATCTTCTTCCTGAATAATGTCCTCAGGTAGAGGTATGACAGGCTCCATGTTGTTGAAATTTGGGAAAGGAACAATGTCCACTTCAGGGATAGGCAGTTGGACTTGCTGAGCTATATCAGAGTCTGAGTCAGTGACTTCATCCATTGCTAGCACCTGTTCCTCGGCAGGGTTGAGTTGTTGCTGCATACCAAGGGGTGGCAATACCTGCAGCACTTCTTCCTCAGGCAAAGGTGCCTCCTGCATCTGGTTCTCATCCTGGGCCTCCATGGGCTGAAGTGGTTCCTGGGGAGGGGCCACTTCAAGAACCTCTTCCTGATCAACTTGGGCTGCATGCTGGTTATGTTCTGGTTGGGCTGCATTCTGATTGGGCCATGGTGCCTAGTCTAGATTGCCAAGATCTGCTTGGAAGTGATGAAGATTCTGAAAATTAGGTGGTGGTGGTGGTGGAGATGGTGGTAAACCCCCCTGTCCAAACTGATCATGCCCAGGCTGTCCAAACCCCTGAAGATCAAAATGGTTAGGATCAATGTCATCTGGGTCTTCTGGAGGGAAATCTTCATCTTGTGGTTGGGCTCCAAGTAGCCTTGTCATAATGATCTCAGTTTGGAATGACCAAGAATCAAATTCAGTGTCTTCACCTTCAGTAAAATTCAGAAACCAGGGGATTGCATCAAGACTGCTAACTCTTGCCTTGACCAAAGTAGTACCCATGTAGTTGTAATCTCCTTCCCAGATCATCAATTTACCAAATTGTGAGACAGCCAACCAGTTCATACTCCCAGATATCAGGATTCAATCCCATCAACAAAAGCCAGACCTCATGAGTAAAGACAGCAGTTCTATTATTTCTAGCTCTGTTGTGGTGAATAAAGGAAATGTGCACGTTGCCATACTGATGAGGACCAGAATCAATTAGATGATCTCTATGAGAGATTCTGCTAAAGGTAACATACGCTTGACCATATGGACAGGGTTGAATGGATTGATAGGGCATCCTCATCTGAATAGCTAAGAAATTGGCCAGGGTTTCTCTGATAACCTGAAAATTGACCTGATGATTCGGCATGGGGTGGATGAAGGCAATGGCCATATCATTGTGCCTCGTCCTCTGTCTTCCAGTGACCACCCGGTGCATCATCGGCCTGCCGGACACCATGATCCTCTGTCCCCACTCTGGCATGAACGGCGCTGGATCAACAAATCGGTACGCCATTTCTTGATTTGTCACTGTAGCAGGGATTGGGGTTTCCAGAGACCAAGCAACATGAGTAGTTGAGGGACGGCGATGAATGCCAAGACACTTCGAGGCGTACTCACCAAAGGATGAGAAGAGAAGAGGCGGTGATGGAGATGCTGCCGGCGGCGCGGCTTCGCCGCCGACCTCACTAACGTCGTCCTCAAACTCCGGCACCCGAATGCTCCACGGGAGACGCCAGGGTAATGTGACTGGTTCAGGAATGAATGGGAGGCCGTTTAATTCTTTAATGTATTCACTCATTGAGCTATAAATTCTCGGCTGAGTTTGTTGTGGCCCACTACTCAGTGACACGGAGCTTCGATGATTTCCCGAAGTCGGAGGGTCATCCCGATCAACCTGGCACGAGAATCTAGAGGGATAGGTACACGCCCCCGAAACGTGGCCAAATTTTAGGCAACGGCGGCACCTGACTGAGTTCTTGCAAGCGGGCCGTTGGTGGGCCGGTGAGAGACATTTAGCACAAAGATTGGGCAAAGGCCCATTAGCTCTACGTTTACCAGCAACGTTAGGGACCGGGCCCAAAATACCGACCACAGAGATAGGATCAGAGATTTGGAGTTTTTTGAATGAGAGGTTTAGAGCATCACTAACCTAATGACTATTTTTGGTCCACTTTTGCCCAGAGAAAAACTTGCTAGAATTTGAATTCGAAAACTCCATGGATCTTGAGCTTGAAGCTCGATTACGATGAGCAATGGGGATGGCGTTAGCGCCAGTGAGACGTACCGGACGATTTTGTTTGGACACACTTGTCCAAGAGGCAGCCTCTTCCTTGCACCAATCTCTGTACTCCACCAAGTACCTCGGACCACCATCGTGCCAAAGGTTGAAGAAGATCTTGAAGTCAGAGCACTCAAAGGATTGGAGCTTGACTATGTGGATTCCAATCAGAGAAGATGCCACTGTAAACCTGAAAACCCTGGCATCGAGTTGCACGACGTCGAAGGTTCGAGGAGAACCACCCAGAATTGCATGGAGAACACGTTCCGCTAGGGGAACAGAAAGTCAAAATTTACAGCGACCAAAGGAGAGAACGAGGAGGAATTTCTTAGCTGAGAAAGGATGGGCAACATTGACTGGGTGGCCAAAGCGACGGATGAGTTCCGCTTCAAGGACCCGGCCTGGCCGGGGGTTGATCGACGGCAGCTCCATGGCGATCACTGGGGAAGGACGCCATGAGGGACGGTCGCCGCAGCGACGCTCTCTCTCACCATCGCTCCTCGCCTCTCGGTCGCTAAAGTGAGTACTCGTCTATTAGATTGTTCATCAAAGGCACACAACGCAAAAGAAAAAAAAAGAAAAAAATTAATGACGATGAAATAATTTTGTATTTTTGTATGGACGGTATTGACAATAGGGGAGGAAAAATAGAAAAAGAAAACTAAATCAACGAATGAAGTATATAATTTCTAATGGTACACACGTAGCAAAGGTTATGTGAGCAGTCTGACGTCAGAGTTGACAATGAAATTGTATTTCTTCGGAAGATCAATACTGAAGTTTAGAACAAGAACATTCCTCTACTCTATCCATGAATGTATCTCTGCTTTGGCTTCCTGGAGACAGGGACCTATCCAGATATCCACGCAGCGGCCGACCTAGCACTATCAGCACTTGAGCAGGCTCGGAGCGTCGCGATCGCGACTTCTAGTTCTAGCTGGTCAACAAAAGTGGAGTCATGGCTCTTCATCGGCAGACCGCAGACGCACAAGGAGCAGACGCATGCTTCCAAAAAGGAGGTTTTGTTCCGTCTGAGGTTTCTTCCAAATGAGGAACAAGAATCGAAAAGGGCAAGTGCAGTACAGACGATGACAGGTGGTCGTATCCTTAGTCGCCAAGACAAGCGTTTAATATATCATGGAGTTCTTTATTGATTGCAATGTGGTTAGCAGCTTCAAGAAGAGAAGAGGATGGTGGCGCGTGCCTGCTGCTGCTGCTAATCGCAGCCCTAATCCAAGTTCGCTTCCGCGTGACGACGACACGACGCTGCGGCGCTCTCTCTCTCTCTCTCTGCCATTTCTCAGAGGATGATGATGAGCTATAAAACCCGGAGCGTTCGTGACGGCATGCGGCTTTATGCTGGGAGGAAGAGAAGATCAATGCAGCAGCAGCAGACAACGACGACGCCGGCGATGGGGTGCTCGGAGCAGTCGCTGGCGGCGGAGACGGCGGCGATCGTGTCCGCGCTCACGCACGTCGTCGCCACCGTCCGCGGGCCGCCGCGCCAGGCGCCGCTGCTCGTCATGCCGCCCTGGCACCGCGCGGACGACGACGTCGCACGGCGCCAGCAGCTCGTCACGCTGCAGGGCACGGCGGCGGCGGCGCCAGCGCCCGCGGCGCGGAAGTACCGCGGTGTCAGGCGGCGGCCGTGGGGGAAGTGGGCGGCAGAGATCCGGGACCCGCACAAGGCGGCGCGGGTGTGGCTCGGCACCTTCGCGACGCCCGAGGACGCCTCCCGCGCCTACGACGCCGCCGCGCTGCGGTTCCGCGGCGGCCGCGCCAGGCTCAACTTCCCCGAGGACGACGCCGCGCGCCGCGCCACGGACGCCGAGGCGGCCTCTGCAGCGGCCTGGGCGGGCCCGCCCGCCGCGCTGCTAGAGTCGCAGTTGCAGCAGGCCGCCGCCGCCGCCGCATGCGCCGATGACGACGTCGTGGCCGACTACCTCGACTACTCGAGGATCTTGGAAGCCGACGAGCCCAGCGGCATCGTGGACGGGCTCTTCGGTGGCCACGGCAATAATGGACACTTCCTCGGCTCGTGGAGCATTGGCATGTCGCCGTCGTCCTCGGGCTCCGGCGCGTCGCTTGCCAGTGCATCCTCAGCAGTAATAGTGCCGTCTTTTTTGGGGATTAGTTGACGATTTTTTTTTTTGCCTATACAATAGTATATAAAAACAAAACAGTAACCTAGGTGATTTGTAGCCTCTTTGCTAGTACACTAGTCAGTAGTTCATTCATCAGGATTACAAACCGTGCAATCATAGGGATTCGTTATTGATTTAATTTAGCATGTTATCGTCAAGGGAATAATTCATTCATGTACAATTATATTTTAAATTTGGAATAAATGGTATTGTAAATAAATTAGGGTATTTGTGAGCACAGTGACACTCGCCATTCACAGTCTCTTCATCCCTCTAAAGAACAAGAAGAAACGCACACGCGTGATATAGATGTCCGCATTGCAAATTACAGTGCTAGCATTTGCTAAATTTCTATATGATCCTTATAAAATTTTTGTATTATAAATGGCCCTTCAAAGGACCATATAGTTTTTTTTTTTGACAAATCTGGAGGGGCCGGGGCCCCTGCAGTTAATTTATTAATCAAGCAAACAGTTTTGAGTACAACAAAAGGGGGTAGAGAAGGGAAAAACAACAACAAAAGAGCTCAGGAAACAAAAAAAGAAACAAAAAAGATCTGCTCTAAGCAGCTGTCAGTTCCAGATTTTGTATCCATGAATGTAACTGAGATTCTTGACTTTGCTTGACCCTGTGCTGGAGCATTTTAAGCTCTTTGAAGAATAGCCTTAGGCATCCATGTCTGTTTGTTCCAACTCCCCTGAAGATCAAATCGTTTCTTGCAGTCCAGATTGTCCAACACATTAATATTATTGTTTCCATGAAGAAGAGGGAGTTCAGCTGCACTTTGATTAAGTCCACCAGGTCTGGAAAGCTTGTTTGCAGTGGGATTTCTACATCAATGATGTCCCAGCACATTCTTGCAAAGTCGCAGTCGATGAACAGGTGCTGTGTTGTTTCTTCAACTAGGAAGCTGCATAAAGCACAATGGTAGGAGTTCAATTCCATTTTTTTCCTCCTTAGGATGTTTTTGGTGCTTAGCCTGTCTTTGATTAGTAACCAGAAGAACACTCTGTGTTTTGGCTGGGATTGATTTTTCCAGATCCATTTATACACCTGATGAACATTGTTGTGGCCAACCGGTGATCTGTATACTTTTCTGGCTGGAAAGATATCATTTTGCCCACAACATGTCCATCTATCTGGGCTAGAACTGGACCCTCTTGCTTGGAGTGCATCCTGTAGCAGTTGCAGTTGGTTGAATGCTTGCTCGATAGAGGTAGTTGCACCGGCTCATCGTGTCCCGATAGCTCATTGCCTTTTGTGCAGAGATTTGAAGATTCTTTGCATATGAGGATAACTCAGGGGAGGCTTGAGTCAGGGGTGCACCATTCCATGGATCCAACCAGAAGAGTATGGTTGAGCCATTCTGCAGGTGGGGTGTTGCCAAATCTTTGAATTGTGGCAGGATCTTGAGAATGTCTCTCCACCAGAATGAGCCTTTCCTGGTGTGATTTGGCAGTTTATTGTTTGGGTAATGCTTTTCCCAGACTAGTTTGACCCATGGAATGTCACACTTGTTTAGAAACTTGTGTAGGTTCTTCATGATTAGGGCTTTGTTCTGTTTTTCTAGATCAATAACCCCCATTCCTCCTTCTTCCTTTGGTATACAAACCATTCCCCAAGCTGCTTTTGGGCAGCCTTTCTCATTGATGGAGGATCCTCTCCATAAGCAGTGTTTCCTGTATTTATCAACTTGCTTGATTACTGCCTTTGGTAGCATGATGGTGCACATATAGAAAGTTGGAAGTGCTTGAAAGTCGCATTTGTCACCGAGCCCGGCTTGGTTTAGGAACCGTGAGAAGCATGTTAATCTTTTTTTCACACTTTGAAATCAGTGGCATGAATTCTTGGAATCTTGGTCTCGAGATACATAATGGTATGCCCAAGTATGTGAATGGCAGACCACCAACGGAGCATCCAAGGGTCTTTGCTAGAATCTGAATCCTTTCCTCAGTAATGTTGATTGGCACTATCATTGATTTTCTGAAGTTGACCTTGAGTCCTGTTGATAGGGCAAAGCTGTTTAGGAGGGCTTTGAGGAAGAATAGCTGCTTTGTATCTCCCTCAGTGATGATCAAAGTGTCATCAGCATACTGCAGCACTGGGAAGTCATCTGTGGTTGCTGTGGGAATTGGTAGGTGTAGCATTCCCATTGTTCTTGCTTTATTTATCATTGATTGTAGAAGGTCTGCTGCCAGAACAAAGAGGAGTGGGGAGAGTGGGTCTCCCTGCCTGACTCCTCTTTTACATTGGAATCTTTTCCCCACTGTTCCATTCAGCAACACACTTGATGTCCCAGAACTAAGGATGTCCTCCATCCATCTCAGCCACCTTTCACCAAAACCTTTTGCCTTCATTATATTAATCATTGCTTGATGTTCAATTTTATCAAAGGCCTTTTCAAAATCCAATTTGATGATGACTATCTCCTTTTTTGAGTGATGACAGAGGTGAATGTATTCATAAGCCCATGCTAGACAGTCCTGGATTGTCCTTTTCTTGATGAAGCCATATTGGTTTTGATGTACTAGAGTTGTTATTACTGGCTGCAATCTATTTGCAAGAATTTTGGTTATCAGCTTGACAGAAGAGTTGAGCAATGAAATTGGCCTAAAATCATTTACTTTCCTGGCACCATCCACCTTGGGAATCAAGGTGATGTAGGATGAATTAATGCTGCTCAGGCATACAGAATGATTATAGAAACCCTCACAAAGGCCCAAGAAGTCACTTTTGATTATTGCCCAGTTTCTCTTTAGAAACTCATTGCTGAATCCATCTGGCCCTGGAGACTTGTCATTTGGTAAGGCTTTTATGATCCCTTCAATTTCTCCCTGATGGAAAGGCTCCCCCAATCTCTGCAGGTCACTGTTCCTCTGGAGGAAGAAGTTTGTGTCTATCTGGAAGTCAGTGAATTCAGATACCCCTAGCCTTTGCTTGAAGTCTTCCCACAAAATTTTTTTCCTTTGCTCTATGTTCAGTGATTATCTCCCCATCTGTGGCTTCCAGCTCTGTGATCAAGCTTTTCCTGTATTTGATTGTGGCACTGCTGTGAAAAAACTTTGTGCCTGCATCCCCCAATTTTACCCACTTTATATTGCCTCTTTGTTTCTTTGTTTCCAGTACACTTTTTGCTGCTCCAGCAGGGCTAATAGGTGTTCTCTTAAAACTTCTCTGAAATTCCACTCCTCAAGGCTGAGATCTCTGTACTCTTCCAATTTTTCTATTAGTTGCAACACTGTTCTGGAGTTTGCAATAAGAGTGTGCAAGCCCAGCTTTGAGGCTTGCCATTCCCTTAGGCCTTTCCTCAAATTTTTAAATTTGGCAGTGATTATTTTGGCTTTGTCAGTCTGGTTTACAGGTGTGGACCATGCTGAATTTAGGATTTCATTAAAGTGCTCATCAAGCATCCAGTAGTTCTCGAATCTGAAGATCTTTGCTTTAGGGATGTTTGTGGACACCTTTATCACACAAGGGGTGTGGTCTGATGGTAGCATATCCAGTGCTCTGGCTGTTGTGTTGGGGTATGCTAGTGTCCAACTTGCTGATGTGAACACCCAATCTAACTTTTCTAACAGTGGGGATGGTTGCATGTTGGACCATGTGTATCTTCTTCCCTGTAAAGTTACCTCATGTAATCCCAGGTTACTGATTGCTGCATTGAACATCATCATTTCACTAATACTGCCCCCCGGTTTGTTCCTGTTTTCTGGGCTTCTAATTAAGTTGAAATCCCCTAATACAATCCATTCTATCATATCTGGCATATCAATCTCCTTAAACCAGTCAATGAACTGCACCTTCCCTTCTGGTGTGCATGGGGCATACACACAGGTAAGGACCCAACTGTCATTGTTGTGAAGGGAACAGAACTGAACTGATAAGGCAAAATCATTACTGAAAATTTTTGTTCCAGAGAACAAGTTGCTCTTCCAGGCAATTAAAATTCCACCAGATGCCCCTACAGCAGGTAGGTATTCGAACCCATCAATATTATTTGGGCAAATATTTTTCATGAAAGCTTGATCAACTATTTCTTTTTTGTTTCCTGCAAACAGACAATGTCACAGTTTGCTAGCATCACTTTGTTTTTGATTGCAGCCCATTTTCTGCTGGAGTTAACTCCCCTTACATTCCAGCTCAATATCTGCCAACATCTACTAGTCGATTGATTCATTAATACTGATTGTTAAAGGAGGATCTGATAATCGATCTGTCAGCCATAGACTGCAGCTCACAAGATTCAAACAACAATTCTTCCAGAAAGATTCATTTGAGTGCTCAATGCAACTCCTACATCTCCAACTGTCTCTCAAGCCATAACAGGCAATCTGAATGCAGTTATCAAAAGTACAGATACTTGTCCACAAACAGCCTAATACAGGAATTACTACTGAAGTAAAGCAGCTTGGCTCAAAAGCAGGCAGCATCTGCTGCCTTGGGTTCCCTCTTCTTGGACTCATTATTCTTCACGATTGTTGTCCTTCTGCTCTTCCTCCCCAGCTGCTTTCCCAGGCCCTGCATCATTGTCATTTTCATCTGCTTGGGTGGAAGAGGTGGGCTCGATTTGCACAATCCGAGCCCTGGCCACCGGGTATGGCCTCTTCTTTTTTGCCTGTAAGACATCATTGGTAACATCAGAATCTTCAATGCCACAGAAATCAACTGCTAACTTTCTGATGATTTCTTTTTTCAGGGTTGGGGGCTGCACTTTACACACATAACAGTTTTTATCTTTGCAGCCTGATGGTTTAAATCCCATATTAAGGTCTTTGATTCTAGGGCTTCTTCTTACCTCAGACTCAATGTAGATTGCTGTTCTTTTCTGATTTCTCTTCTTGGGTGGCATTGCCTTGGATGGTCCATCCTCTCCCTCTTGCTCCTTTTCCAGGGAATCTATGAAACAGGGACAATTAAAATCTGGGCATTCTGTTGATATTGAAAGATGAATTGTTTCATTATCAGCATTGTCAAGGGAGCATGTGATGCCTGTCATTAACAAAGACCTAGCCCATGCAAAGTTGGTTTGGTTGACAAGCTGAGCTATGAAGAAATTTGCCCAGCTGACAGGAATGGATACAGAGATGTTGGTGTCATTACCTATAGAGAAGAATTTGCTGCTTAGCTTTGCCATCTCTGGATCCAAAGTATGAGACCAGGCAGTCCCACTGTCCTCCCTTCTTCCCATTGCCAGTCCAAGCTGCATGTTCCCATTTCCAAGGAAATTATCCTCCACCATTGCCTGAAGGACTTCATTTTCTTCAGGTATTGTGCCGAAAACTTGGACCTGTTCTTCCTCATTCAAGTTTGGCTGGGCTTCATTTTCAGTGGGCTGGGCTTCAGCAGCACTTGGCAGCAGATTCATGTGGCCCAAGTTGTGTTCAGCCTGAGACATGCCCAAGGAGTTTTGAGCTGGTCCCCTGCCTTCCTCATCCTCCTGGTGGCCCATGTTATATTCTGCAGGGCCCAGAATCTGGTCAATCACATATTTAGCTATGTTCTGCCTGAGGATTGCATCACCATCCTTCTCTTGTGCTTCAGACCTGTGTTGGGCTGATGTCTGCCCTGGGCCTCCTCCATAGGCTGGGTTCCCCAGGAACAGCAGGTTCTCAGCCTGATTCATAATTGTAATGTTGGCCCGGGAAGCTGCACCAAGTTGGACCATGGGGCCCAGAGTGCCCATCTTTTCCAATTTGAATCTGCATTTGCTTGCTGCTACCAACCTGCCCATCTTCTTCCACTACTTGCTTGCCCTTCCCTCCCAATTGAGCAATGCTGTCAGTTTTGTTCCCCGAGTTGCTGTCATTGGTGTCCTTCAGCTCATCAGTGTTCATCAAGTGTTCAGGAGAGAATTCCTCCACTAGGTAATTTCTTGGGGAGCTTTGTTGCATGACCTGGTTTTCCTCAGCAGGCTGGTTCAGATTTAAAGGATTTAGCTCTTGCTCAGCCATGGCAAGACCCAAATCAGTGTTTATTCCTACCTCCACTGGTTCCTCCTCACTTGGCACTGGGTTCACCTGGAACACTTCATCCTGCCCCTGCAGAAGGTATCTTGTCTGTTCTCCAAAACCCCTTGGATCATTTTCCACGGGGTTGATGATAACCGGGTTCAAGTCAATGTTGATTGGGGGTTGGTTCAGGTCCTGTGGTGCCACCATATCAGCATTGTTGTTGATGTTCTCCACCATATCAACATTATTGTTGATATTCTGAATCTGCACCTCAGCTAACTCCTCTTCTTCTCCCCCCAGGGCCTCATGCACAATCACCTCAACATTGTTGGCTGCTTCTTCCATCTCTGCATCTGCCTGCTGCTCCTCTACATCATTCTGTTGCTGCACTGCCATCCCATCTTGCAACTGCTGGTTGACATCATCAGCCGGTTCTGGCCAGGGCTCCCAATCATCATTGTTGCCACCACCAGGCCCCTGATTCAAAGGTCCAAGAGCCGGTTGCCCCAGCCCAATGAAGTCGAAAGGCATTGGGTGCTCTAGCACATTGTTCTCAGGGACCGGGTCCTGCGGTGGTGGAACATCATTCGGCTGCTTATGCCTCAGCAGCTCGCATTGGATTGTGAAGCATTCTCCCCCAATATTATCAGGATCTTCTAACACCACAAACTGCGGGATCTGATCGATATCCTTGACCCTGGCTCTGATCAGGAGTGAAGCTTCAACCCCATTAACTAACTGACATAAGAGGACACGAGCAAAATCTACAACTGCCTGCTGGATGTGTCTTTCAGACAAGTAATCCCTAGGAAAGTCCAAGAGCAGCAACCAACACTCGTGATTGAACTCCGCAGCCCTCCAGTTCCGGCCCCGGTCATGCTTTGTGAAGGAGACAAACACATTATCAAAGGCATGGGGGCTATCCTGAACTAGAGCATCTCTGGCATGAGCATCCCTAAGCCTAACCATTGCCTGACCAAGGCTTGTCGGTTGAATCTCAGAAAATGGGATGCCAACTTCATCTCTAAGGAAATCTCTGACAACACCCCTAACAGCAGCAAAGTGCATTGGATTACCCGGCAGAGGATCGATGGTGACGATGGCCAAGTTCTCGTTTCTTGCAAGCGGGCGAACAGGCGCCACCGCCCTCGTCATGAGCCTCCTCCCGGGCACCTCCTGCACCTCCAAGTAATCCGGGAGGAACGGCGCCAGATCAGCCCGCTGGTACGCCATGTCTTCCTCTCTTGGCGTGTGGTTGAGGTCAAGCTGCAGCTGACAATGGCGATGGTGCTGGCTGGAGTTGGGGTTTTCTGCTGTCGCTTCAGCTGCTGGACTAGCACTACTAGAAGACGGAGGAGTCGAGAGTAATAGTGTCCAGGCAGCCGGGTCGGGGGCGGCGCTGAAGTAGCATTCCACCTCCCGCTCTTCGGCCCATTGGGAGCTACTGGGCCGCGGGTTCCCCGGGCCCGTTGTCTGCTGATTAGCGAGGGCTGGCGAGTTCCCGGTGCCATTACTGCGACTTTGCTGGGCCGTCGACGGTTGGGGGTTAATGGTCCTCGGCTGCCAGCGCTGACCTCAGACCTCGCCCCTATTTCCATTGGGCCTCCTAAGATTTGGCTGTCCCCCAGCCGGATTTGAACGAAGGCAGAAGGCAGCAATATGACCGGGAAATCTGCAAGCCCGGCAACGGATGGGTTGGCGGCAGCTGCTTCGCCAATGCGTGCTAGAGAGGCAGCGGGGACAGAACTTTTTCCCCCTTCTGTCATCAGCTCCAGCTGACGAGGCTGGTCCATAGACTTGGGGGAGCTGTGCTTGTCATTAGTGCGCCGTTCGTCACCCAAGGGAACGGCGTTAGCAGCCATGCTGCCGTTAGCAACGGGTGCACCGACATGGCCGCTTCCCAGAGGAATGGAGTTGGCTCCGGTGAGGATTTTGGGGGCATGGGCACCAGCATGGCCGTCGCCCAGAGGGGTGGAATTGGCTCCAGTGAGGATGGTCTTAGGTGCTCCGGCATGACCATCGCCCGGAAGGATGGAATTACCGTCACCCAGAGGAATGGAGTTGGCCCCAGTGAGAGTGGCTTAGCTGAGGGTGCAGAGGAAGAAGAAGCTCCGGCCGAGGATTTGGCGGGGGGCCGCCGGCCATGGTTAAACGTCTGATCGGAGATCGGGCGCTTGCTAGATGATCGATGCCAGTCGGACTGAGAGGCTATGCGGCGGGAGGTTCTCGGAAGTGACCAGGACGCCTCCTCCTCTTTGCTGAAGAGCTTGAGCTCAAGTCTCCAGTTGGGGCCGCCATTTCCCCAAAGGTGGAAGTAAACGATGAATTCGTCACAAGAGAAGAAGCGCATCGAATTGATGAAGAACCCGACCTGCTTGGAGGAGACTGAAAAGCGAAAGACACGATCCCCCAGCTGATGAACGAAGAAATGGGCAGCAATACCACCGAGTGCAGCTTGCAAAAGCAGGCTGACGGAATCAGTGGAGAGACGAAACTTGCAGCGGCCAAAGGCCGCGACAAGGAGGAAAGAATACTTGTCAACGACATGGTGGGTGACAGAGGCGGCGAATCTCTGTCTGATGTGCTCTTGCGTAGCAACTCCATGAGAGAAAGAGAGCTCCTGCAGCTCCATGGGCTCGGGAGAGTGGGAGCTTACCTGGGGACGAGTTTCACCTAGAAGACTCGCCAGATGGGGCAGGCGCACCAACGGCGGCCTCCCATGGCGCCTGCCATTTCTCTTCTTGGTGGGGTCTTCTCGATGGAATCTTCGCGTCGCTTGCCGGCGGTGGCGGATCAGGGATCCGCCCGGCCCGCCGGCCGAGAGGCGGGCGCGAGAGCCACGCCTAGTCGGAGGTGGCGTACCCCGGCTTCCACGAATGGGGAGCGGCAACCCCCACGGCTGGAGGGGTGGCGGAGAGGGCTGGTCGGGGTAGCGCCCGCCTTGGGCGCCGGCGGCGGCCGCGAGTGCCGGCGACGGGCTCGGCAACGAGCGTTAGGCTGGTGTGCTGAAGAATTCAGCCTAGCCACTTTGCTTTTTCGGTACAGAGTCGTACAGAGGGTTTGACACAAAGTACTAGTAAAGGACCATATAGTCATCTTAATTCACTAAAAAGATGCCAAGCAACGCAACTGACAAAGCAAATGACAACACGTTGTGGACTTTTGGGTTCATTCACTAGCGATCTACCTCTTTTTTCCTCTCAGCTTCAGAATCATAACACTTCAACCAAAATGCGAAGAGGCAATTATGACACAACAATACGGATCTATTTAACTTTTAAATGTCACCTTCACATTAAAAAAAAGTAGTGAAAAATAAAATAAATAATGTGGCTTAGAAGGTAAGAACAACCCTCCCCTTATAGTACATTTGTATCTTATTAAAAAGGAAATTTTTTTCACACATTTGAGATCACCTTGCTTTGTCCCACACAAGCAACAAAATAATTCAAACTTGGACACCTTTTAACCAAAAAAACCGAGAACTGAACCGAACCGAAATATCGGTTTTGGCTTCGTTTCTGCAGCTTCGGCTTCGGTTGTGGGAGCAGTAGAAACCGAGCAAACTGAACAGACCTAGAGTTGCGTGCGCCACTCTAGTACTCCACATCGGCACATCCCCACCCAATCCAGCCCAAACGTCCCAAAATGCCCCCACGACTCCAGTCGACCAGCCCCAACCTCTCACTCCCGCACAACCTATCCGCACTCAAACCTAACCCTATTCGACTGTACCAGCGGTGGGAGCGAGTGGTGGGGTTGCACCAGCGGCGAAGCGAGCACATGACAGCAGTGGCGTGACCGCGAGGCAAGGTCGCAGCTTCGACGGCACGAGCGCGACTATGACCACGAGGCAGGCTTGACCGCCTGACGTGCAGCAGGTTGCAGCGAGTAGACGAGGGGTGGGAGAGGCGTGCAGTGCGCCGACGCGGCGAGCAGCAGACGGCGCAGGCACTCTACAGAATTGCTCCTCTTCAGCATATTCCCCCTTCAATCCCCCTTCATTTTTTCTTCCGTGCAAGCTTTGGTTCAGTTGAACCAAAAACCGAATCGAGTGAACCGAAACTGAACTCGTCGGCCTTTGGTTCTGTAGAACAGCAATCGGTTCCTGAATTCTGGAAACCGAATTTTGCTGGAACCAAACAAACCGAACCAATTTGTCAGTTAAAACTAAGAGAATTTTTACGGTACTTGGAAGGAACCACCGGTTCCTCCCGTTAATTTTCTTTTTAGCCGGTTTCTGCCCTTAATTATAACTAAGGGTAATTTAGTAATTTTGGTAATCTACAGATTCCGCCCCTACGGTTCCGGCGCCGCGGGCATCACGCGAGTCGCGCCGCCGATCCTCCTCCTCCCCCATCGCCTCCAAGCTCGCCGCTCATCTCGTCGCCTCCAAGCTCGCTGCCCAGCTCGCCACCTCCCAGCCCACCGGATCCCAGGTCGCCGCCTCGCCGCCAATCGAGTCCTCGGAACCATCCTCACCAGTCACCACCACGACGCCTCTTCCTTCGGTCGCCGCTGCTGTCAGTTCCTACGAACTCGAGGTCCCAGCCATGTCCGAGTCGAGCGCGAACATTCAAGCGCGTCCTCCTGTACGCGCAGACCGCTCCGTGCCATCGCCGCAAAGCAGCTGGCCTCGTGGCGTGCTGGGCGCATGCTCTGTTTTGCTCCGGCCATTTGCTAGCATGGATGTCACCGTGTCATCATACCTACGCAATATACACCGGTTTTCCTTTAGACAAATATATATCCAAATACAAGATAATGACACATGTATCTCTGAACTTCTAAAGAAGCGTCGACCTTCTCAGCATAGGACGACGAGAACTTACAGGCCCAGTGCCCCTCCTGCCACTACTCCTCCCTCTCCCAGATTTGGAGCAGCACCGAGAGTCCCCAGAGTCGTACTGGACGTGGGCAGGCGAGCTCCTGGGCCATGGCAAGTCGGTGACCACGGAGGTCCGAGGAGCTAGGCGCGGATCTAGTGGAGAAGGAGAAGGGGCGCAGCGGCACGGCCGCATAGCCACGCGGAGCCAGAGCTGGAAGCAGCTGCGCGTCGAGAGAAAGGGCTCACGCCGTCGCGGCTTCCAATGGCCTCGCCGACACTGAGGAAAGAGGCCGGCAGGCTGCCTACGCGGCGCTCGAACGTGATTAAAAAAACGCTTCAGATGTTAAAATACCATGATACCCTCCAATTATAAATAGAAACTAGTTCATGTCCCATGTATTTTTTGGTTCCGATCCACCGTCTAAGTTCCTTACATTTGGTTCCTCCTATATTTAGACCGTCAGATCTGACGTAATGGAGGGCTGACGTTATTTTCAAGCATAGTAAAAAACCTCTAAAACTAAATGCCCAGGCTGAAAAATAATATACAAAGGTCAAATTTGTGCTTAATCTTCATAATTCATGATTTCTATGTATATTAAACACTTTACAGACAAATCACCGTATGAATGATCTATTCTTCTGTCTATGTGTTCTTCAATGGTTACAACGATACAAGTGAAGTCTAAAAGCAGCTCACCCCGTGCAGAAGCAAAATGATTTTTTTTAAGGAGCTCACCCCGTGCAGAAGCAAATTGAACTTTTGTTTTTAAAAAAAAAGATTGCTCTAGGCGTACGTGTCATACGCCTGTAATCAGATTCTGGTGGCCCAAGCACAAACATGATTAATCCTCAGGTTTGGTTTGCTGTGCGTGCTTTCCGCACACCATGCCACCGGCACACGAGATACTACGATCTCGTGCTCTGCGTGTGCCTCCATGCGGCACGCCGTCACCGCGCATGCCCGTCCATTTCAGCGTCGTCGCGGCAGTGTGGCTCTCCAGTACGGGACCAAATTTATCAGTCAGTCCGAGGAATGGGTGAAGAAGAATGCGTGCGTGACAGAGCTGCTGGACTGGACTGATATGATTCCATTCTTCAGCGATACTCACTCATCTTGCTGCTGGGCTGGAACCACGAGGGATCTGGAAATGGCCCCGCTAGCTCTTCGTGCAGTGCACAAGTCGCCTACCCCGAGCTCTCGTTTGTTACCCCGAGCTCTCGTTTGTTTCAGCCCACCCAACGTCCACTATGTCCGTGCCAAGATGAGCCCAGTTGGACCTTTTTTCGACTCAAAATTTCCATGCATGCCCTGGAGCAACATGCTGTGCCCAGCGCTAGTTTCAGCAACGGAGCATCAGTCTCTAGTATCACCAGCATTGTCCTTGTCCCCAAATGGCCGAATGGATCCTTGCTTTGACTTTGACTCCTGTCCTGTTAAACATTGCAGCACACAAGCACGTCCGTCCGATTGGAAGGCCATGTCCAGCTCCACACATGAACAACCTGGCCCAAGTGGTGTCACGCTAGTTTTCCATTTAAGGTTTCTCTCGCTAGTTTTTCATTTACGGTTTCTTATATAAAGTTTCTGACGAGTCAATGTCAATATAAAGTTATATGTATCATCTATTTTTTTTCTCAGTCAGTTTTTAGAAGATATTTGACACATATTGGTGATATGGTCAAAGTGCTTCTTGTTTGGCACAGTTTCACCAATAACTTCATGAGCTTTTGTTTACCAAACACCTTTTTTTTTCAAAACAGTTCATAGGGTGAAGTGGTGAAGCTAAAAAGAAGTAGTTTTTCTTTTGCCAACCGGTGATGTCTTAAAAAAAGTATTTTCACAGCTCTCTCCCCCATTTTCCTTTCTCACCCATGCAGAAAGTTGTTGGTGAAGCTATTTTGCCAAACAATTTTTAGAAAGACGCAGAGGTGGGCGGTGCCGAGGGTTCCAAGAGTCCTAGCCGCCGCTTGATCAGTACCTCGCCGCGCTTTGACACCAGGATGTGATCCATCTGCTAAGCTGCAATCCGCCTGCTGCGCTTGGGCCACCGCCTGGGCGGCGTCATTTGTTTGGGATGGGTGCTGATGAGAGGTGGCGGTCTCACCACCCGGACCTCCTCGACGAACCTGGCCAGCCGTCGCGCGGCCACCCCAGGAGACGGTGAAGGCAAATCCTCCTCGGTTAGCACCATAGCGCCCCCGACGAGCCCCGCACGGGAGATCACGGGGGCGACCCATGGACCGCCGAGCATTAAGGGGCCGTCGGCGTGGGTTCCCCCAGCGGTGCCTATCCGTCGGGTGACAGGTCGTCAGGAGCCAGTCGCACCACTGGTCGGGCGAGCAGAGCGGCTAGCTCATCCAACATCGGGTCACACGAAACAAGCGGAGGGGGACCGCAACGCACACACAGGATCTTCACCAGCGGGTCAGGCTTGAATAAGGGAGCACGACCGTTGTCGGTGTCAGGGAAACCCGTCTCGCTGGACGGGGCGTCGCGCCTAGATGTGACCGCCAGTGCAGCCTGCGCGGTACTTGTCGACCGCCCGCGATGCCTCCGACGCTGCGGCCGCCATCGCCTTCGCCGCCGTTGACAGTCGGTGGCAGTGATGTCAGTCACTGTCGTCTCCATGTCGAGGCCGTGCGAACCAACGGGGTGAACCGACCCATCGGCGCCGCGTGATGCAACGGGGTCAGCCGACCCATCGACGCGACCGAAGGCATGGTTGCCGGAGCGCTCGGAGCTCGTGCGCCTTGGTTGCTTGCAGTCACGTGCAAGGCGCCGGAGTCTTTTACACCTCAAACAACGTTGGGGCAGCTTGCAGTCGGCCACCCGATGAATGGTGGAGATACAATTGAAGCACTTGCCGCGGAGGTCGGCCGGGATGCGCCTCTATGGTCGACGACTCACCGACCGCGTGCCCCAGGTACCTCAGGTGGCATAGTCGAGGCACCCACCGGTGGCGTAGCCTACCGGGGGAGGACCTCGCTCCACCCGTCGGTGTCAGGGGAGGAGACTCATCCACGTCGTTGTTGGCGGTCCTTAACTCACGTTTTATACCGCCAACATTAGTATAAAATTCACCAAAAATAATATAGATAAGAGTTTTGAGCTAACCAATTACATAGTTTTGGTGAAGTCACTTGTTTTGCAGGTCAACCATCAAATACATATAAAATGGGCCAAGAAAAAAAGGAAAACATTTATAAAATAACAATGTCACATTTGGCCCATTGCAAACCAAGGAGAAGAAGAAGGAAATGGCCCAACCGAAGCAGATCTCGACCAAACCCCACCATGGGCTCAACCCAGACCCACTCAGGAGCCCACACGCCAAGGTCGGTGGCCGGGGGCGGCACACCTGGGGCACGGGCGCGCACAGGGCTCTGCCGCCCGGCCTCACCTTCCTGGAGGTAGTTCCTTAATGGCACAGGAGGGCGGTGCGGTGGCGTATCCCCAGGTTCAGTGTACCTAGACACCTCTGGAGGTCGGTTTGGGGCATTAATGAGGAGGAAATATGCAAAGAACCCCCTCCTCTCCACCTATAAAAGGAGGGCCATTCCCCCTCATTGGACATCAACACAGAAAGGGAGAAGAGCACCACTACCACTAGAGTTCCACTCCAAAGGGCTATGCCCTAGTAGCTATAGAGGAGAAAGAGGAGATGTGAGTGCGAGGGCGGAGAAGAGCTGGACTTGTCGGCATCTCCCCAAGCTTGTGCCTCTACGGGTATTCTACTTGGCCCCCTAAGAGGATCTTGACTAAGTAAGTATTGGTGTTTCTTATAGTCTGTTGTATCTTTTATTTAGTTGAGCTTTACCAAGCTTGTTTGCGGGTTCATTGTCCGTCCTCGTGGCCGATGCTCTAGTAGAGGGTCCCTGATAAAGACGGATCGCCCTGTATGACGCTAGAGTAGTAGCCGTTAGCATAGACGCGGTGTCTGGGCTAGAGGCTACCTTCGTCTGCCTCATATCTCGATGGTTGAGGTGGTAGGCGGCAGGTGGTGACAGCCCTGTCCGTCCCTCATAATCCCCCACGTCTGAGTGTGACGTAGAGCTATAGGCCGGTATCGTCTGGGTATCCAGGTGTGCTTCGGTACCCGAAGTAAACAAGTATAAGTATTGCAACACTATGCTTAGGACCCTAAAGCTATGGGAATCCATCTCAACCATCTTTCTATCTCTACCCTTGTGTTGTCCTTGGGCGAACTAGCTAGGAGAAATACCTTCGTTCCCTGTGGAAAATACGATACCCTGAATATTTCCCGGGTGAAGGCTACAACGGTACTTTCTGTACGCTTGCGGATTCTCTGCATACGTAAAGAAATACCAACAGTCGTCCGAGGCGCTGGCGTGCCCGGATGCGGCACTCCAATGGCCGAATGGGCATGCCGTGCACTAGCTATGGACGTGGCCAGCGCCGCCTCCGTCCACTTCGGCCCCCACCCTGGCGGCCCGGCACCACGCCAGCAAGGCCCGGAGACAGATGTGTGGCGTGCGGCAAGGGCTGCACAGGCCTCACCGAACGCCGTGGCAGCTGTGGTGAGTGACGAAGCGCGTCCAGGTAGGAGGTTGACGTCGTGTCCATGTCGGAGGCGTCGATGCTATCTTCATCCGCCCAACGACGGTCCTTGGACCGTACCGCCAACGGATGGAAAGGTGCGGCATTTGGGGACAAGGCGGACGCCGAGCTCGGAGAGGGGGCAGATGGACGGAGGGGGCTCATGTCCGCGCACACATCCTCATCCTCGCTATCCATGACGTCCTCGATCACAACCACCATCAACTCACACTCCACGACGACCATTGTGCTGTAGGTGCCGATTCTAGCGATGCTACCAGAGTTGAGGAGAGGCATGGCGGTGGAGGGCCCAACGGCATTGGGGACGATGGCCCGGCGCCGGCCGCGGTGGTGGCCGAGGTCGTCGGAGCCCACAGCGGATCCGAGCCCTCCCCGTCCAGCGGCTAGGTGACCGCGGCCTCCACGGTCGTCCCAGGCTGCCCAGGGGCGACACCAATGCGAGGGTGTGGCCCAGCCGCGTGCCCGCTCTCCCCCGACCATGGCCGTGGAGGGGGCGACTTCCCTGCGGCCGCCGACATGGTCAGCTGCGGTGGTGGCACGCCGGCAGCACGTGGCGAGAAGGATGGCGGATACCGGCGTGGTCGTGGCGGATCTGGCGGAGGGAGGCGATGTTGAGGCAGATGCGGGCGCCAACGAGGCCACCGCCACCAGAGAGACGAACTAGGCTCGCCGGACGCGACCCAGCCGGAGCTCCAAGGGAACCGGGGGGAGGAGAGGCAGATAGGGAGGGGGAGGGGACTGGCACGGCGGAGGAATTGAAGGGGCAGGGGGTGGCGAGTAAAGGCACGTCTTCTCATATCTTCACATTTCACTGGTTTAACTAGGTGGGCCTTTACGTGCCTACGGGTAAAGGCCTACCCAACTAAACCAGTGAAATACGGAGAATGGACCCTCAACTGCTGGTGCTTTGGCTTGGCTCGTGTTTCTTACAATGTGCTCTGAATTTAGTTTGCTCGTCTCACTCAGCCAGGGGACCTTAATTTTAATCGTAGTCTCGTAGACATGCAATGCAACCAGTGTGAAAAATATCTTCTGCAACAACTTTGTACAAACAGTTGAAGATACGTCCAAATCCTAGCCAGACATGTTTCCCGCCTCGTCAACCATTGCATATTTGTGACGCCGGGGAAGTTACTTCCTTGTGGACAAGTGCACGAACGCGGCCACGAGGAGAGCAGCCCTGAGCCTGACGCTCCAGGGGATGCCGTAGCATCCCCTGCCGACGAGCCCCCTAACGAACGGCCAGAAGCAGAGCACCAGCCAGCCGCAGCACACGAGCTCCCCGACGCCCAGGCCGCTGGCGCTGGGCACGCCTTCGCCCGCACTACCCATGACCAGCCTCCACGCTCCAACGACGACAGCGACGATGCTCAGCATCATGAGCGCCGTCGGCGGGACGAACACGGGCGACGAGTCGAAGGTGAACCGCCCCGGGTCGGCGTCGTCGTCCCCGCCGCCGCCGTCGGATTGCTCCTTGCGCGTCACCTCGAACACCGTCTCCGAGAGGCCGACTCTCTTGAGGAAGACGGTGAGGAACGCGAGCAACCAGGCTGAGGACGACACGATCCGCTGCATCCGGTGGTTGTTCCACCAGGCGCGCGCCGAGAGCCGGCAGTCCTTGTACTCGCCCAGGTTGTACACGTTGTAGCCCAGGAACAGAACCAGTTGGATGATGAAACCCGGCTCTGTCGCCTGCACCATCATCACAACAAGATGAAATTTTCAGAAACATGGATGAAGGTTTCACCTAAAGTGATTGAACGTAGAACCATAATAGAAGATTACCTTTGGCAAGAAGGAGCGGTTTGTGATGATGCAGTAAGGTGCTAGCAATGCATAGCACAGCTCAAAAGGTGCCCTGACGGGCCACACGTCGATGACTAGGTAGGCAACGCACTGCCGGAAATCGAGGCGCTTGAACGCGGAAAGAAGAAACGGGTTATGGCGGCTGAGGAGTATCTCCAGCAAGCCCGTGGCCCATCTCTTGTACTGAGTGAGGCTGGCCGGCCCGCCGGTGGGCGCGCCGCCGAGGAACGCCGGCGGGTCGGGGTTCAGGAACGCCGTCCTCCAGCCGGCGGCGTGGATGCGCTGCCCGGTCAGGATGTCTTCTGTCATCGACCCGTAGACCCACCCAACCTGCAATGGAAGCGCATGTATAATTGTATATATCCATGACCACGCTATTGCAGCAAAACTGGCAACCAGATGCTGTGAAGTGAAGGACAACAGTAGTAGAATGTATGGATACCTCCTGACCCCAGCTCGTGGCAGCCTCGTAGGTGCAGGCAGAAACTTCTTTAGCTGCTTCGACGCGACTCGTTAGATCGTCTGCAATCACCATTGGCGCCTTGAACATTTCCCTAGAAATGATGCTCCTCGCCGACTCGATCAGTTCTTTCGAGCTGCCAAACTTCTTGTGCAGCTCCTTGTAAGATGGTGAATCTGCCAGAGTATGTAGTACCGACAGTTGCAGTGCATGGTGTACTAAGTGCGTGATTGAATCAGAATACACTTATTTCGACCTCTGATGATGCCGATGGTGGTTGCGGAGTCTGGTGGCACGCCGTAGATGACTTTCCGACGGTGAAAGCAACCTGTCCCGCTGTAAAATATGCCTTGAAGTCCGGCAACTCCTCCATATCCAACTTTCTACGTAAGCGCACAGCACAGACGACAAAATTGTGGATACATAAGCTAACAACGTCAATCGTTGTTGTTTTCAGTAGCACTTATATATAGTGATCTGTATAGGACTGTATGTAGTACCTCGTTTATAACCTGCATCTGGTTGCCGAAAGGGTCGTCCTTGAGGGCGCCGTAGAACTTCTGTGGCGCCTGAACGAAGCCGCTGTGGAGCTCGTCGTCGAACCCCAAGAGGAGGCACATGGCGTGGAGGGCCACCTGCGGGTTGTTTGCAAACATGTCGCAGTCCACGTTCAGCATGATGGGCGCGTTGCTCAGCACCGCGGACACCCTCGTCTGCACACCACAGGCCACACGGGGAATGTTCAGGCTCAGGAGACATCTCACCACTCCATCACTCAGGACACTACACGACGGTGAGGTTATCGTGATGATGCCATGCTTGCCGTTGGCCCGTTGCCACCCATGGCAAGCAATATGCGGCACGCCTCTAGTCTCTAGAGATCCTCAACTTCTGTAATTTTCCTACTGGACACCGAACACCGATGATGCACGTACCAGGACGTTCATGGCGCCGGCCTTGAAGTGGTGGTGCTGTGTGGGTCTCTTCTCCCTGGAGACGTATATGAGGCTTGGGACTCCATCTCCTGCAGCAAACTGATTGCTCTTGCTCTTGCTGCTGTTGTCCCACAACACCTGAACACAAAGGCCAAAGCGACGAACGTGCGCCATGCCATGTTTGTTGTTTAGCAAGAAAACGAAGCAATAAGATGGGCACACACGTTCCATGATGAGACCTGTTCCATCGATCAGTTCGTGTCTACCTTGATTATGGTCGGGTGGTTCCGGCGGTCAGCACCCACGAACTCGGCGAACTCGCCAACGCCGCGCCGGACTAGGGATTCCTCTTCGGCGTTCTCGATCCGGCCGACCAACTCCTCGTACTCGTTCTACAAGCAGCAAAAGAACAAGATCAAAAACTGGCACGTAAGTGTACGTGCACGAGCACAATAGAAAAGAAATAACAGTAGCTAGCTTTACCTTCATGGACGTCCAAGCGCGAAGGAACTCGGCGTCGTCGTTGACGTGCCCGCCACGCTCTGTGGCGCCGCCGGAGGAGGAGAAGTACACGAAGGGGGCCCTGACCTTGACGCCGTGCTTCTTGCAGAAGGGCACCCAGAGCTTGGCGAACTCGGCGGCCTCGCGCAGCGCGTAACAGGTCACCGGCGAGCAACCGTCGTCGGAGACGTAACACGACAGCTTGCCCGCCGGGTAGTCCAGCGCCAGCAGAGACACCACCGTGTTCACCGTCACCACCGGCGGCTCGAGCTTCGGGTCCGCCGTGGTCACGAACATGTCCACCGCTGGCAGCTCGTCGTCGGTGCTGGCGACAACAAAACAAAGTCATTATCATAGACGCATGTGTCAGATTCACGACCAAGCAAAGAAACAAACAAAAATAAACCTTGCCACCGCTCAGGTACTCACCAGTATTCGGCGAGGCGTTCAGGGTGCGTGTGGAAGCGGACCGGGTTCCATTTGGCGTTCATGTTGATGAGCCACACAACCGTGAACCACGCCTCGCAGATGAGCGCGGCGACCCAGCACCACGTGCACGCCGGCGCCGCGCCCCCGTCGCTGACCGACACCAGCGAGGACGCACGGCGAGCGAGGAGGGCCAGGAGCAGGAACAGAATGGCGAGGTCGGCCAGCTTCCACGCCGTGCGGGGGACCAGGACCCTCTCCTGGAGCTGGAGCTTCGTCGTCTTGGAGCTCGCCATGGCCAACCTACCGAGCGTGGCGGATGGCGGACTCTGATTTGCTGGTCACTCTCAGCAGTAGCACGCGAGAACTACAAGAAAACACATATACGGAACCAGTTGGGGTACTGGTGATCATATATAGATAGACGACACATACATCAGCATACAGCAGGCTCTTGGCCTCATATATATGGATATTATAAGCACATAAGTTCAAACTATCGATTTCACTCCACAACACAGTAGCCTCTTGTGCATTGGCCTCAGCATACAGACAGACGCCTCACGATACCACAAACAGCACGATCGTTGAAGATTCACCCAAATCTATTCAACGTCATCAGCAATTCAGCATTCCAAAAAAAAAAAAAAAAAAAAAAAAAAAAAAAAAAAAAAAAAAAAAAAAAAAAAAAAAAACCAGAACTGCTACTGCTCGACTAGCTCTTTTTTTTCTTGGACCATCTTCATCAGTGACACCTAATAAGATAGAGCCTCTAGTTTCTGAGAAACGGCTTCCTCTACTTTTTTGAGCTTTGTTTTTAGCACCCCAAGTCCAACAGGGCTCTCTACATCTGAGCTCCTATCCCATTCTTGTCATTTTTTTGATATAATATCTATGATATCCTTCGTATTATACCACTATAATTTAAAGTTCAATATATGTAAACCATACAAATGGACCACACTCAAATTTAAGTTTTCAAATAAGACAACTGAAATCCAAATTTAAATATGTTCAAACCGAAAAGGTTTATATATATATATATATATATATATATATATATATATATATATATATATATAGCCATATTGTAGTGGTTTATGGCACCAAGTAGCGTGCAATAAATCACAAAAGCAAAACTACAATGGATTATACTAGCTAGTGCCATAAAACACCCACAAGTGTTCCATAGATCATCTCAAAGTTATTGTGAGTATGAAAGCGATCAACAATCACTAGTGCAAAGTTGCAATTTGAGACGGCTAGTATGTGTCCTTAGTGACGGATTTACAAGCGTCTCAAAATTTGCGTCTCTAATAAGGTCATAGTAATAACGGGTAACTAACCATCTCAAATAAGAAAGAAAAGAGATTGCTACACTAATTGACCGTCAATGATATTGCTACGGCTTCTACAGTTGTGACCCGTCTCTACCATTCTTGAGACGGTGTGAACAGTTGTCGCTGCTATGTGCCCAATAGCGACAGCTAAACAAACGACCGTCTCAGTTTTGTATCATGGTTGCGACGGGTACTAGCACCCGTCTCAAGTAACAAGTAAAACAGATGGCTAAATACCTATCTGTAGTTTGTATGCACAATGCGACGGGCTCAGAAAAGTTAGTGACGGCTAAATATCCGTCTCTAGGTTGTATCCAGACTGCGATGGTCCAATCACCCGTCTCATGTATCAAATGAATAGGCACAAATCCCGTCTGAGATTGCTTTCACGCAAAAAAATAGAGACGGTATGAGCCGCCGTCACAAAATAGTGCAAATTAAAAGTTGGATGAATTAAGAATTTCTTAGCTACTTATTGACACTGTTCTAATAATCTTCTATGATATCACACTCAGCAATAACATGCAAGAACCACAAGAAAAGTAGAAAGCACATACATAACCGGTTGGTATGGGTGATCATACATAGGGCTGCTTGATTCCCTCTATAATGCCTCGCTCGGTTCATAAGCTGCTTGGTCCATCATTTTTTTTTTGGTAGAGAAGTGATAAGCTTTAGATAATTTTGGCTTTAATCATGACGGGTGAGCTAGGGGAGCTTGCGGCGCACGCCTGAAGCCACCCCACCGCCCGCCGTCAACGCCTGACGGGCGCCCGCGGGGCGCTTACCTCGAACTCCGGCTAGGCGTTCACCACCGCCTGCCATCCACACCGGCATGGATGGTATCTGGGGAGGTGAAAGCGTCCGGGCCTCGGTTGGGCGGGTATCCGCCCATGGCGGGTCCCCTCCCTCTGCCGTTTGAGCATCTTCCCCGCAAGTGAAGGTACGCTTGCCCCCCTCCCCTCCTCCATGGACCTCACTGGTTTGTCGTTCAGTCCCTGGCTTGCCACCAAGGAATGCATCCGTCACCGTTTTGCTGCCCCCGTCACCCACCCTGTGCTTGACCGCTTCTCGTTCATCCTTGTCGCAGCTTTTGGTCGCTGCAAGTTCAAGCTGTCGGTACAATCGGTTGGCGTCCTCCTTCGAGGCCACCCTCGGTGGACATGCTGAACACTTCTTTGTCCCTCACCGGGTGATCGGAATTTCCATTTTGCGATCGCCTCCAAAAAAGTGGGCCTTTTTGTTGCATCACTCCAGTTTTTCTCCTGCGACGCCTTCAAGGTTTTCTTCTTTCTTTGGGGCAATGGCGGCCCCAACTGGAGAGCCGAATACAGACGCTTCTTGCTTGATGAGGAGAGTTCCTGGTCCACACCCAAGAATGCTCGTCGTACCAGTGTCGAAGATGCCAGCGCCCTGCATCCATCATTCAGTGTTACAGACGCCATGCGCTCGACACAGTTCTCTTTTCTCACCAGCGCTAACTCTATTCCGCTTGGCCACGGCGCTCCTTGGGCTAAGCAACATACTCATTCCTCCTCCGGCGCCAGTCCCGACCCCTACACGCCAATTCTTATCGGCGCCAATGTCGTTCCCATTAACCCAAGGGTAGGCGCCGACATGGCCGGGAAATCCTGTGTCCATGAACGCACCGAGGCTAACTAGGAGAGCCTAGGACAGGACCGAGCACCGAACCAATCACAAGCTGGCCCTGCACGCTTGTCAGAAAGTGTCACCGATCAATCTGCAACTTCTTCTTTCCCAATGCTTTCGCCTAGGTTGAGTCAGCAGGGACACGTTGAGCAGAGGCAATCTAAATTCTGTCCTCGCTGCCTCTGTCTAGGCCATTGGAGAGTCAACTGGCAGCAGCCTATCAAATGCCATTCTTGTCATTTGCTTGGTGATATTGCCGCCAATTGTCCTCATTTCAAATCCGACGGGGGACAGCATAATCTTTCAACCGCCTAAAACAGAACGGCAGCGGTTCAGGAGCAGGCCTGGTGACGCGTCGTGCGACCTGCCTAACCGTCTGCGACCATGGCCCCGGTTCCCAGCACGGCAGAGCAATGCCCCAATTCAAGGAGGCCTGTCTCATTTGAAGCATTTGCTTTTACTGCTTATATGGGCTCCCGACCCATTAACCATAGCCAGCCCATGAAGAGGTGGGAAACAACAATATTAATGAACCCGCCCCCGCACGTGGCGACTATTCCCTCGAGCGCTTCGCCTTCTCAAGCGGCGGTGCCACTATAGCCACAGTGGAGCAAGAAAACCCCACCCTCCCTACTCGCCATTGCCACCTTCCCTACCTCAATCAGCAAGCTCCAGTAGAATAATCCATGGTGTTTCAAAGACGCCGACCCGAGACCTTTCTGTTAGATCACCTTGAAGTCCAAGACATGCGAGAATCGGTGATTCATGACAAGAGCAGTGGCGCTAGTTTGATCGCTAGCCAAAAATAAGAATCTGGCGATCATCACCATCGACCCCCTACCCGATATCCCCATGCACTTCGCCAATGTTAGAGGTGTGCTCAATGATTTCCTCCGTCAGATTGTCAGGGTTCCGTTTTAGAGTATTCAGAGAACTAGTCTAGGTCAAGCAATGGTTAGGTTGGTTCATGCTCATGCTAGGGATGCTATGATTGAAGATAGTCCACACGTGTTTGACAATGTTTTGATATCTTTCACTAGGCATGACCGAGGTAGAAATTGGAGAACTGCTGAGTTCAATCACAAATGTTGGATTCTGCTGTTAGATTTCCCCAGGGACTATATCTACGAGCACACCATCCATCTGTCGCTTGGGGATTTTGCAAGGGTGCTGTTGATTCAAGTTGAAGAAGGGGCTGAGGTAACAATCATCTTGAGGACAAGAGTCCATGATGTGCAGCAGGTTCCACAGTTTGTGGTGATTGAGGACCCAGACACGGTTGGCAGTGAATCGTTCACGGTGCAGTGTGAGGTGCTTCATCACAAGGTGTCGTATGAAATGCCTCCACTGTAAGATCCAGCACCGGAAAACAACATCCTAGAACATGATATGCCCTATGACTTCATTGTTCTGGGGCAGCCGGCTAATGGATTTAAATAAGATCCAGAACGGGGGAGCGAGATGGGGAAGAATAGTGGCTTGGACATGGTATAGATGTTGATCAAGAACTGGAAGATGCACAGGCAGAGGAAGGCAACAATGATGAGTTCTTCTTAGGAGATGAAAACATGAACATCGATGAAGAAGAGTTAGCAGCAGCACAGGCAAAGGCAGATGCAAATGATGTTTTCTTTGTGAATGAGGAACAATTAGGGAACCAACCACCAAATGCAATGCCAAGGGGTCCAAACTTGAATCACAACCAAGATGCCCCAAATCTTAACTTGAATCTGAATGAGGAAGCCTAGGTTCAGCAAAAGCATATCTTGGACCTTAACCGACCACCAAAGGATCAAGATTTGGACCCTGTAACCATCAATCCTGTGGAGGATGATCCATTTGGGCGGGGGTACCAGATTCATTATTTGCTGCAAGGTTAGGGAGAGGTTTCCAGCTGAACCCACAAACCCAGCCTACTGAAGAACCTGAACCTGAAATCAACTTAGCTTTGGCAGTAGGGGATCATGTTAATCACAATGAACAATAGCAAATACCAGCTTCACCTATCAACTTCTTGGTGGATGAGTTCCCTCCAGAGGAACTCGTGGCCACTGAGGAAGCTGGGGACAGCTCTGAGCAAGGGGATGAGGTGAATATGGAGGGAAACAACATCCATGGAGGCCAGAAGCAGTTTTAGATTCAAATTGGAAGCAGTGCAAGCAACCTGGAGGCCCAATCTCTGAACCAAATAGAATAGATGCTTTCCTTGGGAAACCCAATGTACAAGCAGAAGTAGGCCATAGATGCATCACAAGCTTTGGGTCTGAATAACACTGGAGTACAACAACACACAATATTGGGCCAACAGGGTGGTTTGGAAATTGCACAGGATGACCCCAGAGATGTTCCTGTCAACACTGGTAAGCAGGCTGAACATGGGACATATTATGTCAGCATCCATGATAAAGAAGATACAGACTTACAAGTTCAATCTGATGGGCTTGATAAGCAGAGAGACAATGTTGCGAGGCCCAAACTAAATGGCCCATGGTCGTCGAGGCCCATCAGAAATCACCAATGAAGGGACAGGAACAGGGAGTGGCCCAGCAACAAACTGACCAGACAGCCCAAGCCCAAAATGTCCAGCTGGATTTGGGACAGGAGTTGGGCCCGGTAGTGGAAGCAGTTAGCAACCTAAACAAAGCTATCATAGTCAATCAGCTGCTCCTAATTGACACTGAGCTCTTTCAAGTAATGGTGGCAGACAACTTTCAACCAAACGAAGGTAACAACATACATTCTGGATCCAATCTGATTGGGCTTCAAGAAGATGAGGAACTGGACTGGTCAGAGACTAAGAATGGTGAAGCCAACAAGCTCTAGGCAAAACACTTCACCATAGGTAACACTTCAAGCTTACACATAAGCATTCCAGGAAACTAGGCTAAGTTCTTCATAGTCCACCTTTTGAACCCTACGAATTTTAGTTGGATAAGAAACCTCCTTGCATCAGGCTTGGCCCTAAGTCTAAATTGGTCAGAGCAAGGCACAGTTGATTTTACCATTCCTCACAAATGCCTTGACCAAAAGTTCATATGTTTTACAAATACTGAGGAGTCAAAAGGGATGCCCCCAAAGAAAAGAGTTGCTAAAAGGCATGCCATTGCAGTGGTGGAATCTGAGGTAAGAAGAAGCCCAAGACTGAAACATGCAAATAATGGTTTTATGCATCAATCCTTTGTTGAAAAGAAATGTTGCTTGCCTTGTTGTGTCAAGGCTCCAACCATGAAAAAGGAAGCATTGAAAGTATTGCCGTTAACCTTTGTTGCATGCAAGAATCTGGCGTCTCTGCTGCTCTATAGGCAAAAAGACAAAAACTTTCCGGTAGCCGAGCCGGGATTATATGCGGAAGAAAAGGAGCCCGGCCCGGGAGAGACGGGAGGCCGATGTTGATCCTAGTCACAGCAAGACGAATGAGGGGGAACATGTTAAGAAGAACTGAAAAGAAAATGAAGAACAGGAGGATTTGTCAGTGCAAGGGTCCCTCCTTTTATCTAGTTGTTTTGTTAAGAGAACTGGGCATATTTGCCAAGCCTTTTGTAATAGCTAGTACCAAAACCTTAATGGTAAGCGTACCAGTAGTTGTCAGTTTGCTACAGTGGAAACTTTCCAAGTTTGGTAACGCCTGGGGAAGGCCAGAAACTTATGACTGTCCTATCTTAGTTTTATGGAATGGATGTATCAATCGGTGCTTTGTTAACTGTGGTTTAACCTATGACGCAGTTATTATCAGTAAGTCTCAGCAATGGATGGTACACAAATACTATAGCAGGGGATACAATAGGTAGGTTTATACGCTGCTTATCAAACACCTCCAAAACACAGTTATGAATATGCACAACATCAGAGAATGGAGAGTAATGACCTGGAACATAAGAGACATCAATTCCTCCTAAAAATGGAATGCAATACAAAATAAGTTACTTGAAAGTCGATGTGACATAGCCTGCTTGCAAAAAACAAAGAAAGAAGTGATCGATCACAATTTCTTAAGGAACATCTGTCCTCCGGGAATGGATGCCTTTGACTTCATGCCCTCGGATGGTGCTTCTGGGGTATCCTGATAGTGTGGAAAAGTGCTATTTTTGGGGAAACACGAACATTCAACAACAGTTTTGCCATGAATTTAGAGTTTTGCTCTGCTCACAACAGAAACAAATGGACACTCACATGCATCTATGCACCTTGCACATCAGAAGGAAAAACAGTTTTCCTTTGGATCGAAACATGCAGATCAGCAGTGAGGATGATCATCTCATACTTGGGGACTTCAACTTGATCAGAAAAATAGAGGACATAAACAAGCTAGGGGGACATTAATGACATGTTTAGATTCAATGCAGCCATTGCACATCTAGGACTGAATGAAATCATGTTACAAGGAAGAAAATACACTTGGTCAAATAAACAAACTGACCCATTACTTGAGAAAATTGAGTGGATATTCACCTCTATGAGCTGGGCTATCAACTACCCAATGACCAATGCTCATGGACTGGAGATGATACCTTCAGATCACTGCTCCTATGTGGTAAACATTTCGACTTCTATCCCCAAGAGTGTTGTATTCAGGTTTGAAAACTTCTGTCTCAAACGCCATGACTTCAATCAGATCCTACAACAGAGTTGGTCTATATCACCTGATATCAATGACAGTGCTAAATTACTGACAGCAAAATTTAAAATATTGAGAAAGGACTTGAGAGAATGGCAAAGCACAATGGAGAACCTGAAACCACAATTACAAATGTCAGACATGTACTCTTATTCATAGAGGTAATCAGTGAGTACAGAGATCTAAACTTGGAAGAATGGAATTTCAAAAAAAAATCTTAGAAGATCACCTAATAAAACTACTTGAAAACCATAAAATCTATTCGAGGCAGAGGGGAAATTTAAAATGGGTTCAATTGGGAGATGCAGGAACCCACTTCTTTCATGCAAATACAACACTTAGACACAGATCAAAACTCATAAGTGAGCTAACCAGCAACCAAGGGGTTAGATCAACACAACACAGAGACAAAGAGGCCATTCTTTGGGAGGAATTCAAAGAAAGACTGGGTAAGACTGAGTCCACTGGATTCACCATTCAGCCTTCCACTCAAATGCAGAATACAAGTGACCTCAGTATTTTGGAAGATCCCTTCACAAAGGAAGAGATTGACAGCATTATTAAAGGTCTGCCAAACTTCAAGTCACCAGGACCGGATGGATTTAATAATGAATTCACCAACGCAGCATGGCCTGTGACTAGTCAAAACTTCTACAACCTATGCAACAGCTTTTTCAACAATACCTGTTGCCTCCAAAGTTTAAATGGTTCCTACATTACTCTGGTCCCAAAAGTGGATACACCGACAATAGTAAATGACTTCAGACCAATTTCCCTGCTGAACACCTCTATGAAACTAATCACCAAGATCTTGGCAAACAGACTGCAGAGAAAAAATATCCCACTCATACACAAGAATCAATATGGGTTCATCAAGACAAGAACAATTCAGGACTTCCTAGCTTGGGCATTTGAGTACATACATTTCTATCATCAGTCAAAAAAGGAGGTGGTGATCATCAAGCTAGATTTTGAAAAGGCTTTTAACAAAATTGAACATCTAGCAATCATAAAGATAATGGAGGCAAAAGGATTTGGACAGAAATGGATCTCATAGGTCAAAAACATCCTATCAACATGCACTTCTTCTGTTATGTTGAATGGGAAACCTGGCAAGAGATTCCAGTGCAGAAGGGGGTGAGGCAGGGTGATCCTTTATCACCATTGCTCTTTGTTCTAGTAGCAAATTTCTTACAAGAGCTCATAAATAAAGCAAAAAACCAAGGACTATTAAGGCTACCAATTCCTATGCAAAGTGAGAAGGATTTTCCTATAGCACAATATGTTGATGACACATTGATTATCATGGAAGGTGACCCAAAGCGGTTATTCTTCCTCAAAACGGTGTTGCAAAATTTCTACGAATCAAGTGGGTTAAGGGTGAATTATAACAAATCAATGATGTTGCCAATCAACATGACAAAGGAAAGGTTGGACCGCTTGGCTAGAACCTTTGAGTGTTCAAAGGGCACTCTACCCTTCACATACCTAGGCCTACCACTGGGTACAACAAGACCTAAGATCTCAGATTTCGTACCATTGGTAAACAAGTGTGAAAGAAGACTTGGAGGAATCTCCAGCATGTTAAACCAAGCAGGAAGACTTCAGATAACTAATGCGGTCCTTAATGTAATGCCAACCTACTACATTTGCACTATAGAACTGCCAAAAGCCATAATCAAACATATTGACAAAATTAAGAAGAGGTGTTTGTGGAGAGGGAGTGATATCAATGGAAGGGGAATGCCAAAAGCTGCTTGGAAAATGGTGTGTAAGTCCAAAGCTGAAGGAGGATTGGGAATAATTAACTTAGAAGTTCAGAACCAAAGTCTACTGATAAAAAACCTGGATAGATTTTATAACAAGAGAGACATTCCATGGGTCAACATAGTATGGGAGAAGCACTATAAGAATGACAGATTGCCAGGAACCACAAAGAAGGGATCATTTTGGTGGAGAGATGTCCTAAAGACCCTAGATGACTTCAAGAGCATGGTTACTATTCAGACAAATGAAGGGGTCACTTGTTTCTTCTGGAAAGATAAATTGGGGGGGGGCTGATACACTAGAAACCAAGTACCCACAAGCCCATTCTTTTGCAAAGAATAAGAACATAAATGTCAGGAAGGCCTTCAGCCAAACTGCTTGGACAGACTTGTACAATCTGCCACTCTCACAGATAACTTTTGAACAAGCTCTTGAAATCCATGAAGAAATGGAAGCATGTAACAGGAATGAGTCAGAGAAGGACATTTGGTCAACTCCGGGGCAAAACTCTCAGTTCAGAGCTGCAAGAGCCTACAAAATTATGATGGGCCATCAAACTATGGAGCCTGCCTTCAGATGGTTGTGGAAAACGTACTGCCAACCGAAAAACAAAGTGTTCTTCTGGCTGCGGATTAATGGTAGGCTGAGTACAAGAAACATCCTAAGAAGGAAAAACATGAACTTGGACTCTTATAGCTGTGAATTCTGTACAAATAATCATGAAGAAACGGTCCAACATCTATTCTGGGAATGCCCCTTTGCTCAACAATGCTGGGGTTTTCTGAATGTGCAAACAGTATAGAATGGAGACTCATTTCAGAACATTCAGGCCATCAGAGACCTATTACAATCTCAGTTTTTTTTGGTAGCAATCATTCTGTTATGCTGGATTATTTGGTTAGCCAGAAATGAAATCATCTTCAACAACAATCAGTTTGGAATTCAGGAATGCCGAAGTTTATTCCTCAAGGAAATCAGACTGGTATCCCTAAGTTTATTCTGCAATAGACAGCTCCTTAGTTTGTATTTTCTTATTCAGTTTCAGGGTTCCTGATGTACCTCTACTTCGCTGCCTTCTTTCTCCTTTCTTTTGTTTGTTGTAATTTGTAATCCGGACTACTTTTGGCTATTCTAATAAACTCCTGCAGGGGCCAAGGCCCCTGCAGCTCCCTTTAAAAAAATTTTGGTAGATCAAATATGTTCGATGTACCAAAACAGTCAAGGTGACTTATCATTTAGAACTGAGTGGATATTTTTTTCTACCCCTAATTGAATTGCACTCGGCAATTTTTAGTTCAACAAAAATTAGCAGGAAAATTAGTCAAAACCAATAGGAAATTAGTGATTGGCCTATCACTGTCAGTTATGGCGCCTGCGCTGGCGTACAGGAAACTTTACTTTTGTCAGTGAAATGGAAAATCGATTGAACGCTGACTTAAAACCTCGTTTGGGCATCCGTGAGTGTAGTACGTTCATAGTGCAGTCTTTCAGGCCCCACACGGTGGCGGTCTCTGAATTAAATTAATTTATCTACAACACCACGTGAATACGTGATCACTAGTGCATATTGACGCGCGGCGACGAGCCTTTTAGTCCAAATTTGGCTGTCCTCGTCGCCGTTCTATTTGTAATCGGATCCAGCTCCGCGACAACTACAGCGCGACGGATGGAAGCTAGCACGTTCGCACGCGTAGGTATAGGGCGTGATTGGCGGTCAAACTGACGCCCCGCCAAATATCAAGGTCTTACATGCGCAATGCAGCTGCTGGTACTCGTAATTAGAGAACCAATGAGTCAATCACGCACGCATATAGAAGATAGATAGCTGGATCTCGGGTAGCATAATAATAAACATGATCTGACGACGTGATCAGTGACGTCTTGAGACCACAGATCGCGGACGTGCATGCACTGCCGGCGAATCATTGGCTACGCGGTCATCCCGCCGTCGGCCCGGGTGCGCCCGGCCGGCGCGGTTACTGACTTTTACTAGCTTTTGCTGTTTGTCCGTTTGCTTGCCACCGTCATCCATTCATGCGCCTGCAAGCGACGTCGTGTGTTTGGTTCGTCGGATGGGATTGGGCCATCCATGAATCGCTGCTGTTTGGTTGGATGGATCGGAGACCGGCAAATATATGAACAGAGAATATACCTCTAGATGCTAGATTTTTCGGTTCGTAAAGATCTCACTAACCAGCTCATCCATGTCTTCTAATCTTTGTCTAGTGTAAATAAAAATTTAAGGAGTAGTGGTATGTTATATTATTATTTAGTACTATGACAATAGGATTAGTTTTGATAAGTGCTATGTTGATTAGTGTGTTTCGAGTGCTAATTAGGTTATCAGTGGTGCTAATTAATATATTTATTTTAAATTAGTCATTATCATTTTCTAAGTAGTTTTTATTACTTTTAAATAATAGATATTGTTAGTCAACTATTCTAATCCCATCCACTTTCATCCATCCAACTAAACATAAAAATGGTCTGTCCCGTTCATCCACCAAACGTGCATCATGGATATCCTTATTCCAATATCCATGTATATCGTCATATCCTATCTAACTTCATCCTTGAATCAAATGCATCCCAAACGTATGTCCATTTCCGAGCATTGTAGGCGTTGTTGGAAATTTTGGATGCATGTTTCGAGTAGAATAATGTGGTGATATGACCCCCGAATGTCCTCATGGCTATACATAGGCAGTGCCACAGGAGGTGGCCCAACCCACAAGATAAAAACGCACCGCACCGCACGATACTTTACTAAATATGATACTTTACTTATAACTCTGTCACTTCGGAGTATATAAGAGGAGTAAGGGTCCCTTAGAGAATAATACAGATCATCAGATATCATATCCAATCTATACAAGTAACAGAGCACATGAAGTAAGGTTTTTACGCCACACTGGCGGCCTGAACATGTAAATCTTGTGTCTTGGGTTTTTGTTACCATATATATCCGGTTCTTGATTACACACACTGTTACCAGACTAGATCGATAGGATAACTATGGAACCAAACGCAAGAAGGATTCGAGACTCCGGCCGCGCCGAGAGCTCGCCGCCGGCCACCTAGGCACGGGTTCCAGAGTCTAGTTCAAGTTCAGGTTTCGTCAGAAGATGATGACTCCCTTTTACACGCGACACAGTTGTCGCCGCCCGTTACATGGGCCTGAAAGTAAAAATGGAATAACGTTTCATGGGCCGCGCGGTACGGGCTTCATCTTCACTTTGTCCAGCTTGGCCCACTGACGCGCGGGTTCAGCCTTCTGGCCCTTGCTTCCTTCTGAGCCTGGCCAAGAGGCCCGCTTTGATCTTCATCAGACTCACCTTGAGCAGCAGGAGTCCTGGGTTGGTGACACACACCTCTACCAATTCATCTACCATCGTGGGTGCCGACCATCTTTCATCGACAAATAAATAAACCGTTTTATCGTGGCAACAAATCAGGAAAACCAGAAACTTCCTTTCAATTTTTGGCAAATAAAAGACAAGGAAAAATTCGTCGAGAGTTGCCATATATATCTTTGTTTACGTGTCCTCCAGGCACCAACCGAGTTCAAGAATGAGGAAGCATCCGTCCTACGGGAGAGACGAGCATCTCCAACAGTTTGGTAAAAGAGGTTGCCATCTTCTAAATTTGGCAAAACATGCAAAATTCCTTCTCCAACAGTTTGGTAAAAGAGGTTGCTATTTTTCCCAAGTTGCCAAATAACTCGTCCGCGCGCGCATATATCCGCGCGCGTATCCGAGTTGTCATCGCTCGCGACGCGACGGCCTTTCCCTTCCCGCGCGTGCGGTGAAAAATCTTCCTCTCTTGCTGCGCCACCGAGGAAAATCTCCCCGGTCCTTCCCGCGCCGTCGTGCCATTTATCATCGCGCGTGATCTATTCCACGCCCGCCGGCCGGTCATCGCACGTCTTGGCGGCGTCCAGTCCACGCCAAGTCCCCGGCCTCGAGCTCGTCTTGGCGGCGTCCAGATCGCGAAGCCTTGTCTTGGCGGCGTCCAGTCCACGCAAGGCCGCGATGACGATCAGTTCGCAGGCCGGCCTCGACGCGTCGTACAGACTGGCGCTGAGGTACGTGATTGCTCGTGATCTGTAGTCATATGTTGAGGTGCCGAGATCAGATAGCAAAGATAGGGTTCACGTATTCCAGTAGTTTCATGGTCACATGTACTAAATTTTTGCCGCACACTATTGCTGATCGATCATGGAGCCGTGATGATCAGATAGCAAATATGGGATTCGTATGTTCTAGTGTTTTGATAGGGTTCATATTTCTTTGATGGTTATATGTAGCAGTAATGTATGACTATGGATCAGCGTTTTTTCTGATGGAATTTGGTTGTCTATGGATCTGAAAATGATGTGCTCGCTGCTATAATTCTCTTGACCAAATCATCTGCTTTGGTGCAAAACATATACTCAATAGTCAATTGAGGCATATATATCTGCACATTGTTGTAGCTTGCATGTTGACTATAATTTTTCTACCATCTCTGCCATGGAGGTGATGGGCGCCACGATGGAGAGTAACTTGCTGCGGCGGCGCCTTTCTTCACATACGCGTGAGGAGATCCACGGCGCGAGGAACACACCGACGGCGCACGGAACACAGCGACGCAGGGGCACTCGTCAACAACTAATGTGGTGGGCCCTTCTTTTTTTCGTTTTGACAAGTTAAAAAATAGAGAACTGTTGGAGAGAGCTTTATTTTCACTTGGCATAATCTTTTAGCAAGTTGCTAAAATACAACATTTGGCAAGTCAATTTTACCAAACTGTTGGAGATGCTCATGGACGTCGCCTGCTCGATCCCCCTTGGACCAGCTTGGCTAAGCCTTGACTGGGGACATTTTTTCGCCGGCTCCAATCCCATGGACCTCATCTACCCGAGGAGAGCTTTGGAGACGTACGGCCGGGATATGACCGCCGCGGCCGTCAAGAACAAGGCGACGAACATCGGCCGCGACAGCGAGATCGACCGCGTCGTCTGCACCCTGTGCCGCCGTTCCAAGAACAATGCCGTCCTGGTGGGCGCTCCGGGGGTGGGCAAGACGGCGATCGCCGAGGGCCTGGCGCAGAGGGTGGCCGCAGGGGCCGTCCCGCCATCCCTCGGCGGAGCGCGCGTTGTGGAGCTCGACCTCGGCGCGCTGCTGGCCGGGACGCAGTTGCGGGGCATGTACGAGGAGCGCATCAAGAAGGTGGTCCAGGAGGCCGAGCGCGCGGACGGCAAGGTGATCCTGTTCATCGACGAGATGCACATGCTCCTCGGCTCCGGCAGCCGCCGTAGCCTCGTAAGCGCTGCCAACATGCTGAAGCCGGCGTTGGCTCATGGCCGCCTCCGGTGCGTCGGCGCCACCACACTCGATGAATATTGTAGGTACATTGAGAAGGACGCCGCACTGGAGCGGCGGTTCCAGAGAATCAACGTCGAGGAGCCGAGCGCAGACGTGGCCGTTCACATTCTGCAGGGGCTGAAACCGCGGTATGAGGCGCACCATGGCCTCAAAGTTATGGACTCTGCTATTGTTACTGCTGTGCAGCTTGCTGCTCGATATATCCCTGGTACGTACTAGGTACGGTTGGAATGTGCGCCAGCGGCTGAGCGGTAATCCGTCTGCTTCTTTGTGATAAGAGTCTCCCTTGTTGGGCTGGCGATTAATGGTGACATTCGCTTGAGCAGCACCTTCTCGGTGAATCGTGTGAGACGACGGGCAGCTTCACATGGTGTGGCCGTCGCATTCCTTGCCACATTGAATTGTCCCACCCATGGTGGCGTGAGCTATGGCGGCCCCTGCACTAGCGACAACGAGAGGTTGACAAGCCGTCGCCCAGAACGGGTGTGCACCACCGTTGCTTCAACCTCCTAAGCGGCTGCCGCCTGAGTAGGCAGACACCCAAGCACCCCGTTGGCCGGCTTACGACGAGCGAGCCAGCCAGCTCCTCGAACGTCTGATACGACTGAGACGACCCATGCCGGAGCTCCCTCGCTCACGCAAAACACCAATGCCAGTGGATCCAGCTCAAGAAGAAGTAGCGACGTAGTCAGTAGATGGGCCCATCGTGATGTCCCTTGTCGGCTTACTATGGCTCCACGGCGTCATCGTCATCGTCGCGGGTGCTACCCCCCCCCCCCAATGTGCCCCCATTCGAGCTCGGTAGACCGCCCCATGGCGAGTGCTGGGAGGCCGGAGGGTTGCCATGAGCGGTGTCGTGGGCTCGTGGAAAGTTTCCACCTTTATCCGTCGATGTCTCAGACCTGGACCGCTCGCAATCCCTGGCGAGGTAGTCAAAGACGTGGCAGTGCAAGTAACAGTTTGGCAACCAACAAGTCACAATGCTGTGTGAGTAGGAGAAACAGTTGAACCATCTATCGCGAAACTCAGCGGGGATCCTCTGAGCCAGCGGGAGCTGCTTTTGGCGATGTTCAATCGAGACGGTTCCAGGTCATGTCTCCTGCCATGGAAGGATCTCCCGCCACCCATTGGTGTTTGGGGCAGAGACCCGTCCTCGGCGACCAATACATTGGTGGACAAGGATGTGGCTATCCAAAGGTCGAGCAAGCAGGCCATGCACCAGCAGGGGGTGCGGCCGACTATGCTTCCTCCACCATCTCCCAAGCCCCTATTGCTCAGCGTCAGCCCTGCCATGGCCTCGATTCATGACTAGACGAGTTTCGGCGGGCTGCGGGGACACAGCTAGAGGCTTTTGACGGGCGACAAATGGCATTGAGGTAAGTTGTGGGGTGGCTCCTCCAGTCCTCGTGGCATTCATCCGCCCAACAACGGCTCTTTGTGCGCACACCCAAGGAGCAAGGGTGGAACGGCGCCGTCTAGGCCACCCGGAGGCGAGGGATTCAGAATTCTATTCTTCTAGCTCTTGTTTGTTTGTTGAAGTTGAGGAAAATTGATGGGTTTTTTGCTGCATATAGGTCGCCAATTTCCTGACAAGGCAATTGATCTTATTGATGAGGCATGTGCCACCACAAGAATGCAGGTTGCCTCCAAGCAAAAAAGACTGAACTCTTCAAGAGAAGTTCTTGGAAACAAATCCAAAGTAGTTGTTTGCCCCGAACATGTTGCACAAGTAGGCATCGTACCTCTATCCCTGCTGCTTACTTGTTTGTGTAAATATAAAATTGCTATTGCTTCCCCGAGCGGGATATGATGCCCTCCGTTCCAAAACACATGCAACTCTGGGTTGCGTGTCGTCAAAAGTAGTGTATGTTTGATCAAATTTCTATTGAATACTATTCAAATTTATGACTTTAAATTAATTTATTAAAAGAATACATTTCATAAGAAATCTAATGATATTTGTTTGATAACATAAATATTAATAACTTTTTATCCATAATTAATCAAACTTGAGATACAAAACCATGGTACTGTGCTAGAATTGCATGTTTTTTGGAACGGAGGGAGTACCTTGAAATTCTTGTATCTTAAGGCTGTGAGCCGATGGACTGGCATTCCTGTTCACGCTCTTGCTCATGAAGAAAAGGACAAGTTGGTGCATCTAGCTGACAGATTGCACGAGCGCGTTGTTGGCCAGGACGAAGCCGTGAATTCAGTGGCGCAGGCAGTGTTACGGGCAAGGATCGGCCTTGATAACTGCGGCCGCCAGCCTATAGGTTGTTTCCTTTTTCTAGGCTCAACCGGTGTTGGAAAAACAGAGCTTGCAAAAGCTCTTGCTGAGCAACTGTTTGACAGTGAGAAGATGCTGATTCGCTTCGACATGTCTGAATTTGTCGGGGCCTGCTCTGTTTTGCGCCTCATTGGAGCACCTCCAAGGTTAATTGTATTCTGGATAGTACATATATACACTCTCCTTCTCCAAAGTTAATTAGCTCACTCACTGATCGACGTTAGTATTTCTTTGATGCATGACATGCTCAATTAAGCTACATTGGTCATGAAGATGGTGGCCAGCTGACTGAAAAGGTTCGGAGGCGCCCTTACAGCGTCATCCTCTTTGATGAGGTGGAGAAGGCGGATCCCTCGGTGTTCAACGCCATCCTTCAGCTGCTCGACGATGGCGTTTTGACCGACGGCAGAGGCCGGACCATGGACTTCAAGAACATCGTGGTCATTATGACCTCAAATCTGGGAGCAGAACACTTGGCAGAGGGAATGCACAGTGAAGAAACAATGGAAGCTGCACGAGGACTTGTCATGAAACAGGTTTGTTTGTTTGTTTGTGCATCCATCTTTCCACAAGCTAAGCTGCCTATACATGGGAGAGATTATACACCTAGTTCAGCTACTCGTTTCAGCGGGTTTATCAGCCGTACTACGGCTTATTCTCTCACTGAACACTATTAAAACAACCAAAATCAGCGTGCCCTTGATCGCTCTCTCATCGCAATGTATATGCTGCATGCTCATTTACAGGTTCACAAATACTTCAAGCCAGAGTTCCTCAACAGATTGAGTGATGTTGTGATATTTGAGCCGCTCTCGCGTGACAAGCTCAAGGAGGTGGTCAAAATTCAAATGAAGAGCATCATTGCCAGTGTAGCCGACAAGGGCATCTCTCTGTCCGTAAGCGATGCCGCCATCGATGTTATATTCTTGGAATCCTACTGCCCAGTAAGCGCTGAACAACTTTACTTTTGGCATTGAAGTATATATAGTTCAGTAAACGAAGTTTTTAAATATATGTCTTGTGTCATCATCTGGTAAATTTGCTGGTAATAATACCATGCATGATTTGTCTGTCTCCATGCATCCTGCAGATGTATGGTGCAAGACCAATAAGGAGGTGGGTGCAAAAGAACGTGATAACGAGGCTTTCCGAGATGCTAATCAATGGAGAAGTCGATGAAGGCTCCACTGTCTACGTCGATGCTACTGAAGACAAGAAGGCGTTGAGATATGAAGCAACAAAAATGGCTAGAACGCAAGACGAGATGCATGATTTGGAAATTGCTACCGACTCCGATGATGGTGTGCTGGAGCTGGCTCCCATAGCTGCAGTCAGATCTGGTCGTGGGCGTTGGTATCTTTACCTATCAGGTTTACAACTTTTTCTCCTAGGTATTGTATTTGGTCTCAGCAGAATTTAGCAACTAATTGACGGCACGGTCAAACTTTTAGCTACTCAACAATATAATTTTTTTTTTAGGGAAATGGTCTATTTTAGGCCATTGAACTTTTGGTAAAGTCTAAGAATGATGGATCTTTGACCATTTAATTTTTAAAACCATTCATATTTGACCATCGGACGGTTTGATGGGTGGTTTCGCAGATGGGGATGCCACGTGGTGGTGGGCCTACTTGTGAGTCTTCTTCTCTCCTCTTCCCAGAACGAAAATGACGTATGTATGAGAATATGCGGAGCTTACTTAAAAAATCTTGCATGTCGTATTTAAAAATTTTAAAAAAAAATGAAATTTTACACACCAATAGTACATCACTAGATGAGCATTGTACCAAAATTTAAGATTCAAATACCTTTTATAAAAATTCATATGAAAAAAACAAATTTCAGCCACTAGCTAAAATTTATTTATTTCATATGAATTTTTATAAAAATTGTTTGAATCTTAAATTCTGGTACAATGTTCATCTAGTGATGTACTATTGGTGTGTAAAGTTTTAAATTTTTTAAAAACTTTTAGGTATGACATACAAAACTTTTAGAGTAATCTCCACATATGCTCATACATACGTGGATGTATTTCAGCTCCTCTTTCTTTCTCTCCGTGTCTCCTCTCCCCTCTCTATTTCTTCTCTACTCTCTCCTCCGCGGCAGGCCGCCGTGCCCACGAGCTCAAACAGGACACATGTGCACACAAATATACGGAAAGCTATATAATTTGTGATCCAGAAGCAGCACAGGAGTTCTAATCCAGCCAGGGAATACGTATTGGCCGTTCGAGGTCGCTTGCAGGCACATGCAGATTGGAGGATGACATCCCGTCCTCCGCCACACAGTACGGTGGCAAACGGACAAACAGAGAGGAGAGGCCGTAGCCGCGGGCCGACGACGGGACCGCCCAGCCAATGGTTCGACGGCAGTGCAAGCCCGCGATCTGTGGTCACGACGTCACTGATCACGTCGATCCGTGCGATCTGCCCGAGATGCTATATCTCACTGTGCCATCCGTCGCGCGTCCTCCTTCCATCCTTCGCGCGCGCGCGTGCTGGTAGCTGCTACGTGTAGTTGCTTGTCGCGTAGCTGGATCTGATAGAATGATATGCTAGGCGGAAGCGAGCTACGCCTAGCTAGAGCAATCCATGCAGGCACGGCTGTCAAGTGTCAAAGAATGTTGATCAAATTGTGGCTGACGTTGTTGAATGGAGGAGTCTTCAACGATTTTGCTGTTTGTGGTGTCCTGAACCGCCTGTCTGTGACTCTGTGTATGCATAGTCCACGGGGTTATCCATGTAGAGTATTATATGGAGCGAAATCGATGGTTTGTTTGATACTATAACGTAAGTTTTTACTAGTAGGCTTTTACTAGAAGTATTCGAGTAATAAAAAAATATGGCTCATAATAATAACCGCTCTAAGGTTATTTTCAGTGAAAGTTTTATTAACATTTAATATGCTACCACATAAACGATTTTGATGACCTGACAATATTTTTAATGAGGGATAAAAAATGAGTTTGGCGAGGATAGAACTCTCTTGATCCATTACCAGCTAAAGATGTCTCATGGAATTGAAATGTCTGTATGAAATAAGTGTATGAAATAATCATGGGAATTCTAGGTCATTTGATTTAGACAGAGGCATCGGTGATACTGTATGTTGGTAGGGTTCCCTGTGTCCTTGGGTATCTTAGTTCACTATGAATCAATAACACTAGACTTATATCTAAGGGACTAATGGTTTTACTACTAGAAAAGCTTACAAACAAATTAAGGTGATAACCAATTACACCACCCAGATGTGAATAGGCTTGTAGTCCAATGGTAGGATTGTCCAGTGTATCCATCAGTGTTCATATTCTGGGGCTCGCAACTTTTTTTATGATTTTCCAGCGTTATGCATTAAGTGGTAAGTGACATTTCCATCGACAATCCTCAACGGCAATCCTCAAGAGGATGATGATTTCGAACTTTGGTTCACAGACGTTATCGAAGCAGGGACTAGAGAGGCGCACTCAACGGCAATCCTCACTCTATGGCACATCTGGAAAGAAAGAAATGCGAGGGTTTTTAATCAGGCTGAAGCTACAGAGCAAACGGTTTCAGCAAGAATAAAGGACGAAGCGGCAGACTGGACCTCAGTGCGCCGGCTTGCACATCCAAGAAATAGGATTGTAGACAATGTTGTGAGTAATTAGCGTAAGTTTCTTAAGTCCTGTGAGGCGGTCTGCTAAACAGGAAGCGCTACTCGCGCACTTGTATGTTTGAACTCCATTCTTGCTTATTAATACAAGCCGGGTAACCGGATCTTTCAAAAAAAAAAACATCCCCGTCGACAACGAGACCCCAGTGGTGACTTCGGGAATCTCCAGATTTGTCGGTTGCTCAGTCCTTTGGATGTGCTCATAGGGATAGGTTTGCATACGTGTGTTCATAGGAGTGAGTGTGCATGCGTGTTGTAGACGTTTACGTTGTACTGTGTAATTCTCAAAAAAAAAATTAGGGGATTTCAGAAGCCTCACTCTTGTTCCCTTGGCTCTGGTCATGAGGTAATCATGTAATAGTCATAGAGGCAAGAACAAACTTTTGTGGTAATATTTTCACAGAAATAATGATAATAACAGACTATTGGACTTGGACTATCTAGAAAATAAGGAATAGCATCATCAATGATAATGACATCTGCAACCTCACGGTTTGGGAAAAAAATAATTTTAAAGAGGAGCTTGGATTGGTGTGCACCAAAGCCAAGTCCAGTAGGGGCAATCTCCTAAACCTGTGGAGAGAGAGAGAGAGAGAGAAAGAGAGAGAGAGAATATCTTATTATTTGTTTTTCTCTTTTGTTTTTGGTCTAGTTGTCTTCTAACTTTTGTACTTTTTGTATATGATTGCAACCCCCCTCCCACCCACCCACCCCACACACACCCCCTCTATATATAAAATGTAAAATAAAAACCAGCGATCTTTCATGATGACTTGTTCAAAAAAAAAAAGATGGTTTACCCATATTTTGTTATATCACACGTTCTCGGAATCAACACTGTTAAACTCTTCGTCTTCTATGACCTAAAACAAAGGGAATTGATGTCTAAAATATAGACTTTTCTTCAGAAGACAGATATAGGACATGCGAACATCACAAAATACATCATATAATAACATTTCATGCACACAGTATACAAACGTCACACATGTCGCCTAAGAAGCAAACGTAAATTCAGATGACTATTGTATATAAGTGAGCATCGTAAATTAAAATACATACATCATAGAACATGGTATGTATCCTACAGTAGTACGTGAACATCACAAAATTCACTATAGAACATCGCGACACAAAATTCAGGTGCCTGAAGTATAGGGAAAGTGTTCTTCAAAAAAAAAAAGAATAGGAAAGAGAAAAATAAATTAACTATATTGGAGATTAGAGAATGTACTGTAATGGGCCAGACGAAGCTGGACACGTACTATACCTTGGCTGCGAGCGTGTGTCGTCGTCTATATATGTTTTCTTGTGTTTCTCGCGTGCTAAGTGCTGAGAGTGACGACCAAGAGTCCGTCCGTCTGGCTCGATCGGTTGGCGCGGCCATGGCGAGCGCCAAGACGAAGCTGCGGCTGCAGGAGAGGGTCGCGCTCCCCCGCAAGGCGTGGAAGCTGGCCGACCTCGCCGTTCTCTTCCTGCTTCTGGCCCTCCTCGCTCACCGTGTGTCCTCGCTGATGGCGGCCAGCGGCGGCGCAGCGTGGTGCTGGGTCGTCGCGCTCATCTGCGAGACGTGGTTCACGGTGGTGTGGATCCTCAACATGAACGCCAAGTGGAACCCCGTCCGTTTCGACACGCACCCTGAACGCCTCGCCGAACGGTGAGTCGTGTATAGTGTGGTGGTGGCAAGTACACTGTACAGTACCACGTAACGCTTTTTTTTCCTTCGTTAATCTTATGCGTTCAATGATTAATTTATCAGGGCCGACGAGCTCCCGGCGGTGGATATGTTCGTGACGACGGCGGACCCGAAGCTGGAACCGCCGGTGGTGACGGTGAACACGGTGCTGTCGCTGCTGGCGCTGGACTACCCCGCGGGCAAGCTGACGTGCTACGTCTCCGACGACGGGTGCTCGCCGGTGACCTGCTACGCGCTGCGCGAGGCCGCCGAGTTTGCCAAGCTCTGGGTGCCGTTCTGCAAGAAGCACGGCATCAGTGTCAGGGCAGCGTGGCGGGGCCGCCAACGACGACGAGGAGTTCTTGCGCGCTTGGACGTACATGAAGGTAAAGCTAGCAACTGCAAAATTATTTCTGCAATGTCTGATCGTGTGTTGTTGCATGTAGAACGAGTATGAGGATTTGGTCCGCCGGATCGAGAACGCCGAAGAGGAGCCCCTAGTACGGCGCCCCGACGGCGAGTTCGCCGAGTTCGTGGGTGCTGACCACAGGAATCACCCGAGCATAATCAAGGTAGAGACGAACTCATGGATCCACAAGAGCAATGCAGCATGGCCCACGTTCGTCTCTTTGTGTTTTCTTGCTAACAAACAAACATGGCCCACGTTCCTCGCTTTGTATTCAGGTGTTGTGGGATAACAGCAGCAAGAGCAAGAGCAATCAGGCTGCAGGACATGGAGTCCCAAGCCTCATATACGTCTCCAGGGAGAAGAGCCCCACACAGCACCATCACTTCAAGGCCGGCGCCATGAACGTCCTGGTACGTATTGCCACGGGTGGCAACTGGCAACGCAACGGCATGGCATGCAACAGGATAGGCCTGAACATTTGCCTGTGCACTGACTGCAGACAAGGGTGTCCGGGGTGGTGACCAACGCTCCCATCATGCTGAACGTGGACTGCGACATGTTTGCCAACAACCCGCAGATCGCCCTCCACGCCATGTGCCTCCTCCTGGGCTTCGACGACGACGTCCACAGTGGCTTCGTCCAGGCGCCGCAGAAGTTCTACGGTGCCCTCAGGGACGATCCTTTCGGGAACCAGATGCAGGTTCTATTCGAGGTAACGACGTACACGTCGCTATCATTGTCACTATCATGTTAGCTTGTATATATCGACAACTTTGTCGTCTGTGCTGCTGAGCTCATGTAGAAAATTGTACACGGAGTTGCCGGACTTCAAGGCATATATTACTGTGGCACGGGTTGCTTTCACCGTAGGAAAGTCATGTACGGCGTCCCACCATACTCCGCCGCCACCACCAGCATCAAAGGTGACGACATGCCTCGAATGACTGACAGCTCGCAATGTATTCTGATTCAGTCTATGATCTTGACTGGTTGTGAAACACAAACTCTCTGCCGGCAGATTCACCATCTTACAAGGAGCTACAGAACAAGTTTGGCAGATCGAAAGAACTGATCGAGTCGGCAAGGAGGATCATCTCCGGGGACATGTTCAAAGCGCCAACGGCTGCGGTGGTAGACGCAGGCCTAACGTGTCGCGTCGAAGCCGCGAAACATGTTTCTGCCTGCAACTACGAGGCCGGCACGAGCTGGGGCCACGAGGTTGGCAGGGTCTACGGGTCCATGACCGAGGACGTCCTGACGGGTCAGCGCATCCACGCTACCGGCTGGAGGTCGGCGATCCTGAACCCTGACCCGCCGGCGTTCCTCGGCGGCGCGCCCACCGGCGGGCCGGCCAGCCTCACCCAGTACAAGAGGTGGGCGACGGGCCTCCTGGAGATACTCCTCAGCCGCCATAACCCGTTGCTTGTCTCTGCATTCAAGCGCCTCGATTTCCGACAATGTGCTGCGTACCTAGTCATCAACGTGTGGCCCGTCAGGGCACCTTTCGAGTTGTGCTATGCGTTGCTAGCACCTTATTGCCTCATTGCAAATCGCTCCTTCTTGCCAAAGGTAATCTTGAATTCTAAGTTCTATCATCGGTACATGTATCATTTTAGGTGAAAACCTTCATCCAAGTTTCTGAAAATTTTATCGTGTTGTAATGCAGGCGTCGGAACCGGGTTTTGTAATCCCACTGGCACTATTCGTGGCCTACAACGCGTACAACCTGGGCGAGTACAAGGACTGCCGGCTGTCGGTGCGCGCCTGGTGGAACAACCAGAGGATGCAGCGGATCGTGTCGTCGTCCGCCTGGCTGCTCGCGTTCCTCACCGTCGTCCTCAAGACGCTCGGCCTCTCGGAGACGGTGTTTTTTTTTTTGAAAGATCCTCGGAGACGGTGTTCGAGGTGACACGAAAGGAGCAGTCCGACGGCGGCGGCACCGACGACGACGCCGACCCGGGGCGGTTCACCTTCGACTCGTCGCCGGTGTTCGTCCCACCAACAGCGCTCACGATGCTGACCATCGTCGCCATCGCCGTTGGAGCGTGGAGGGCGGTCGTCGCTGCGACCGTAGGCGTGCCCGGCTGTGTCGGCCCGGGCGTCGGGGAGCTGGTGTGCTGCGGCTGGCTGCTGCTCTGCTTCTGGCCGTTCGTGAGGGGGCTCGTCGCCGTCGGCAGGGGAAGCTACGGCATCCCATGGAGCGTCAGGATCAAGGCTGCCCTGCTCGTGGCCGCGTTCGTGCACCGTTTTTTGTGTGCACCTGTGCACGCGCAAGTAATTACGGCGCGTGGCAGTGTGGCCGAGATGGTTTGGTTGACAAGACAGGGAATCATCTGGGAAACTGAAACATGTCCTTAATCCACAATGTACCGTGTCTCAAGATTGTATTGTACCTTTGCTTCCCGAAACTTCACTTTGGCGGCCGCGCGTGCGGTTGGGTTTTGCGCGTGCGGTTGTGTGGGTATTGGCTGTTTTGTCGTTTTCTGGCGCTGGTCTCAGCGCTGACATCAGCGAAGTAAAAGGAAAACATTTATTTTTAAATTGCTATAATTTCTAAACCATGTATCTGTTTTTAATTCCGTTTTTGACCGATGTGTTTTTTTACGCGAATAGGCGAATAAAACTAGATCCCACTTGGATATGTTTGCGATGAATTTTTTCACTACTTTTTTCCTACTGCAGTCATTTGTGTGTATAAGTTCTTTTTGCGATATTCGGTACATAAGTTACGGGAAAAGGTTATGTATATAAGTTGAATTCTAACTTACAACGTTGTAAGCATGTGTTTTCACGTGATAAGTTAAATGTATAAGTTATGAAGCGTAACTTATAAACATCGAAGATAACGTAAGCTTTACGTATAAGTCAGATTCTAACTTTTGCAACGTGTAAGATATATGTTTTCACGTAATAAGTTAAATATATAAATTATAAGCATAACTTATAACATCGGAAATCATGTAAGTTACGTGCATAAATTAGATTCTAAGTTAGTCGTATAAGTTATAGAATGAAAATTATGCGTCTGAATTTATAATTGTCTTTCCTTTATTTTCCTTTGCTAAAAATCACTACTACAGATTCTTTTATTACTGCCGCCTCTATCAGTGCCGGATTTGAATGAACCACCAGTGATGACGAATGAACCGCCAGTGATGACCCTTTATGGTCAGTAGTCGGCTTCAAAATAAAAAATAAAAAAATTGAAGATGACAAAGATCCGGCAGTAAAAATGGACATCACTACCGGTTGACATAAAAATCCGACAGTGATGTCTATGTGTGCCGGTTGTATTCACCACCCGTCAGTGATAGATGCATCCGGACCCGAATTTTTGATTCAACGTGGTTAATTCCTACTCACGTCCGTTCTTCCCTCTGCCTACAGCACCTTATCCCTTCACGCACATCAGAACCTTATCTCTTCATTCACGTACCACACCACCGCTCTGCAGATTGGAACGTAGCACCGCTGGACGTGCGCTTGCTCGTTGGGCGCGCGTGGCCAACCGGCCGGCGATGGATCCCGTGGCGGCAGCGGAGGCAGGCACCACTTCGCGCCGCCCGTGGCGGCAGCGGCGGCGCACGGCAGCGGGCACCACTTCACGTGGCTCGTGATGCCAGCGGCGGCGCATGGCGCGGCCACCACTTCGCGTAGCCCGTGGCACCAGCAGCGGTGCACGGCGGCGGCCACCACCTCTCCGATCCACGCTGGTGCGAGTACAAGGCCGCCGCGGGCCGGGAGCGTGGATCCAGATCCATCGCTGCGTGAGCGTCGGAGGTGGACGTCTCGCTGCAGACGGACTCCTCCGTGGAGAAGGTGAGCTCCGATCCGTAGTATCCCCGCTTGATCTGTGAAGGTTTTACCATAATGAATCATGTTTCCTTCTTTTGCTGACAAAAGCAGCAGTTCTTTGTTGGTTCTGTTATGGCAGATCCGCGGAAGGGTAAGGATTTGGACGGAGGCGGGATCAAGAGCCGAGGGAACCTGTTCGAGGTGAGAATGAGAATCGAAGGGAAACAGGGGGGATTTGGTTGGGTTCTTGCGGGGGTTTTTCTTGATTCAGCCTCGACCGCTTTGTTCTGACGTGTTTCATCACGGGTTGCAATGGGTTCAAATACCTGCGGAGGATGGGGAATTGAGGTGGGAATATGAGTAGAGAGAATGGGATTTGTATGGGTTTCTCGTGCTCTCTGAATTCTTCTTGCCAATTTGGCAGTTTCATCTGAAAATTCATTTCATGTATCCAGGGGAAGAGCAACAATGCTCAGGACACCAAGAATTCAGGAGGAGAGCAATAGAAATCGGGGCAGGACGAGAGCAGAACTGTAAGGCAAATAATGATTGCTTCGTCCATGTACTGATCTACTGATTCATTGTCTGGTTGGTCCTTGAATCACCGTCTCACCGATATGCGCTATACAAACTTCTTGCAGGACTACAAGATGCCTCTACTGAGGACTGCCAGCAAGCTTGCCAGCAACTCTGATGTTGGCTGTTTTATCAGGAGGAGGGTGGCATCACCAAGAGTTTTGGTGTCTGCACATCGCAACAACGTAGGATTGCTAAGCCAGCTGAGATTTCTTGTTTTTCTCTGAGATTAGGAGGAAATAAAGTAAGAATAGAAAGATTTTTTTGCATCAATCTCCGGTTGCTCTCCTCCCTGTATATATGTTGGATATGAATCGATTTGTGGATGAGTTAGATGTGTGATGTGTTGAGCCCTTCTCCTTCTGTCTGTGATGTAAGAATCAATTTGTGAATGAGTTGATTTGTGGGATAGGAGCCGTCAGTGTGAGATATTATTTTTTTTATTTTTCTAAAAACCAAATACTGCCGGTGTGAGATAGGATCCGGTAGTGTTGATATCAACAATACTGCCAGTGTGGGATATGAGCCGGCAGTGTTGATTCATCATCACTGCCGGTGTGGGATATGAGCCGGCTGTGTTGATTCATCATCACCGCCGGTGCGTAAGAACCGGCGGTGATGTACCCTCCACATCACTGCCGCTTATTCACCGCCGGTTCAGATTCCGGCGGTGATGAGAGTTATAAACCGGCTGTGATGTAAGAATCTGTAGTAGTGAATAGAAAACTTTCTAAAAAGGGAAAGTTGGGGAATTTTTTCTTTCCAAAAGGGAAAGTTTGAGGTTGTCTGAGATCGATCGCTCAGATCGCTGCTGGCGCACGCGCGCGATTTAGTTGCTCCGTGCTTCCACTGTCTGTACAGAATTCTTGCAGAAGATATTTGGACACACGTGTCACATGTCACACCAGCACACACGAGCTATGTGACACACGTGGCATGTCGTCTACTGTTAGAAACAGAAGCAAACTAAATTCAGAACAGATTGTCAAGCTACGCAGAAGCTTTCAGGATCTCTAAAAACGATTTCTGCACCGAAAGAGGGCTAACGGATCGGGCCACGTCGCCCGTTAGCCCTCTGGCCGTCGGATCAAGCCATCAGGCGTTAGAGACCGTCCGATTGCGGTAATACAGGGCTTCTCACCTGTTCAGCCATCGACCCGAATCCTCTCGAACCCGCTCGCGGCGACTCCCGGGCCTCCACCATCCCGGCCGACCCCGACAGACATGGCGTGCGGCCGCGGCGGACCCGGCCGACCATGGCGCGGCGCCGGTGAGAGCTCTGCTCCGGGAGTCTTCTCCCCCTCGCGGCTGCCCTCTCCAGAACTTTCTGGGTACCTCTCAGCCCCGTCAACGCACAAACAAAAGGCCGACTCCTTCCACATGACGCACACGCCACCGCTCGCGTGCTGCCTTCCCTCCCAGCTCCGGCCTCCCTCCCATCGTCGCCCTCTAACACGCCGCTGCTCAAACTCCACCCCAGGATCGGAGCCGGAGCGCCACGGCGCAGCACCACCGCCGTCGGTCCGCCCGCGGCTCCCAGCCGGAACGCCGTCTGCGCCCTCCGCCGGCCGCGCCGTGCAGCAACGTGCCACCGCCCTCGACGTCGCCCACCCATACTGGACACCTTGGTGCTTATCTCTCCGATCCCATCTTGTACTTAGAGTGCCTCAGTCATGGATGATGCACGCCGCCTGCTCGATGGTTTGCCGGTACAGCAAAGTTTGTTGCTAACCAAATAACCGTGCCCATGTTTCTTCAGTAACAGAGTTGCCAACTGGACAGAGATATTTGGTTGGTACTCATCATTGAATCATCCGTATCTGAAATCATTCTCAAAGTAAGTTCAACTGATCAAACCTTTTGCGATCTTCTACACGCAAATACCATTCAGATTTCATTTTTGGATTTTAAAGTTCTCTAGGTCATACGATTGTGTAGCACCATTTTTAACACTCCTAATACTAGGGATATAGGGAGACAAAATCATAACTTTGGTGCTAAAAAGAAATTCAGATATGTTATGTTTCTTCAAATTGTATTGAATCCAACCATAATATTCAGCCCACAGTTCAAGTATCATTTGGAATTAATGAGCACCTCCATCCCACATACCTTGCTGAAACACACACTCGAGAAGTCAAACATGATCCAGTGTTCTTTTTGCCAATGCAGAACCTTTTTTTTTTAAGATCCGGTTATCCGGCATTGCATTAATAAGAAGAAGGGAGTTTTAACATACAAGTGCACAAGGAGCGCAAAACCCTCGTGGCAGACGGTCACGCGGGAGTGAAAAAAACTAGCTAATTACTCATAGAAGAAACGACGTTCCTAATGATGGAGCAACTATCTCTGTTAACAGGAAAAGGGTGCAAGGAGACCTTGCGCCAAGTGGCGAGCATCATAAGGAGCTGTGCCTGCTTATTAAATATACTATTTTTGGTATGAAACTGATCACATAATCTTTTCAATAATCCTTCTAAGCCTGATGATTCATAACCAATGTCCAAGTATCTTCACCTGGAAAATCTGCTTGCTGTCTCTACATTACACATGCCCATCCATGTCTACATTACCCCTATTGCTAATTGCTATAGCACATGTTACTAAAAGCCTACCTGCTTATAAGGTAGCAAGTCGATACAACTACAATGTTACCCGTACATGTATAAGGCGTGCTTTAGTTCTGTTACACTATGTACGCCCAAGACTGTACCAGATGGTGATAGAATATTACATGGTCTATTGCTTCGTTACCTCTTGGAGAATGAATTATCCGTTATGTTGCAATCCCTATAATGTTTCTTCTACGAAGGGCTCAAATGATAGCCCATCTAATAATTTCACATATATTTTAATTCCATTTATGATCATACAATGATGCCTTTGGGTATGGTGCTTCATTGAAACTAGGCTGCCGCTGTCATGATGGAAATAGAAGTATGCTTCTTTTTATGTGCGCTCTTTGTATTTGTTTTTGTAAAATGAAAAGATCATGGGTTGCTCAGATGCTAATATGTACTTCTGTTGTACAATTCCTTGGTTATGTTTACTAACATGAGGTCAGAAAAGCCAAAAAAATGATGTGTTGCTCCCTAAGGGCAAAATTAGGTCAGACTTTCTTCCAAGTTCAAATTTCCTCATGAGCTCAATTTATCAATTACTCTAGATCGTAAGCTTGCTTAGGTATTTGAAGTCGTCAGTGGCATGAATCACTATGCTTGCGGCTTTCCGGTTAATACATGTTCATACTAATATCTTATTGGTTGATTGCTACTCAGAGTATGTTCTACTGACATTTTTTTGGACTATCGGGTTCTACTGCCATTGCCATGTTAGGTTCTGCCGTTGCCATTCTTGCCATTTCAGTACTCAGGTAACTTGGGTGCTTGAGTATTTCCATGCTATTGTGCTTTTCCACTATCGTTTGAAATTGTCGTTATCTTCCAAACTTGGTAAAGAAAGGAATTTATGTGTAGTGTTTTTAAAAACAAAATATGAGAACGAAGGCAATTATGTTTTTACACTTCCACTTTTCGTGTTACCTTTTATTGCCACAAATTATTAGTGTGCTATACATTCTAAAGATTTCAGAAGGCAAAAAAGAGGAGCTGTCCATATCTAAGCATGATAATCTTTTCAATTATGTTTCTTTCCAACATTGGGATTCAGTTATTAGGTCCTATTGCTGACACTTCATTATCATCTCTTTCAATTCTCAATCCTATGTGGAGGTGTTTTTGAAATTTGTAGTCATTGTTTCTTGACCTTTTTAAAATATTTAGTTTGTTACTTATTAAGGTCCGACCTTGATGCAATAATATAGGGTAACAGTGCACACATAACTATGCTTTATGTCAAATTTAGCATGTGCAAGTATAGATATCAAGCCTTGTTAAGTTCATGGATGATGGAACATTATTAGCTCTGAATTTGTGCAATCGAGTTAACATTCAAGAAAAGATGGCTTTTTACTGTCCCCTCGAAATATACAGTCGATTTTAAAGATATGGTTCTGTAACTGGTTCATCAAATTGAATTCAGTGTATGTTTCCTACGATTTTGTTAGACTATTTATACTGATTTTTTGGCAATCAATTTAAGGCTTTGATTCTTGCATTCGTGATACAGGCCAAACTTGTGCAGAATTTGATGAATCAGTGCAAGACTTTTCAGAGGCACCCTCCTGCATATCCTCTATTTCGTTTATTTCAAATTTTACATATTGAATACTTCTGTAATGTCTAAAGGCACTTGTAAAGCTTGTTGATTTTTTTTTTTTTTGTGTGTGTGTGTGTGTGTGTGTGTGTGTGTGTGTGTGTGTGTGTGTGTGTGTGTGTGTGTGTGTAAAGATATTGGTGTGACCTGGTGCCAATCTTTTCTGCCGCTATGGTTAAAAATTCATTAGAACTTAAAATCTTATTGCAATCTGGATGTAAGAAATGCACCCCAAATTGTACTCGATATTGCAGTGTGATATGCATCAATTGTTTACTATACCTGTAGTTTTATTGCTCAAGCTCTACCTAGGCTATTACCTGTTATTTCATCCATGCTGCTTATAAGTGCCTCTGTGATGTGATCTCATGTGATGAACATCCTGAGGCTGTGTAGAGCAGATACACTAATACTGATTCAAAGATTTCAAATGTTAGCAGTGAAGAACTCCTGAAATTACAACTCCACAAGGTTGTACAGATGAATACCCAATTCGCGAAATCATGGTTACTATTGTTAGTTGGTCGTAGTTGTAAAAGAAACATGTAGAATAAAGGTAATTAGTAAGCAAGATTAAACCTCAAACAGTCTAGAAAAGAATACTTATCCCAAATCCCAATACAAAACAACATGCAAAAAGGGTCAGCGTTCTCAACAGCCCATACACGGGCCATAAGCGGCAACGCCGCGGGCATTTCTAGTCCCATCGGTAATGAACTAGTGAACGAGCTGTGGACATACGAGAAGACGGTGCTCGATCTTTGGTTCCGTTCTCCTAAAGAGTTTAGTGGACTAAAATATTTTAGTTATCTTTTAATACCTTAAATGACTAGTGGGACTAAAGTATTTTAGTCACTTTTTAGTTAGTTTGTTTGGAAGTTTAGTGTCTAAAGTAACTAAAGTTTAGGCCTGTTTAGATTGTCATGAAGTTTAGTCACTTTTTTCACTCTCTATCCATCACATCAATTTTTAGACGCATGCAAGGAGCATTAGATCTAGGTAGAAAAAAATAACTAATTGCACAATTTAGTCATAAATGACGAGATAAATTTTTTAATCCTATTTATTCCATGATTGGATAATAATTATCAAATACAAACGAAAGTGCTACTGTGCTTTTCATCTTCCCAATTTACAATCTAACCAAGAACTTAGTCACTAAAGTTTAGGAGATGGGATCACATCACACAGGACGGCTAGGCATGAGCGACTGAGGTGAAATGGACAATCGAGCCAGCGCCAGGCGTGTCGCATATGAAGGCCCATTCACAGCACGAGTTATGTGTAGCTTGTGTGCTGGTGGCACGGTACATGGTATGTCTACATAGCGAACCTAAATATTGTTCGAGAAATATTTGGTAGCCACCGGAACCTAATACATCAAGTGTGCCTCGCAATTTCATTTTTTTGGAGTTTCGACATTTTGTTTGCTTAAAAAACACTTCCCTTTTCTTTGTTTTCAATAATTTTCCGCTTAAAACACATGATAGATTTCCATCAAACTATATACTTCCATCTCCCATAGAGGACCGAGACCCTTTTTAATTTTTAAGTTAATTATAAATCAATCCATTATAAATTTACCGTCTCTAAGAAACATCATTATTTTCTAATATCCTAAGTGCCATTCAAATTAAAATTCATACAAAACTTGAAATATGTCACTTTCTACACCCGTAAACTATATGGACCCACCTGTAAACCATCATAGTTTTGTATGGACCAGAACGGCTCTACTACTCGATCTCCAACTCCTCACTCACTAACATGTGGGTCTTGTATGTTATCCCCGTCCTCTCCTAACCTCCTTCACTAGTATGTCAAATCTTCCCCATAGGCGTTGACGGAACCACCTTGTATCCGTCCTCGCCTCCTGCACTGTAGCATTGGTTGTTCTGCTCACAAAGACGTGCCTCATGGTGTCCTCCACTCGCCAGAAACACTTGGCGCTGGGATAGGCTCGGCCAACGGCGGTTATGCAGGAGGCAACATGGGTGGGGGTGAAGTGTACGAGCATCTCCAACAGTTTGCTAAAATTCACTTGACAAATATTATGATTTGACAACTCTCTAAAATATATGGTAAGTGAAACAATGAACTCTCTCCAATAGTTTGCCATTTTAACTTGGTATATTAAAGAAGTAGGCCCACAACCTACCGGTCCCAACAGAAGTTGCCGCGACTTCTTCACTTGGCGCAAGGTAGAGCTCCTAAAGAGTACATGATATATTTTACACAGCATCTACATGACAAGAAAAAGCTAACAAAACAAGAACCACATTTTTTTAAGCATTATATAATTACTTATGCATTTTTCAAGATTCACCATATATATTAACAAATAAATAGAGTTCAATGTAAAAGTATCACAAACATAGCATTTAATATTTTTTATCATGTAGTACTCCAGTGCCTCCTTCACCATCAGCACATCAGTTTCCACAACAACCACCGCGATCCCCATGGCAACTGCTGCTCTCAGCCTGGCCTTGCAGCGCAGGAGCTCAGGATGAAAAGCATCCTGCAAATGCTCGTACCTGCCAATTCCCGTCTTCAGCTTAGCACCCCTCTCGTCCCTGATCACAACCCCCAGCCTCCATCGTCACTACGGCTGAAAAAAGCACCATCAGAGTTGAGTTTGATCTCCCTCGGTTTTGGTGTCCCCCATCTGCTAACCTGACGGTTTTCCGACAACAGGCACCTTTCCAGGGTAGCATTCAGCTTGTGCCACATCCGGATCAGCATCAAGGCAGCAAGGCAGCAATCAATAGTCAATGGATATGCATTTGCGCAAGGATTGGAAGATCAGATCTGCCCAAAATGACAAGAGGGTCGCAAACAGCAACGAGGCCGCGGCCCCTAGAATTATATGGTCGAGTAGCAAGGATGTCTACAATTCCGCCATTAGTGACCAACAAACCATACAGCAGAGCAGATCATATAGCCACGACAGCTTTAACTTAAAACAGTACTTATCATACGAAACGGTACTTATTATACGGTACTATGAACCGGACTCCTTATTGTCATATAAAACAGTTCAACCGACGACCAAACTTGACACGAACCAGACTCTTGTTCAGAAATAGAACAGTTCAAAACCGACGACCAAACTTGACACGAACCAGCAGACACCTTGGGAAACAAATTAAAAGAGTTCAACGACGACCAGACTTAACACGAAAATACGACGGCAGCAGCATAGCTCAACTCTAAGTGCAAGGAGCAGAGCGATTTGTTGCATTGGTGAGAGCATGAGCGCGTTGTTGGCCTCAGAACTCAGATGTTGTTGATCAGATGCACCATCTCTGACACTGCCAGCTTGAACCTGTCTTCAGCACACAGATTCTCCGGAAAGCGAGCCGATGCCAAAGCCGGATTCACCTGCAGGTCAATCGTCATCCACGACGCAAACAAAAGATTTGTAAGGTCCCAGCCATAGATAGAATACAAGCTACTCCGGCAGAACTTTGCAGGTAATATTTGGTGACTTACGCGCGCATGGATGCCATACATGCGGAAGCCATCCTGGGTGGAGATGGTGGTGGTGACGACCTCGATGTGGTTCCTCTCCAGCACGAACAGCACCTTGGTCAAAGTGCCTAGCTCCCGCGGACAGTGCAAGTTGATGTACGCCTCGTTGTTGGCCACGCTCACCACCACATTGTGCCCGGTCCACGTCTGGAACCCCGCCACAGGCGCCGGGAAGGACACCGCGCCACGGGGCAGCTGTGCGCCGGCGCCGGAGGAGCCGCCTGCCCCGGCTGCAGCCACCGCCGTCACCAGGGCCTTGTTTGCCGCATTCACGGCGGCCAGCTGCGCCTCCAAGCCGTGCAACATGTCAGCCAGGTTCACCTCCCTCGACGATGCTGAGGGCGCCGGCGCTGGCAGCGCTGGTGCGGGATGGCGAGCGGTTGCCGCATGGCTGCTGCTGCCGGCACCCACCACCAGCTGCTGCTGGCCGTGCTGCTGCTGCGCCGCCAGCGCGCGATTGCACTCCATCTTCCGCTTCTCCAGCTTCTGGACTTTGCCTTCCAGGGTCTTGATGAAGGTCACGGCCTCCCCAACTATGGTGGCCTTGTCAGCCTGCAAACATCATATCAATTTGAATATAAATGGAAATGTCCCCTGAAAAATCATTGAATTACCAATGCAACAGATCATGCATATTTGCACAACTGAAAGATATGACAGAACAAAAGGTGAATCCAAGCCCAATAAAATTAACTGAAAATACTCATAAAAGGTTCAAAGTAAGATCCTGCTTGCAATGATACGCAAATCTTTTGCGTATTTGAGAAAAAAATATATAGTTTTTTACTTGTCAATGCAATTTATCTATCATCACTATATGCCGTGGGCACACCGATGGAAAATAAGTATTGCTATATTGCAGTTTTCACAGAGTACACAATTCACTGAACATGGAGTACTCGACATTTGGATATCAAATGTACATTGAGATATCAAATCTTGCAATTGCTAGGTGATTCCACAACCTCATTGCAGCTTCCCTGTCATGCTGTGCTAGCGTGGTCCAGGAGATCGGATGACAATGGAGAGGGTTAGTATGCAATAATTACCATAATGGAAAACTAGGGAGGATGCAATATGTTGTGAAGGAAGATGGCTAAGAAATGAGAATAGAATGATGGAAGAGGAAAAATTGGAAGGAGGCAATTTGAGTTGGATGGAGGGGATGTGAAAACAAGGATTGGGACCAACATTAGACAAGTTGAAACTACGGGCTGAGACGGGATTTTTTTTTCTAGAACACGTCGTTACGTGTGGCTGAGACAGGCTTTAAAATGCCCAATGACAAATCCTAGTGCCTGAGCCCACCCAAAGGCTAACACCAAACCAAAGAAAAAAAATCCCAAGCCCATCCCTGTACACCAGTTTTACCAATGGTCTAGGCTTATTTCAAGCTTCTGTCGAAATGTAGAAAACGAAGCCCAAACTTGGCCAAAGAATTACCGCAGACTAAAAAAATTGAAACTCCAACCTACTCAATGCTAGTCAGGTCATGCTTCCCGTAAACAGTTCTAGCTGGCATATATGACTTCTCAATAAGCAAGTTGAGTTATGTGTTTTCCCAATTTATTTTGTGAGCTGGATTTCGAACGAAAACAAGAAACTACATCAAGCCTTGTAGCTGCTGTACTAAATGACACATAGTACTTCTAATTGCATTATATCGAACGGATCCCCAATCGACTATATTCTTCTTCCTCCTCTAGATGACTTTCTTCCTTATTTGGATCTGGAATCCACATCTAGCGCTCGTCTTCCATGGCATCATGCCAAATCTGTAGCATCCAATCTGTCAACATGATAACTCATGCCCACTATGTCCGCTCCAAATTGTAAGTCGTTTTAACTTTTCTAACTATATAGTTTTTATTATGTATCTAGACATAATGTGTGTCTAGGAGCATAGCAAAAACTATATATATAGAAAAAGCCGTAATGACTTACAATTTCGAAAAGGATGGAGTATTTGGTTCTCCACGGTAGGTGCCAATGCCCTTGCCTCCTTACTATTTGCATTCAAATCCGAGATCCAAAATCTAACCTAGCCGATAAAGGATGCAGTAGAAAAATTGAGAGGACAAAATTTCGAATGTGGGGAACTCCATAAATGCTTTAGTCAAAAGAAGACAAAATTTTGTTGAAGGACGTCGTAGAAACATGTAATTGGCCGATGCATACCACCAAACAGAGAATTTTCCAAATACCAATAGAAATTCTTGGTTATCTAGCAGTGGACACCGCACTGAATAAAATAATCATTTCCACCGCTGATGGAAATGATTGTTTTATTTGGCACAGTGTCCACTAGCAAAACAACCACAAATTTCTAATGTTACTAGGCATGGCTGTGTGTACCAGCCAATTACACGTTTCTGCAGTGTCCTCTAATTTGAGAAATACAGAAGTTTCCCCATTTGCTTCTAATGATCACGTACACCATTGCCAAAGCAAGCAAAAATCTAGAATTAGCAACAATGCATCCAGTTGGTGATCTGCATATGAACTGAGTTATTTATGAAAACAAAAAGAAAAACAATGGAGCAATTTTTTCAGCTTGCGCGCATACATCGTCTCGGCGTCGCTCATGGAAAACTTCAATCAACAAGAAAAGAAAAAAATTAGAGAGACGTGCACGTATACTGACCTTGTTGGGGAGCTGGGGGAGGAGCGCGTGCAGGGTGCTGAACATGTTCTTCATCTTCTTCCTCCGCTCCCTCTCCGTAAAGATGTGCAAGTTGGGGTCTGCATCCTCCACCGCGACGGCGTTGCCCTTCCCGCTGCCACCACCCACGTCAGCCTCATGTGCAGCTGCGTTGTTCATTCCCTCCTTGGCATTGCTCGTGCCGGCGTTGGCCGCCGCTGGTCTGGTGGCAGTCTTGGACGACCCAACGTTGTTGTCCTTGCTGCCATGGGGGCATGGCACCACCTGGATGGCAAGCTTGGATGCATTGTCCTTGGCGGCATGGAGCACTGCCGCCGCTGATCCGGTGAGCCCGGACGACCCGGCGATACAACCGGCATGGGACACCGCTTGGATGGCGAGCTTGGTCCTGGCTCTGTTGTCCTCGCCAGCATGGAGCAACACCGGGCTGGCTATGTTGTCCTTGCCGGTATGGAGCATTTCTGGGTTTAGGACCTTGATCCAAGCGTTGTCATGCTCACCGGCATGGAGCGCCGCCGGGATGTCGAGCTTGGAGCCGGTGGTGTTGTCCACGACAGCCGGGGCACAACCGGGCTGGCGATCGCTTGGATCCGTCGTTGTTACCATCGCCGGCATGAAGCACAGCCGATCTAGCGAGCTTGGATCGGACGAAGTTGTTGTCCACGACAGCACGGAGCCGGCCTTACCGTGGTCACGGTCCTGGAGTATCGCCGGGCTAGCGAGCTTGGACCCAGCCAGCGTCGTTGCCCTTCTCCTCGCCGGTAAGGAGCACCGCCGGGCTTGCGAGCTTGAACTCACCTTGGTTTTCCTCGTCGGCAAGGAGCACCGCCGAGCTGGGGATCTTGGATGCGGCGCTGCTGTCCATGTCGGCCTGGAGCACTGCCGGGCTGGCGATCTTGGGTGCGTCGTTGCTGTCCTCTCCAGCAGAGCGCACCACCGGGCTGGCATCCTCAGATGACCCAGCGTTGTTGACGGCGCTGGCCAGCTTGGTGATAGAGCTGGAGTTGGAATCAGCAGGCATCACGGTTGTCGGCGGCGACCCAACGACGCCTGTAGGGATGCTGCCGTGGGGGGAGGTGGCCTGATCATGGCTCCCCTCCACTTCTTGGGGCAGGTTGGTTCTTTCCTCAGACATGGTGCGGTGGATGCAAGAGGACAGGAGGGTGTGCAGGACAGCAAGGGGGGGATTTGTGATGGAGAGAAGGGCTTATATAAACTGCAACAGCTACAAGAACACATAGGATGGAGTTGGCACACAAAAAAGATCTACACCGCCAACAGCAATTTTTAGCAGTTTATGTGCCTCATCATCACATTTAAAGATAGTATAAGGCGCCGCATATCGGCCAAAATTCGGTTTATCGTTTAACGATATAAGTGTGATATATCGGCCGATAAAGAGTTAAAAAGAATATTAGACATGTTCCACACACAAAAAATCGGGAGATAAATGTTAAAAAGAATATTACTAATGGCAACTTACCTACTATGATATTGCATAACTAGAAGTTTTTGCTAATCAACACACATAATACTTTGACAAAGTTTGAAATCTATGGTAGTTTTCTTTGATATATCTCTGTATGTGAAATTTTGATTTTTGATGAAGCACAGTGATCCCTCTTAGACATCCATGTTTGAATGGTTCTACTAGTTTGAGCTAAAATTCTACTAGGGCAATCACGCCATTTATGGAACTTTCTGCGTACACTCCAAAAGTGAAAGTACACAAGTTCAACTTCACCATGGTAACAATGCATAACTGAAACTAACAACTTGATTTGCCAACAACAATGCATCAAATCAAAGTAGCAACTTTGCTTTACCAAAATGGAAAATGTCTCTCTGAAGGCATTCCAACTTGATAACACCTCAGAAACTCTTTTTTTTTCCATGGCAGGGCAAGCTTTTTGGGAGTTCCAAATTTTAGAGGCCAAAATCCATGTTCTTCAATATATAGTAGGAAAATTGACACATGGGGAACCACAACTCTTTCAAGTTTCATCAAGTAAATTTCATGTACTTAGTTTCGTTGCTCCACTAGAAACACTTTGCACCAATATGGAAGTCCAAGTTTTATAAAAACAGGTAAAAGTGTTTATCATATCTTCTTTTTATGGATAGACTCATGATCAGAGAAGACAAACTTGAGGGTGTGTAACATCTGTGTGGATGAAAATGCCTATCACCTGTTGTTCAATAGCCCCTTCAGTATCAGATGTTCATGTTGTGATTCCCTTGGAGTTGGATGGGATCATCATTCATCAACCTGTCAGCATGTTTCGCAAGCAAGGGACAATTTCAGCAATCCTTTCTTGATGGAAGCCTTCAGAATTGCAGCATGGCGGATGTGGAAGCAAAGAAATGGCCTAATTTTTCATCAAACGAGGCTATCCATCGAACAGTAGAAAACTACCTTCATTGATGTTGTAGATCCTCACTTGGACAAAATGACCTAGCCTTCGCCAAAGCATTCTCCTTTTTTTTTGAATCATTTATTTTGTACAATGTCTCCCTCCTCTCCCTGCACATCATTTCAAATAGTTGCACCAAGTCACTTAATGTGGGTAGTCAGCCTCATGTATAGATGCACTCGTTTTTCTTTAGTTACTTTATATGTCTGTATTACTATTACCACATTAGGAGCTTCCCTTACTGCATTCCTCTCTAAAACGCGTAACAACTCTTCAGCAGTGGATTCTTCTAACTTGAGCCGTCAGCCTACACAACTCACAAACAAGATAATAATAAGCACTAAATAGTTAAGCATTTAATTTACACATGTTGTGTTCCATAAACATCAAACATATGATTCATCCATTTCTGATTTAGAAAGAGGAACTCCTAGAGTCATACCATCTCAACATCTTCATCTTGATCCATGGATGAAGATGGTGTTGAGGACTACGGTTTTTCCTGCTCAGTTTGAATCAAGTTTCATACATGTGTATATCACTCGGGCTGGGACCTAGGATTGGGCCCCAAAAAAAAGCCTGGCACATGCACAAGTTGGCCGATATCGGCGATATTTTCATTCTTGCCGGTCACGGCGATATATCGCGGTATTCGGCGCGGTATTCTTGTATTCTTTTAGTGCTGGCAATACCACAGATAATACATTTTTTCTAAAAAAATACCACAGATAATAAATTGCTGCTAATTTTGCATTGCAAGCTGGCACGCCAGGCACCGCAGGAAAGCAGGTAAAAGGCATGGTGGCATGCTGCATTGCGTGAAGGGTTGCCCAAACAATTCCCTTACGGCAGAGTTGCAGTTTTCCAGCTCTTGGAAACGCCTGCCAACAAAAAGAGAGATTAAAGATAGAGTAATAGAGTCATTCCAAAAGAATACAGCTGATTATCAATTGGTAGCCGTCCTTCCTGATAGACATCACCCCTTTTCTCCCAGTCGTCCAGTCCCACTGAAACTGCAATTGGCTTCATATGTAACCTGTATTTGGCTTCCCATACAACCTTCTATTTTTCAAAAAAAAAAAAAAAGGTTCAATGCAGTGGAACTGCATTTTGGCATTTTTTTTATATTATGTTGCTGGCTGCTGCTGATAGAAAACCAGAAACTCCTTGTCAAAAGGGACAAAAGAAAACCAGAAACACATTGAACCGAAATTTGATTCACTGACATGATCCACCAATTCCTGCTTGCAATGTCTGATTTATTCTTAAGAGGAATACTTCCCGACATATCACATATTAAGAAGAATTTTCCCATTTGCAGGACCCAGAAAATGCCTCGAATGCCACGCTGTGCAGGACACGCCTGCAGTCCATGTATCATGCTGAAGGCAGCAATGGCGAGAGGCCGAGAGACCTTTGTTTTTGTCCACAGCTTCTTTCACCTACTTGGAAACTTAAGAACATGGACTCTTCACAACAAAACTGCCCTAAATTTTGTTATGCATATGTTAGCTACTCAACAAGCCGCTACAATATTTCATAGAAAAGGAGTGTGGCCTCCGCATGCAAAACATCCTTTTCTGAAACTTCTTTTTTTGGATTGTGCTTTCACACGTTTTTCATTAAGTAGAAGATGTAAAAAATCCTTTTCTGAAGCTTCTATATGTTGCCATCCGATATGTAAAACCACCGCCTACCAAGTCCTGCAAGAGGTTTCCCTGGATCATCAGGATCTGGATTTGATGAAACTCTAATGTAAACTGAATAGTGCCCTCCTCCTCCACATTTCCCGTAGTGCTGGCTGAAAGACGTAATGGCGGAGCTCGTCAATTTTGATGGCTAGGGCCACTATCAAAGTTTATATATCATCCCCATCGGGTCAAACAACTCTCACCATGTCTAATACCAAAAGATAACAAAACTAGCTCATAAATAAACAAGTTTAGATGATTATTATATCTTAATTGCACACATAAATACACAATCTAATTAATAGAAACATGAAAATGGTTAAAAATACCTAGTTGATGATAGTTTGGTTCGCCCTCGCAATCTCATATCTTCGTCAAAATAGAACATACTGTAGGTTTCAGAAGACTTCAACAATAAATAGAACTTAGATTTGTGAATAGGAAATTACCAATCGCCAGCAGGTCTCTTCAATTGGAAATTTGCAATCTGCAAGTAACAGGTCATCTTCTGCAGTTCTGTTGCCTGTTTTTGACCGGCTCTGGTGCCATGCGGAGTGCAGACTATGACTCTGGGGGTCTAGTCCTCTCACCGGAGGCTGCCCCTGCCTACGCGGCCGCTTCGCTCGGGCAATGGAGGCTAAGTCGCTCGGCCCCTGCGCCGCCCTACGGCGTACGGCCGGACCTAGGTGACCAAGCAGGCGCCGGCGGGAGCAGGAAGGCAATAGCGCGTCCGCGCGTGGGCGCGGTGGATTGGTGAGCGTTGGTGGCCGGCGGCAGGCCGGAGGACGACGCTCGGTGTCCGGCGGTCCGGGGCTCTATGGCGGCTGTTGGTGAGAAGCAGAAACGAGTCGGGAGTCGGGACTCGGGACAGGAGCCTCGTTTCTCTTGGCGGGCCAGGAGGTGGAAGTCTACAAGATTTAGCCCAACATAAAGCTTGGCCGGTCCGTTCTATTAAAAGTGTCTTTTTTCCCTCAAAAAATATTAAAAGTGTCTTTTTTCCCTCAAAAAAATATTAAAAGTGTCTTTTGATTCTAAAAAAAATAAAAGTGTCCTTGTAGAGTTTTTGACACTTCTTGTTTAACCATTCATTTTACTTAAAAATTTTATCTAAATATTATTTATTTTGCTAGAAGGGATATTTTGGGTCGCGTCTAGGATCAGAGCTCTAATGGCTTTAGGCCTAAATCCGCCCCTACATAAAACTTGCTCATTGATGACAATAATGTTGATGATGAATTACTAGACACATCAACATCTGCCTGAAAATGACTAGTGATTAGATTGTTACTAGCGACCGCCAAATGAGGTAGTAAAATTTTAGAAGTCAAGTAACCAACCACGTGAATTGAGCGGCCAAATTGTTTGTTCTTGACTTGATACTGATAAGCTCATCTACATATTCAGTTGTCGATATAGATAGAGAAATTGTTGGTCATCTCTTTGCACAATGGTTGCTAAAGCTCCGGCGCTCAATGCACCTCCCACAAACGGGGATAGATTCAGAAGTGTCGAAGCATTGTACAAGATAGCTTAGTCTACGGTAGTTAGTCTACCCCTGGACGTGCGACAGTCCACTTTGTCGCCCACGTTCAGCACCATGCGCGCCCGAGTGCCCGCCTTGTAAATACATATACACAATAGAGATCAACATGAATGGTTGTTGGCTCCCATTCTTCTACATGGTATCGGCTTGCGGGGGTTGATCCTCCCGCCTTTTCGCAATGGTCGCTCCTCGACGATCGGCCCTTCTCAAACACCTCGTCGTGCTTGGATTGTAAGGCTAGGAAAAAAATATGGCCATAATAAAAATAAAAATAAGGCTCTCGGATTGTAGTAAAAATTTATAAATTTATAAATTTTATTTATTCTGCTATAAGTGACATTTTGGGCCGCGTCTAGGGCCACAACCCTAATGGCCCTAGGCCCAAATCCAACCCTACTAGCCACAACCCTAACTTGGTCATTGATGACTGTGATGATGAACTACTAGACACATCAATACTTGTTTGAAAATAACTAGTGATTAGATTGTTACCGATTACCACCCAAATCAGCTAGTAAAATTTTAGAAGTCGAGTAACCAACCACCTGAATTGAGCGGCCACTATTGTTTGTTGCTTGACTTGATAAGGTCATCTGCATATTCAGTTATCCATATCGATGGAGAAATTGTTGGCCATCTCTTTTGCACATTGGTTGCTAAAGGTTTAATGTACCTCCCACAAACGGGGATAGATTGAAGTGTTGAAGCATTGCAAAGACGACTTAGTCTACAGTAGTTAGTCTATGCCTGGACGTGCGGCAGGTCACTTTGTCGTCCATGTTCCGCACCCGTGCGTGCCCAGTGTGCCCACCTTGTAAATATATGCACACAGATCAACAGAATAGTTGTTGGCTCCCATTCTTCTACATTGTATCAACTTGCACGGGTTGATCCTCATGCTTTCTTGCAACCGCCGTTCCTCATCGATCGGCCCTTCACAAACCGCTCGCCGCGCTTGGATTGTAAGGCCCAGAAGAAAAAATTAAGGCCCTTGGATTGTAGTAAAAAAAATATGTTTTCTATGTTTTTCTTATAAAAATAAACTGATTCTTATAAATTTCTGTCTGGCGTTCCAAAGAGGTCTAAACGTGCAATCTAATGTTATTAGATTGTTCACCAAAGACACACAACGCAAAAAAAAAAAAAAAAAAATGGCGATGCAATGGTTTTGTATTTTTGTATGGACCGTATTGCCATATAGTGGAGGAAAAACAGAAAAAGAAAACTAAATCAATGAATTATATATTTTCTAATGGTACATAGTACGGAACAATTATAGTTTTGGATAATAATATATACTGTAGACGGAATTTAATCGGTTCCCCCCTGCCACGTATAGGAAAATCCACGAGAGAAGAAAGAATGGTAATGCTTGGCATCTAACGTTCTAAGCATAGAACGCTAGTGGGCCGGCCCAACAGCGCCAACGCGTGGCAGGGGTGGACGCGGATGCGGACGCGGACACGCGCACTCCACGCCCGCTCCACCCACTCGTCTCCCCACCCCACTCTCTATCTCTCCGCCTCCGTCGCTCCTTTTTCCCCTCCTCCGCGAGCGCCGCGCCCCTTTCCTCCCGGCCTTCGCGCGCTCCATGGCAGCGGCCCTCCTCCGGCGAGCGTGGCGGCCCTCCTCCGGCGAGCGCGGCGGCCCTCCTCCGCGCCTCTCCTTGGCGGTGGGGTGAAGGGCGGCCGCTGGGTCCACACCTGCACCGGATCCGGCGAGGAGGCTGCGGGGGGAGCCGGATCCGGTGGTAGTGGCGGCCCTCCTCCGGCGAGCGTGGCGGCCCTCCTCCGGCGAGCGCGGCGGCCCTCCTCCTCTGCGCCTATCCTTGGCGGCGGGGTGAGGGCGGCCCCGGTTCCGCGCGCTCCACCGGATCCGGCGAGGGCGCGACGGGAAGCCGGATCCGGTGGTGCCGGCATTGGATCGGCGGGGGTGATGGGGGATCCGGGCGGATCCACGCCGCGAGCCTCCCTCTTCTTCTCCCGGTGAGCTGCACGAGGACCGGCCGCGCCCCGCTCGACCTCCTCCTCCCCGCCGTCGAGCTCGGCCTCGCCGAGGACGTCGTCGACCTGCTCGACCTCGCGGCGCTCAGTGCCGGCGGTTCGCGCGCTTGAGCGGCCTCGCGTTGAGGGGGGCCGCGCGGGGCTGCGCCTAGGCAGCCACGCCCGCGCGCCGGTGGCCTAAGGCCGCGACAGCGCGCTGCCCTTGGCGCGTGGGAGGGAGGCCCTCGCGCCTGCAGCTGTCCCGCCGGCGGCGGCCTGCCATGGCTCGCCTGCGGCTGTCAGCGGGGCCATGGTAGCCTCCATGGCTGGCGGGTTTGTGTATTGACCGAGGTAGACCTCCTCTCTTCTTCTCCTCTCCCTCTCTCTTCCTCCTCCAACTCCGGCGAGCAGGCCTGTTTTCCCTCCCGCATGTCGCCGATGTTTCAACAGGCCTTGGTGCCTTGGTTCATCAGTGACACACTCTTTGTTTCAACAGGCCGGGGTGCTTTGGTTACGGGTTATCTCAAACCATGGTGTTTCATGTTTGTTCTCCTCTGTGTTTTAGATGATGTATTTCCACTGTTTCTCCATTGTCTCATTTTTGTTTCAATTTTTTTATTTTTGTGTGTTTTGTTCTCTCTCGTGTTTTAGATGATGTATTTCCACTGTTTCTCCATTGTCTCATTTTTGTTTCAATTTTTTTATTTTCTGTGTGTTTTTATGTTTTGTTCTCTCTGTGTTTCAAATGTCGTTCTTATTTGTTTCTTTTAGCGATTTTGTTTTGTTTCAATTCATATTTTTGTTTTGTTTCTTTTTGTATCAAATCATTTGTTTCTTCATATCAAATTATTTGTTTCTATACTTTCAGTTTTTTGTTTCAAAATGTTTGCCCCTGGTGTTTCATTTTCCCTTTCAAGTTTGTTTCAATTTTTTATTTTGATTTGTTTCAATATCTTTTTTTTGTTTCAGAGGCATGGGGCGTCCATGTCGGGCCGCCGGCGGCGATGGCGGCAGGGTGGAGTCACGGTGGCGGGGGGCGCCGCGTATGCCGCGCGCGCGTGTACATGTGGATGGGGTGGCGTCGTTGTGCGTGTCGGGGTCTGCCGCGCGGGTGTGTGTGCACGCGCACGCTGCAGGGGAGGGAGATGGGCCGGGCCCTGCGCGCTGACGAACCGTTCTATGGTAGAACGTTCGATCGGCAGAGAAAGAAGCAAAGGTTACGTGAGCAGTCTGACGTCAGAGTTGACACTGGAATTATAGTTCTTCGAAAGATCGATACTGAAGTTTAGAACAAGAGAACATTCCTTTCTCCTCTATCCAATAAATGTATCTCTGCTTTGGCTTCCTGGAGACAGGGAGACAAAGGGACCTATCCAGATATCCACAGCGGCCGACCTAGCACTATCAGCAGGCTCGGAGCGTCGCTATCGCGACTTCTAGTTCTAGCTGGTCAACAAAGTATAGTCATGGCTCTTCTCTTCATCGGCAGACACAGGAGCATCCGCATGCCTCCAAAAAGAGGTCTTGTTCCGTCTCCAAAAAGAGGTCTTGTTCCGTCTGAGGTTTCTTCCGAGCGAGGAACAAGAATCAAAAAGGGCAAGTGCAGTACAGACGATGACAGCCATGCTCGTATCCTTAGTCGCCAAGACAAGCGTAGGTCGGTTCCTCGATTTTTTTTTTATCATGGAGTTGTTTATTGATTGCAAAATGTCATTAGTAGCTTCAAGAATAGAAGAGGATGGCGCGTGTCTGCGTACCGCGGGCTGCTGCTAATCGCAGGCCTAATCCAAGTTCGCTTCCGCGTGACGACGCTGCGGCGAGCTCTGCTCGTGCTCTCCCTGACGCCATTTCTCAGAGGATGATGAGATCAGCTTGGTGCGATGCTATAAAACCCAGAGCGTTCGTGTCTTCGTGATGCCATGCGGCTTTATGCTGGGAAGACAAGATCAATGCAGCACCACCAGACGACGACGACGACGATGACGACGACGCCGACGATGGGGTGCTCGGAGCAGTCGCTGGCGGCGGAGACGGCGGCTATCGTGTCCGCGCTCACGCACGTCGTCGCCACCGGCCGCGGGCCGCCGCGCCAGGCGCCGCCGCTCGTCATGCCCCCCTGGCACCGCGTGGACGACAGCACCGCTCACCATGGCCAGCTCGCAGGGGTGGCGGCGCAGGAGCCGGCGCCCGCGACAGCACGGAAGTACCGCGGCGTGAGGCGGCGGCCGTGGGGGAAGTGGGCGGCGGAGATCCGGGACCCGCACAAGGCTGCCCGTGTGTGGCTCGGCACCTTCGCCAACCCCGAAGACGCCGCGCGCGCCTACGACGCCGCGGCCTTGCGCTTCCGCGGCGGCCGCGCCAGGCTCAACTTCCCCGACGACGCAGCCGCGCGCCGCGCCAGGGAGGCCGAGGCCGCCGCCGCCAGTGCAGGCCCGCCCGCTGCGCTGCTCGAGTCGCAGACGCAGTCGCAGCAGGCCGGCGCCGCTGCAGGAGCCGACGACGACGTCGTGGCCGACTACCTCGACTACTCGAGGATCCTGGCAGCCGACGAACCCAGCGGCATCGTGGACGAGCTCTTCAGTGGCCACGGCAACGGACGCTTCCTCGGCTCGTGGAGCATTGGCACGTCGCCGTCGTCCTCGGGCTCCGGCGCCTCCCTTGCCGATGCCTCCTCCGCTCCTCTGTTCCACCAGACTGATGGCGGGAAGCAGAGCAGCAGTAATAGTGCCGTGTTTTTGGGGATTATTAGTTGACCATTTCTGGGTTTTTTAGCAGCTATACAATAGCATATAAAAAAGGGGTCTACGTGATTTGTAGCCTCTTTGCTACACAAATCGGTAGTTCATTCATCTAGGAGATTTGTTATTGATTTAATTAGCATGTTGTCGTATAATTCTTTCATGTACATCAAGGGGGCCATTGTCACCCTTCAGTCCTTCACTCACAAGATGCCAAAACCGCAACTTACAGGCAAATGCCAAAGCATTGTGGGCTCATTCACAATGTGAGATCAACATCTTCACTCACAACTTCAAAATCATAACACTTCAACCAAAATATTAAAATGCAATTATATGAAACAACAATACAGATCTATTTATTTAATTTCTAAATGTGAGCTTCATAATATTTTAAAAAAATAGTCAGAAAATGAAATAAATAATGTGTCTTAGAAGATAGTGATAGTAACAACCCTCCCCTTATAGTACATTTGTATCTTAAAAAGGAAATTCATTTCACTCATTTGAAATCACCCTGCTTTGTCTCACACAAGCAACAAAATTATATACAAACATAAAAAAATCGTGCTTATGGCTAGTTTGGATCCCACCTTCTAAACTTTAGCTACTAAACCTAGCCACTAATCACTTCTGTTATCTACGTGCACTATTAAAATGGTTACAGACGTTGCCATGACAGTGGAGATTATTAACGAGACAAAATGAGCACAAGCATATTGATTTTTTTTAAAAAAAAAAATTGCTATAGGCGTACGTGTCATACGCCTGTCATCAGATTCTGGTGGCCCATGCACAAACATGTTTAATTCTCTGGTTTGGTTTGCTATGCGTGCATTCCGCACACCATGCCACCAGCACACGAGCTACGGTCTCGTGCTCTGCGTGTGCCTTCATGCGGCACGCAGGCACAGCGCATGGCCGCCCATTTCAGCGGAGTCACGGCAGTGTGGCGTTCCAGTACGGGACCAAATTATCGATCAATCCGAGGAATGGATGAAGAATGCATGCGTGAGAGAGCTGCAGCTGGGCTGGACTGATATGATTCCATTCTTCAACGCACTCAGCTCGCTGCTGGACTGGAAATGGCCCGCTCTGCGTGTGCAGTGCACAGGTCGCCTGCCCGAGCTTTTGTTTGTTTAGGCCCACTCAACGGAGCGTCAGCATCTAGTCCAAAATGGCCAAATGGACCGTTGATTTGGCTCCTGTACGTCCTGTTAAACACATGGAAGCACACAAGAAGCACGTCCGTCCGATTGGAGGGTCAGGTCCAGCACCTGAGATCACGAAGGCACGAACGAAGCACCAGCCGGATTATGTCTTCAGCCCTGTCCGAATTTGTCTGGAGCACATCAACTGCCTATCTACACTACACCATCTGTCTCTGCATAATTCTGTTCACAGTTGACTGTTGCGCGCGTTTCAGATACTGCCAGCTTGGGCTTGCATGATAGTGCATGCATGCGGACGATGATCTCCTTCTCCTCCGTCTTTGCTTGACGAGTCTGAGCTGAGCTGGCCATCCGGATCTCAAAAAAATAGACATTATGGGCCTGTTTGGTACGAATTCTCTACCGGCTCCCGAAGCTATTTTGCGGCTCCGTCAGCCAAACAACAAAAAACGGAATGGCTCTTCACGAGAAGCTCCTGAAATTGTGCTGAGACAACTGAAGAGAGAAGAGGAGCCAAAAATACTGGCTCTCACCGGCTTCACCTCGCACGGGCGGCCCCACATGCAACCATGGTCGCCTTTGCCCTTGCGGAGGCACGCAAGCACGGAGGTGCGGCCGGCACGGTCGCATGGCGACCCACCTGAGCTTGCCATCGTCGAGGCGCACACGACGCCGTGCCGCTGCCGCGACCTCCGGGGCAGCGCGGCCGCCAGGATACGCGCGACGCCCAGCCGCCGGCGATCGCGGCCGCCGAGGCAGGCTCGAGCGTGGCACCGCAGCAGCTGTCGGAGCGGTGCCGCCGGGGCTTGGGCGCGAGCCGTCGGGAGGGCATCGTCGTGGCGCCGCTGTGCTAGATAATCTGAGGATAAGGCTGCCTTGAGGTGTGCTAGCGCATTTGGGGATTTGGCTGCTGTACTGATGCGCGTTGCAAGAAGAACAGGGAAAAAAAGAGAAAAAAAAAACTAAGGGTATTATAGTAATTGTGCTGACTGAAGCTGTTTTGGTCTACTTTGTGAAGTTGTTTTGCCAAACAACTTTTTTAAAGTAGCTCAGCTTCATTTAGGGAGCTGCTCATGAAGCTATTTTCTTCAAAAAATAGGCTTATTTATAATGGCCAAACCAAACGAGCCCTATTTATAAAGCAACTTCTCAGAATGACCAGTCAAATAAATATTGTGAAGAACGTTAATTGTGATTAAGCGGCAGTCAAACTCGCCAAAAAAAAAAAAAGCCAAGGCAAAATAAAAAATAAAAAAGGGAGGGTGTGCAAGGCGCATGTGTCATGCGCCGGCAAGCCGAGCACCATAAGGCATAAGCTGGCCCCGGCGGCATCGGTGGCTGACTTTATCCTTCGTCAATGGGTTGCTATATGTGCATGCCGCACATGTTGCCACGTCTGCCACAACACGAGTCTCGGACTCGTGAGTTGGGTGTGCGTCCATTTGGCACGCCGTTCGCTCGGCCTCGCTCCCTTATGAGGCAACCCAGGCGTGCTATGCTGCACAGTATGGCGCTTTCTGTTCGCATCACGGCGCTGCTGGCCAAAGATTAGGATTATTATTAGAGGGCTGTGAGCTTGTCTGGAGTACGTGGAAGAAAACGGCCCGGTCCAGCCCAGAGGTTTAAATCTGTCGGAACTGAAAGGAAAACATCCTGAGGTCTGAGCATTCCTGCGTTCTTCTGTGCTTGTCTGAACTACTCTGCTCTTGCTATCTTCCTTCCAAATTCCTTCCAGATCCAGAATTCCGTGGGGTTCTTGATCTGGAACCTGACACGCTCTCCACCTTCTGGAAGTGGAGCACGGTACGTGCCCTGCTGGCCTGCTGCTCCGGCTACCGTCCACCAGTCAATTCTCGACCAAAGGTCCCTGGTATGGGTATCCATTTGCTGGGGCCTGCGTTTTTTACGCTCGTAACCGCGGTTTACCGCGGTTACCGAGCTAACCGGGCGGTCAGTTCGGTTGTCGGTTGGGACGGCCCAAAATTCGAATTTGAAATTTGAAAAAAAAAAAAAAATGCTAAAAATTCCTAAAAATAGCTCTTGAATTATGGAACCCAATGGTGTAAAAATTTTTGAAATTGGACGTCGAAAGTGATATGAAAGAATTTGAATTTGAGTTCGTTTAAAAAAAAAAAAAAAAAAAGGGGTGCGGCCCGTTAAGGCCCATTAGGCCCAATAAAGGCCAGAGGGCGCATAAGGCGCCGTGCGTCGGTGGGGGGGGTCAACGCCCCTGAAAGCCAATCCGCGCCTCTCTTCTTTTTCGCCAGCGCGCGCAACCGCCCCGTAGCGCCATGTCACCCGGGACGGGCGGTAAACCGCGCTGGAACTCCGGTTTACCGCCGGGCATATTGCGCGGTCCGCGGACGCTCCGGACGGGTCGGTTATCAACCCGGTCGGCCGGTTTCGGGGAGTCTTCGGCGGTTAGCCGAGTAGGTGAGTTTCTATTTTTTTTTTTTTTTTTTTGTTTAGAGTACTTTTTAGCTCTAGGATTTAGGTAGGATATGCTTGTAGGGTATGTTTTTGGTCCCGATCTATGATTTAGGTAGGATTTTATAGTGTAGGGTATGATTTAGGTAGGATTTGGGGTAGGATGCATGTATTTTTTTGTTTTATATTGTTGATATACATGGAATTTAGGTGTGGCTTAGTGATTTAGGCACTTGATATATATTCTTGACATACATTTCGTGCACTTGGTGTATTTATATATTGGTATGTGTATGTTGTTGTTCGTTCATGCGGGTAGACAATGTCGGGCGAGACCCCACGATCGTGTATGGGAGCATGGTCAAAACCTTGCTCCTGGATGGTATTGCAATTACGTGTAAAGTGACGAAACATGGCGGTGGTTGCACTAGATTCAAGCAAAGCATTTGGCGGGGCGGGGCGGAGGTCGTGCATTGCAACGAGTGCCACCGGATGTGCGTGCCTACTTTCGACGAGCTTGACGCAGGCGCGCAAAGAACCACCGAGCGGGCTCGAGTAAAGGTGGCACGGGAGGCGCTGCCTGAGGGAAACCGGCCCCTTGGTGATGAGGAATATGAGGCTCGGATCGGGCAAAGCAATGAACATGTCGAGAACACAACATGAGTACGAACAAAGCGTTCGACGGAGAGGAGGTCATTACGAGCGTGGAGGGGGTAGTGGTAGTGGCGGTGGTGGTGGTTCGCGTGGGGGGAATCCTATTCAGAGGATGTTTAGTAGAAGATCAGGATCACAGAGGGAGACTCCTGTGGTGGTGGACGACTATAATGCGGCAATGGGTGGGAGTAGAGGAATGTACCAACCAAGGATTGATGCGGCAAGTGGACACAAAAGGGGAAAAATGCAAAGGAAGCAATTGGTAAAGCTTGGTCAAAGTGGTTCCATTACATAGGAGTCCCGGGAAGAAATGCGGACAATCCGTACTTTGTCGGTGCGGTCCGAGAGACACGAAGCATGGTAAGTACCTATAGTTGTAGATTACGGCATTTTTTATCTTTGCATATTCTCATTATTTGCCTATGGTTTTGGTGAAGGCATCGATTCACCTTTGGAAGGGAGATTGATGGCAAGTACCTGTTTCGAATGAGAAAGACTTGCGGAGACTAGGTACGCAAAGTTTAAGACCGAGTGGCCCACCTTTGGCGTCACGTTGATGTGTGATTCGTGGGTGGCCCCACTAGAATGAGTGTCATAAACTTTCGATATATTGCAATGGGATCACATGGTTTCACAAATCTATTGATGCAACCGGAAAGACTCAAGATGCGGACTATCTGTACTCTGGTATCTCCTAAACAATGTTGTGCTTCTTATCCTTTTTTTTTTTCTCGCGGATACGTACAAGAGGCTAATATGTTGTGCTTATTTTTCGGGGAGATTCGCAAGGTGGTGCTTGAGATTGGCGCGAGCATATTGTCCATGTGGTCACCGACAATGGTTCCAACTTCAAGAAAGCTTGCAACGCTCCGAAAGATGAGTTTGAACACATTGTTTGGACACCTTGTCTCGCACACACCATAAACTTGATGTTGAAGGATATTGGAAAGAGGCCCGATCATGCAGGTATGATAAAATCATGCAAGCGAATTTCAACTTGGTTGCACAACCATAATAAGTTGAATGCAATGATGAGGAAAGCAATCGGCGGTGAGTTGGTCAAGTGGTGTGACACTAGATTTGGGACGAACTACATGTTTCTAGAGAGCTTTCTGTCGTAAACGTTCAGAGTTCTTGCAAAGTGGATGTCATCTCCCGAGTTTTTGTCAAGCAAATGGGCAAACACAGATGAAGGTCGTTATGCTCGGTCAATGATGTCAAACGTGCGGTGGTGGGATGGATTGGGATACATGCGAAACGGTTGCACCACTTTACGGGTTCCTTCGCTTCGCCGATAAAGACAAGGAGGCCAACATGTGTCAAGTGGTCCTCGAGTACCCGAGCGCAAATCGAGATGCATCGTTCTTTGGAAGAAATGAGCACACATGGAAAGAGTATGAAGCTATAATGGACCGACGGATTCGTGACGTGTACATACACACGTATGTGGGTCCAGGTATGATATATACGACTTATATTTATTCCTCCCGCTATATATGTTGAACATGTTGCTTATTTTACTCAATATGTTGCGCATTTCTTGTTCTAAATCCAAAGGCTGCATACACTATGGAACCAAGTTTGGCGATGTTTTACGGACTCAAGGAGGCTTTTCGAGAATGACGGATGTCAACACCGCCATGCGAGGCGTTGAGGAGGCCGAGGTTTTTCGACAAAAGTTTGGTGAGTTTGGCACGGGCGGCGGAGAGAATGGCACGGGATTACGGGACCTCCGCATGTAAGAGTACTCTCGACACCTTGTTGGTTTCCTATATTTGGATACATAGCTAACATGCTTTGTTGCACTTGGACCCAGTGGTGGACGATATTTGGGAAAGATACTCCTAATTTGCGGCGCCTTGCTTTGCGGCTTGTTTCACAATGTATCTCCTCAAGTGGATGCGGTGGCGGAGTACTTTTGCCTTGCCGCATACGAAGGTTCGCAATAGGTTGTCCCATAACAAACTAAACAAGCTTGTTTATGTCCAAGACAACCCTTGCGACTTGCGGATGTGACCCCACCAAGGCGGGATCAAGTAGATTTTATTGACCGGTTCGCGAAATATCGGTGTATGACCGTACGAATCCGATTAGAGAATGGATGGAGTATGGTAGATCCAACAAGGTGCTCCGGTTCTTGATGAGGATTCGCGACGTCGACGTCCCTCTGCCATCACATGTTGTCGGGTACGTTATATATATATATATATATATATATATATATATATATATATATATATATATATATATATATATATATATATATATATATATATATATATATATATATATATATATATATATATATATATATATATATATATATATATATATATATATATATATATATATATATATATATATATATATATATATATATATATATATATATATAAATGTCAGTGTTGGGTATATATGACATCTTGTATTTTGACTTGCGTGACTTTTTTTGTTTGTGTTGGCAGTGACCAAATAGACCCACACGATCTACGTCGGGCTACAGGGCATGATAACGTCAGTGATTGGGCCCGACACAATGTGGGTTCCAGTCACCTCGGGAAGAGAAAGATGCACATGTCGCCTCCTAAGGGTGAAGAGAAAAGGAAAAAAGGAAAAGGAAAGCCAGTGACCAGCGACACGAGGCGAGGATGAGAATCGAGCCGGCCATACTATTCCGAGGATAGCCGGGCTCGTGCTAGTGGTGACTCGACGATGCGACGATGACGGTGACGGTGGCGGTGGCGGTGGCGGTGCCGGGCGTGGCGGTGGCGGTGCCGGTGGCTATGAATGTGGTGGTGGTGGTGGTGGTGGCTATGAAGGTGGTGGTGGTGGTGAAAGTCATGCTGGTGATCCTCGTTACGCGGCTCTTCATTTCACAGTATCCATTGCACCTACATTCGCACAGCTTTTTCTATCAATGCCTACTAATTATGGTTGATTGCGGGCGAGACCGACTTCACACATTGTACTCAAGACCGTGACCATGGGCAACCGTCATCGCAAAGGAGATGGAATGCACCGACGGACTACGACACCCCACAGTACTCTTCTTCCTCCTACGGTGATACCTCATGACCTACTTATAGCTATCCCATTCCCGACGTGAGCGTGCGTACATTTGCTAATAAATGGGTGTTTGAATGGGAAGACCCGAGTTTTATAGAACATTAGTTCGGGATTGGGAGACAATGCGGCATGGACGGGCAAAACTTGGCAACAATACAAGGCTGAACCGCTCCGGCGACAGGTATCTCTCTTATGTCCGCCGAATATGAAGCGTCGTGCCGATATGGGGTCTTCCCATACATCCTCCGGAGTGAATGAGACTATGTGGTTGTTTGTATGCGACGACGTGGTTGTATTTGTATGCGACGATTTATTTGTATGAGACTACGTATCGGTTTGTAGTTGTATTTGTATTCGACTAAATATTATTGCTTTATTGACTTATGCTAATTAGTACCACATTGTGTTGTATGTGAACATTAATAGGTGGCAAAAAACTACCCCAAAAAAGTGTTTATTCAAGCAAAAAAAAAAAAAAAAAAAAAAAAACCGGTTCGGGCGGTTTACCGGAAAAAACCGCGTGCAGAACCGTGCAAACCCGGTATACGGTATAAACCGGATGAATCTGCGCCTTTCGAATTCAAATTTGAATTCGGGCGTTTTTTTTCCGTAAACCGGTCATTAACAAGCCGGTTTACCGTTACCGGAGGCGGCCGGTCGGTTTAAGTCCACCGGTAAAAAAAACACAGGCTGGGGCACATCGTCTGCGAAGAAGCCATGCCACCAGCAACGGTGGCGAGGAGGAGGCTGCTGTATGTCCCCATTGATGGCAAGAGCCTGATAGGTGAGTTTGTGGTTGATGAACTGGCCACAGATGTCAAATGCCAATTGGGTATATTTCGAAAAAAAAAAAGTTTGGGTATATATCGAGTTCAAATAGATAATTGGTACGGCATGCATGAAACTGATCCTAACTGGAGGTGAAGCTTAATTTTAATCCAGCTAGCTGAGCAATAAAACTTACGTCTATGTGCCACAAATTGTAGCATGCAACTAGAGAGCACACTCATCCAAAGTGTACCAAGTAGAAGGCTCATGCCTTAGGAATTACCAAAAGATAGCAGCGTCAGTTTCTTCTTCCAGAAACGCGCTATGCATGCTTTTAAGAATTTTGTTTGATACACAAGAGGTCAAAGGCGATCTAGTCACCTCAATAGGTAAAGCGATTGCTCACGCGATGTTCCATTGCCTGGCTGCAATAAGCGCCAAAGATCTTAATCGTGTTAGTCTAGCAAGCGTGATGCCAATGTTGTGCTTCGGCTTCCTGAATAAGCGCTCGAATAGGAGTGGCCGGCAAAGATCAAATATAAAACTGGCTAGATGTTGAGATGAAGGGGAGAGAGAGAGAGAGAGAGAGAGAGAGAGAGAGGAGGAGGAGGAGAAGGCTGTATACAGCCAGCTCCAAGAAAAAAAATATAACAAATTTTGCGAGAGAGATAAACGGACCATATATTAAATAATAAAGAGCAAACTACTATATGATGGGTTAGGAGAAAGATGCAAAGTAACCTTAGTCTTGCTCTAACTCAAGTACGGTGGTGGAGCTCTTGGCCGTCAGAACCGGATCACTGGACACCATGCCACAACACGATCATGTCGTGCTTCATGTCACTTCAATCTATACGGGAGATCGAGGCACGTCGTGTTGTGCGCACGGTAAGTTTTTGCTTCAGCCCAAACATGGCTCATGGAAAGTCTTATTGTCATGCCGGTCTAAGTACGACCCATAAAATATATTTGATAGTTTGCTTTATCTCCTCGTGACATGAAAATTATGTTTTGTACTATTTTTATGAAAGTTTCAATGATTTGCATAATGCATTCACAAGATAGATGAGAGACAGAATAATAAATAAATATTAGAAAATAATGTTTTAGGGTTGTAGACATGATTACATGGCATTTTTACGCCGCGCCAACACAAGCACGACCCAAACTGCGGACTGGGCCATACAGGCCATCATGCCAAGATCCTAAACAAATCTCAGCATGATAGACTATATGACGCATATATGATATATCTATATAATCTCTACCTGTTATTAAAGAGCCAAACCTTAATTCCTACCTTTTGGCCCACCTATAGCAGTAGAGACTTTCTTTCGTTTCACCTTTTTTTCCTTCCCAAATTGTACTTATACCTTGCATGTTCATAACATGCTCAATTTGTCTCAATAATATAAAATAAAATAATTAAGGAGGTTAGATTTCAGAGAAGACCAAGAAAAAAAATGCAAAACAATAGTTCTCGAAGAAAGAAGGAAGTTAAAGAAATTGATGTAATATGGAACTTAGTACATCAAGTGCAGTGTGCACGAGTCAAAACGTATGTATATATATACTCCTACGTGCAAATATGAAAATTCGAGAGAAATGACATTAAAACTTTTTTGATTTATGGTTGAAAAAGGAAAAAAAGAATGACATTAAATTATTTTTATTTATTGAAAATTGAAAAATAAAAAATAGCCCACAACATGTATGGTATATGTTGGCTTGCCCTCGTGAGAAGGTTGCCGAAGTAAATAACTACTAGTTTGTTTTAAATTGTAGTTCGTTTGACTTTTTTGACTCGTCTCATTCAAAAGTTTATGTTAAATATCATTTCTTTTGTTATGGCTTGTTTTACTAATAAAAGATCTTTAAGAATGACTCAAATTTCATCATATTTGCACAATTTTTTTGAATAAGACGAATGGTCAAAGTTAAGATCAAAAAAGTCAAACTAACTATAATTTAAAATAGAGGGAGTATTATTATGGGTGCCCTATATATTAACATAAACTTTGTTGCATATATGCATTACAGTAATGTAGTTGTTTGCTTCTTATCAATGCCAAACAATGCTAAAAATATTAATTTCCGAGTACATATTTCTGTTATAAGAAAGATGTACTGTAGTTTGGTTCTGTACTCTTTTTTCCAAGGAGGTAATAATGTGCAGTTTTTTTCAAGAGCCCAAGGCATATATCCGTAGGCAATTTGATTTTTAAAAAAAAAATTGCTAGGCGTATGTGTCATACGCGTAGACTAGACTCTGGTGGGCCTGCGTACAAACACAGGTTTCATAATTCCAGTTTGTTTTGGTTTGCTATGCGTGCGTACCGCACACCATGCCACCAGCACACGAGGTACAAGGATCTCGTGCTCTGCGTGTGCCTTCATACGGCACGCCGCCACCGCGCGTGGCCGCCCGTTTCAGCGGAGTCGCGGCGGCGTGGCTCTCCGGTACGGGACTAATATAATAAATAAAAAATAATCATCGGACTCGGAATGGAAGTAGAATGTTCGATCTGCTGGACTGATGCCTGATGGGCCTGCTTGTGATATACTCGCTGCTGGACTGGAACCACGAGTTGGAAATGGGCCGATGTTAACCAGGCCTTACAGAACCAGGAACATGACAGGCCTGAACCCACCCAACAATCTGCTTTGGGTTAGGCCCTCGGCCCTTGGCTAGGCGCCTAGGCCCACACAGCCTACCTAGGCAAGATTACACGCACGTTGCCGCACAGCAACACCATCACATGCTTTTATTACGAGAAAAATAAATAAATAATCACACAGAGAAATGGTCCACAACCAGGTGGTACCAACACATATGGCCATCTCTGCTAAGCAGTAGCACATACTCCTACTATAACAAACTACTAGTACTGTACTAGATTATTATTTTGTCGGGTCACATCGAACTTGTGTGATCGAGCACTAGTAGAACAATCGCTTGAAAGTACCCGCTATCGAGAAGAATACAATTCTAGTGTGTGTGTGTTTTTAAAAACGTTTAATATTCTCGATATTAAATAAGTATTGTGATTTTTAAAATATTAAAATCATACTTATCTGATGTCATATTTGTTTTTTTACAAAAGTTAAAATAATTTGACAGAATGAGTAGCTTTAACAACTGGCCCTAAAAGTCAAGATGACTCATCAATAGTTACATATATATATCTAATATTAAGTTCTAAAAAATATTTTTTGTCTAGAATTTTTCTAATTATCTAGAAAATGGAGAATTTTTTCATCTTACCTTTTTTAGTACTTACCAAACTGTAGTACTCACGTCCTCCAAGTCTTATATGTGATGTGGTCATGATTCGTGTTCATATACCAATTAGAACCACTTTGCATTAAAGGATGATCAATACAGAGTCCGCTTTGCATTAACCTGCTAAGTCTCTTGTGTCTGACATATGACCTAGACTCATACGAATTACAATATCTAATTCGTGTCTAGCGATGATTGATACCAAGTCCATTTCCAAGACGTATTGGCTCGCACATCTGTATCTCCTATACAATCGAAGCTCATGAACTATGATTTAGAACAACTTGCATTGTAACAATGATATATAGTTTAATAGTTTATTTAATTCATGTATATATTAAGTCCTGTTGTAACGTACAGATATGTTTGCTAGCAAATAAACAAATAAATACAAATCTAAGATAATGGGGCCGCATTTGTTTGGCGGTCCATGTGAGACGTTACCTCTTTCGCCAACACGGCGCCCATACGGTCATGACGTGTACAAGTACAAACAGAGCACTGCTGTATAACCAAAAGCCAGAAAGGCCAGATACTAAAACAGAGACAGAGACTCTTGGATTTATATATGGAAAAATCATCCTCTCTTTCCAGCTGCTCCTTGGAGTATTTTTATATTGCGATGCAGGGTCTGGTCTTACCTATATTTTCTTTGTGTGGATACCTGGAGGTAGGGAGGATGGTGGGATGACCGTGAAAGCTACTGTACATCCATTTTGAGTGGTTGGAATTTGATTTTGGGGCTGCACGTGACCGTGACACGGTCTGGAGGTGGAGGGCTGCTGCTAGTGTTGGCTGGTGACTGTGACTATGGTTGTTGATGGTGCTGTAGTTTATACACGGATAAATACGTGTGATCGAGACGTCCGCTAGAATCAGGATTGCGCAAATCACATATATAGACAACTGATTCTTCAAAAAAATTCACATGGGCAACGAAATTCTAGGAACCGGTCTCGTCGTATATGACAGTAGATTGCATTTCTGCTTCTATTGATATGCTGATGATATATAGTATCTCACTGGACGTCCACTTTGTTTAAGGGTCCATTTAGATCACCTTTTGATTGTACTCTCTTCCTCGTTCTTTTTTACATATTATATTAGATTTACTGTAAATTAAATGTTTTATAATTTTGTTCCATTAATTTTAAAAACATGTAGTTTCACAGCATATATATTATGAAAAATATTTTACATGGTAAATCCAAATCTTATGTTGTTAAGCAGAGGGGTAATACTTAGATAAAAATAATCCATAGGTGATCCAAAAAAATCTAGATCAACAAATCTACATTTCTTATTAGAAAGCAAAACACCACTACAACTTCTGTCATATATACCATAGTGTTCCATATCATCAAGAAGCTAAACAATGGCATATAAAAATGCCTCCTCGACAAGCAATATAACACACACAGCAAAACAAACAGTGCTCCGCTAATAAGGCAACTGTAAAGTCTTGGCATTCCTCCATTTTTGTGAGAGAATAAAAGGATTAGCTTCAACAATTCAATAATGCCTACTAATTTAATAGAGACTATACCATGAGACAAGAGGATTAGCTTGTTTGGCTTCGCCACTAACCTAATGCCTTTCTTCACGGGCGCATCTATGATCTATGCATAGTGGTATTGTTGTGTTCCTAAAGTCTAAACCCAATATTTGAATGCGTTAAGCATTCGAAACCACGTAGATATATATGTTCACAAGAGCATCATAGATGTACTGTACCATAACATGGGCCTACTACACCTCCTCGTTCCATCATTCGTGCGCTGTTGACACAACGTTGATGGAGAAAGAAAAAGAAGAAGATAGAAGAACACGCAAAGAAGTTCATGCATGACTAGTTGACCACTGTCTATCTAGGCTTCAACAACTTGGAATCCTAGTGGCGGCGACCGGGCACTATTGTTGATCCCAAAGAGAATTTCTCCTTTTGACTTGGAATACTAGTAGTGCGAGTGCCCTTTCCATTCAAGAAGACGTGCGCAAGCGCACTGTTCTCTTTGTCTCGCAAGGCTTGAAGATGGCAAAGGCCAATTGAGAATAGACAAGTATATATTCCGCCGCCACAGCACGAAAAAGTAAGTCATCGGGGGCCGCGGCGGCCGCGGCCGCAGCCGCAGGAGATCCCAGCGTCAACACGACGGCGAGATCCAGGAAGATTCCTGCAGATCATCACCAGAAGGACGGAGAGGTGCGTCTCGTGAGCGTGCGCATCTCCGGGGAGCCAAAAGCCAAAGGCCAAAGCGAAGCCGCCGCCGCCACCAACCGCGCGCGCCACCTGGCGTCTCTGGTCCGCGGACTCGTGCCTTGGGTTCCAAAACCGCTCTCTGACGGTGGGACCAGCGCGCTGCGGGACCCAGATATCGTGTGCACGGGTAAGTTCGTGTTTGTGTCAGCACAGGGGAAAAAGCGAAAAAGCGATAATCTTCATCGTGCCTAGATATGGTCCAAAAAGGCCAGCACGGAAACGGAAATCAGCAGAGGGAGGTGGATTTCCGAATTTCCGATTCGGTCCTCGGCGTTTTCCGAAAACCCGCTTCGAAGCAAGGAGGGGTACGGTATGCTCGGTTCAAACTTCTCACATTATCAACGAAAAATTATGTTTCTAAGTAAATGCAGTGCTGACCAGGGCTTTTATGTGTGGAACTTAGAGTCCGAGACCTTTTGATAAACTAGAATGGCAATAAGGAATTCTGCAAAAAAAAAAAAAAAAGCTATTAGTTAGGCTCGCTAAAACAACGACGTACTGGAGCGTGCTACGTACGTCCTTTCTGGTACGGAATTGCTAGTGAGGAAGATAGCGTGTCGCTATATCTGTAATTAATGAAATTATCTGATGAGTGAATAAAGTTATTCGTGTATTTTGTCGTCACATAGTTTCTTTCTAGCCGTTGATTGGCCAATATGCATGCATTGTCGTAAGGGGGAAACCACGTGCTCTTGACTACGTCGAGATGTTTATTGTGTGTTTTCTTTACTTTGCTAGTATTTCTTACACCTTAGGATCACCGCTGGACCTATTCTATGTCTATGCTGTGCAATTTCTAAATGCTAATGTTACCATCAAAGATAATCTGCTAGCGCCACATGAGATACGTACGACGACTAAATATGCCACAGAGACATTATAGAATGCAAGTACGTAGAATAGCAATCAAACTCGAAAAGAAAAGAACCATAATAACTTGGCCAAGAAGCATGGAGGCCAAATGAACGAATGTCAAGATCAAACATCAATTCATCAATTCATGCTGTACCTTCTTCTTCTTTGACAATCGAGTAGACGGTGACGACCAACAACCTCCAGGGGGTATCGTTGCAATTTTCCTCTTTCCCCCGGTGCAAGCCTACAAGTCTGCGAACAATATTCCAACATATAAATACCTCCGGGCTCCCGGGCAACCCCCGAAATTGCATTCGGCTCCCTGCCTTCTCCGACTTCTCCGCCCCCGCCTCCTTGCGGTCTCCAGTTGTCTTCCTCCCGCCTCCTCCCGGTCCCCCGCCCGCCGCAGCCGCTCCGCCCCCAGCCGAGCGAACCCTAGGCGGCGGAGCCACCCGAAGCTCGCCCGGGAGGGGGGAGGCCAGGATGGCGGCGACGTCGGCGCCGCCCGCGAGCGCGCACGCCAACGGCAACGGCAACGGCTCGCTCGCGGGGGTGGCGCAGCAGGCGCCCGTGGGCGCGCCCACCAACCCCATGGCCACGGCGCTGCTCACCGACCAGTACCAGTTCTCCATGGCCTACGCGTACTGGAAGGCCGGGAAGCACGCCGACCGAGCCGTGTGAGCGCCCTCAGACTCTCTCTCTCCCCCCTGTCGTCCCGCTCTGTTGGTGTGGTGTGATTGTTCAGCGGTGCCGATTGGATCGGGAGGTGGTGATCTGGCGTGAGGGTGGTGAGCACGACGGTTTATCCGTGCCTGGTTAGGTTTTGAGGGATGGCCTGTATTGGATGGAGCTCGGCCTCTCCCGGCTGCAATTCCCTTGTTGCTGCTGTTCTGTTGCTAATGCGGTGCTCTGATTTTCGGTTCTGATTAATGTGCTCGGAGCGCTTGTTCTCATAGGATCGGTTGTTTGATATTGCTGATTTTGTTTTTTTCCGTCCTATTAGTTTCTCGCCGTTGTGGGTTATGACAGTGTTCTCTACATCGTGGATCATTGTTTAGAGCATTTTATTTATTTTTGACACGATGCTCTGGTTTTGCTCTGCCTTTGGGAACCCGTTTTCCTCTTGTTGCAGCAGTGATATTTCAAGCATATCTTCGTCTCGACATCTAGTGTTCGTCTTTTATGCATTACTTTTGCTAAAACAATGTTGCCTATGTAAAAAAATGAGCAAGTGGGATGTCACCTTTAGTATGTGCTGTTCTGTGTTCAAACAAGACTTTCATTTTCGTCGCTCAACTTTGTTTTTGTCCGCTAAGCCCTTTCCGTTGTGCAACTTTAATTGCTCCTTGTCGATGTTGGTATTTATCTGTTTTTATTTGGTTGGAGTGGACGATGCATTCATTTGGGATTATCGTACTTAGTGCTCTTGTTAGAGGTATATTCTGCATTTGGTGTTAGCTTATCCTAAGTTGGGTTTAGAAGCCAAAACTTCTCCTACTTATCTAATTGTATGCCTTGGACATTTTTTCACAATTTGCTCATGACATGACACATGAGTAGTATATTTTCTAAATTGTGATGTAATTCAGAGGGCACGTGGACATTTGAATGAAGACAAACAGATGAGTGACGTTTACTGCTTGAGTAAACAAATTAGTCAATCAATTATCTTCGGATTGTATATTTAAAACTTGCTGATGTTATTCTGAGGGTACGTGGACATTTGAATGAAGACAAACACATGACTGACATTTACTGCTTGAGTAAACAAATAAGCCAATCAATTATCTTCGGATTTTATATTTAAAAATTGCTTTGTTCATTCAAGGTTTGAAATGTGTACAATCACAAACGTAAGCAAGAAAGTGACTTTGACTTAAACAGTTTCATATTTTAGTAGCAGAAAACTTCTTTTCTTTAGAGAAGAAACGAGGTGATATCATCATATATGTGTTGGCTGCTAGCTCAGGAACTAATTGTATCATTCAAGGAATAATCTGGGAAGGTACCTTGAAACTACACTAGGCTGTTTGCTAGTATACAGCATGACAGTGCAAAACTTTTTGATGGATGTTGAGCTAAACAAGGAATTTTGTGTGAAGTGATCTTCTCTATGTCTTGGAATGTAGTCATAGTTCTCAACTAGGGCATTTCGAACCAATTTCTTTGCATCCATCAATGATCATATGCGCCATGCATTATATTAAAACGTTGTTTGTCCACAGGATTAAGATATTTGTCGGCTTTTGAAAAATCAATGTTTTTATTTTACCTCAACAGCTCCCTTGATTACACCCGAGATGCCTCCACGTGTCTCCAAATAAAGTGCGGCCAATCTTAACATAATTTTATTAAAATGTTAGAGAAAATTTAATGTGAGTGGCATTGTGGCATGTTAATCGTAGGCCATGATAATTCAATCAAGCCAAGTTGGGAAAGTATTTCTTTCTATTGTTCTCCTTTTTGTTATCATTCATTTGCCATTATCTTATATGAATACTACTATATGCATTTTTACCGTGTGTTCCTTTACAAGAAATTGTTCCTTGCATGTTGTTTCTTCTGTATTGTTTTTCCATTCAAGGTTGAATGGTAAAACTTTTCTTACCTTCATGGAGATGAAAACAATAAATGATCATAAGATTGCTGCAAGTACCAGGCCCTGGGTGCATGTTGTCACCATCATATTACAACTAATTGAATGGGCAGTGGCAAAATGATAATACTGGATGATTTGATAATTTCTGGTGTCTTCCTTTGGGGTTTGATATGTCTTTGAATTAATGTGCTGAGTAATGGGTACTATTGTACTAAAGCTTGACTTGGAGTTTATTTTCATCGAACTTCAATCTCCCAGCAAATTTTCAAAATCATCCATCTGTAATGAATCCAGACAACTTGTGGAAAAAGGTACAAGAATTCTAATAGTTTGAAACTCACGAAATAGACTTTGGCATTTTATGGGAAGTTGGGAACTGACTACTTAGTAACAGCTTGAATGTCCATCCGATGCATCCCATCTTATTGCATTTTAGTCTTAATATGATCAAGAAAACACTTTATGTCTGCTTCCTCATGGAATTGCTAGACCTCCATGAACCTTTCACTGAATCTAGTTTCAAGCCTTCTGATTTAGTTTCAGTGAATACAAATCTATGGATGGCAATAATGTATTACAGCTAACAAATTTGTCAACTTAAGTCTTATTTGAATCCTTTTCCTTTCACAGGTTTGACCTGTACTTTAGGAAAAATCCATTTGGTGGGGAGTTCACTGTTTTTGCTGGCCTTGAGGAGTGCATCAAATTTATTGCGAATTTTAAGTTCACAGAAGATGACATTTCTTTCCTGCAATCAGTCATGCCAATGTGTGAGGTATCATCTCATCTATACATGATCAGTCTCTCTTTCTTCCCATAGTTCTGAGATAGGTTGCTGGGTTTGCTGAAAATCATGCCTTCTAGTCACCAAGACCAATTAGCATGAACTAGAAAGAATTGGCTACTTCAAACGGAGGAAGCAGGAGTAACTTTAAATGCACATGCTGTGATCTTTCGTTTTTCACCTAACTTTTATAAACATTCCTTATTTGGTTGTTTTCCTGCTAAATGTTCATTTTCTTATGTAAACTACAATTCTAGGGTGCGTTCTTCGATTATCTCAGGGAACTTGACTGCTCGGATGTAGAGGTGTACTCCATTCCTGAGGGATCAGTAGTTTTTCCAAAAGTGCCCTTGATGAGAATTGAAGGTCCAGTTGCTGTAAGTACGAAGCCCTCACTAGTTGTTGTGCAAATACATGTTTGCCATATGAGCATTGACCAGAAATTTGAAATGCCTCTGATAACTTATCATATGTTATTACACATCAGGTGGTTCAACTTCTTGAGACTCCATTTGTAAATCTTATTAATTATGCCTCTTTGGTAACTACTAATGCTGCGCGTCATCGTCATGTTGCTGGAAAGTCAAAGGTTCTATTAGAATTTGGTTTAAGACGAGCACAGGTGTGATATTCAGAAGCCCTTTTCAACTGTCATTGCAAAACATTAGTATTTCTATGTTAAATATTGCTGTGGATTTATCACTGCAGGGACCTGATGGAGCAATAAGTGCCTCAAAATATTGCTTTATGGGTGGTTTTGATGCAACCAGGTGAATTATTTTGCATTTATAGTTTATAACTAAAATCCAGCATATTTATGATCCTTGCTCTTTATAATAATGCTTGAAGAAGTCTCTTTCAGTTATCCTTGCCATGTTGCCTTTTTATCCTCACCATAAAAAGTACTTTGCCCCCAAAAATGTTAAATGTGTTTACCTTTTGTTCAATCTTTTCTTTTTGCAGTAATGTTTTGGCTGGAAGTTTGTTTGGCATACCACTTCGTGGAACACATTCTCATGCTTTTGTTAGCTCATATATGGTCAGTAAAGTATCCTCCCTGCTATGAATGAGTGAAAGTTTACACAAATGCGGTTACTTTCGTGATTGGAGGGCATTATGTCTGCATACTGTAGTTTCATTGGTCAAACAAAACCTTTTATTCTTCACTGCATTGGTTGCTAGCCCCACTGTTGTTACACAGTTACAGGATTCTGGGTAATGCTTTTCATTTCTTCTCTTTTCAGCCATGCTTGTTTTTTCTTGTTATATTCTTTTAGTCTGATGTGGAATCTATGGATTATCAACTTGTCACTCGTTTTCATATCATTTCTGTGCAGTGTGCACAACAGTTGGTACCGTCCCTTGCATTTTTTTTCCTCGAACATGCAGGAGAGCTGTGTATCATTGCATTAATAGGCTGTCCCTTAGATGTTCATGCTTAGATGTCTATTTCAAGAGTATTTTTCTTTGCTCCAGTTATCACAATTTGCTTGTTTCATGATTTAGTAATATACTTTCCACCCTTTCAGAGCCTTGATGAGATACCAGACAAGGCCCTCAGGAGCAAAGATGGCTCAAGAGTTTGCCAGGATTTTGTTAGTTTAGTGCAGGAGTGGCTTCAAAAGATTCAGGTATGTTTCCAGAAACTTGTTACGTTGTTTGTTATTATCATTGTATTCTTATGTTACTTTTTTTTGTTGATTTCAGACAGCCAATTCATTAGGTGGTGTATTTGGTGATACGAATAAAAGTGAGCTGGCAGCATTTACATCCTACGCATTGGCTTTTCCAAGCAACTTCCTTGCTCTTGTGGACACATATGATGTGAGTTTTTAGTTTGTTCGAGCTTGAAGCTTTTCTCTTGTTGTTTGCACTCCAATTCATGTCTGAAGTGAGTAGGGTCAACTCTCTTTTCTTGAGGTTGTGAGTAGGTTTGAAGACCTCGCTTTGTCATTGCTGACTTCTATGATATTCTGTTTGTTTTTCTGAATGCTCCTCTCTTTCTGTGCTGATATTAAGAAATCATGATCTTTTGCTTTACTGCCAAACTTGTTACTTTATGCATAGACATGTATGGACTTTTTTCGACTGAGGGTAGACTGATTGGTGATTGCACAGTTCCAGAACATAATGTGTTTTCACTACTATCATTAATTTATTATCTGGCATTTGTTCAGAAGGCATAGTCAATTCCTTACCCATCCATGTATATATTTTCTGTTGTGTAACAGTCACCATCCATAAGCCGCACTCACCCTCTTCTCTACTTTTCAGGTTATGCGAAGTGGTATTCCGAATTTCTGTGCAGTGGCTTTAGCACTTCATGACTTAGGGTATGCCCAATGTCCTTTGGCTCTCATTACCAGTGTGTTTGACCACCCCTATCAAAGCTTATCTTCACATGGAAATTCATTGTGTACTCAAAGAATCAAATCCATAGCATATACTTTAGGATGGTTTACATTTATAACTACCATGCTTACAAATTACAACTGACCTAGGAAATTCCCCAATCTTGTGCTCAATCTTTAAACATAAGCATTTTATCTAATCATATATTCTTTTGTAGGTACAAGGCATCTGGTATTAGATTAGATTCTGGTGATCTGGCCTATTTGTCCATTGAAGCACGAAAAGTGTTTCGTGCAGTAGAGAAGGAATTTAATGTACCTGGTTTTGCAAAGATGGTCATTACTGCTAGCAACGACCTGAATGAGGAAACAATTGATGCCCTCAACAAACAGGTAATAAACTTATCTTGTGTAGTTGTGTTGTGTTTACAATTTGTCAAGGGCTGTTTTACCTTTCGTATTATGGCAGCTGTGGTTCCAATGTTATCTGACATGTGTGCTTGTTCTTCTGTAGATTTTGTTCATCCTGCCAATTGCAGATATAATTTTGGATTTCCATTTCTTTTGCAGGGTCATGAGGTTGATGCCTTTGGAATTGGAACTTACCTTGTGACATGTTATTCCCAGGCTGCTCTTGGCTGTGTCTTTAAGCTAGTTGAGATAAATAATAGACCTCGTATTAAGCTTTCTGAGGACGTGGCAAAAGTATGTCAATTATTTGTGTGTTAGAAATATAGCTGCTTTATTTTCTATATATTCGTTGATGGTGTGACTGTTTCAGGTTTCCATTCCATGCAAAAAACGATGCTTTAGACTGTATGGGAAAGAAGGTTATCCGCTGGTAGATATCATGATTCGTGAAAGTGAGCCATCACCTAAGGTATTAATGCACCTCAGTTATCTTTGTTGACATCTGAGCAAATAGTTAGCACGAGGTTCCTAAGTATCATGGTAAAGAATTTTAGAATTTATCTTAGAATGGAATATAGCTGAGTTCATCACATGCTTCCTATCTGTTATGCAACACAGCTGTCATACTCTGTATCTTGTCTTTGACGTCATTTGCAGTAACTTCCAGTGTTTAAACTGGATTTCATATTGCTAAAATATTGCAGGCAGGAGAAAGAATCCTCTGCCGGCATCCATTCATTGAATCAAAGAGAGCATATGTTGTCCCCCAGCATGTTGAGGAGCTTCTACAGTGCTATTGGCCTGGGACATCAGGTATGGACCTTTTAACTCTTTAGCGAGAATTTTGTTAGTGGTCACACAATAATGGCTGGATTTTGGAAAGCAGTAACTGAAAAAGGGAGTAACCAGCATCAGCATTAGATTGGCTTCAAAAATTGGAAGGATAGATCCTTGTTTTGCACTACATTTTTTAAGCAGAACAATCTTAAAATAGAATAGAGCAGCATGACAGGCTTAAATTTCTTTCTTGAACATAGTTTGGTAGACTTAATAAATTTAAATGTCCATATTTCCGGAGCTCTTTTCTGTTTATATTTCTAGTGTTGACAATCACCAGAGCCACAGCTAACGATGCAAGTTTAGCTTCCTTTGGATCACTGGATCGACCCATAACTCACTGTAGTTGAACAAAAATCCGGTTTCTAAGCAAGGGAAGTGAGATAAAATGAGTTAGTTAAGCTAACCCACTGGTTGGCTGGTATCACCTTTAGGGGAAAAAAAAAAAGACTTCATCAACCCTGCATAATATCAAAAGAAAAATCTGAATGCTAATTATCTGTTGGATCTTAAAATCTGGTGTCCTGTATCCTGTCCTGTCTTGTTATGTGTTAGTGATATGTGTATCTGTGTTTCCCTGCAGATAAACCTAGAGCAGAGCTGCCCTCGTTGGAGAAGATCAGAAGTCGCTGCATGCAGCAGCTTGAAAAGCTGCGTCCGGATCACATCCGGCGGCTAAATCCGACACCGTACAAGGTTTGCTTCTTTGCATCTCGCCTTTGTCTGTCTGTCATCTTGATATAATGACATGTTATGACCGTAAGTATCACTAACTCCTCAATCTGGGCAGGTGAGCGTGAGCGGAAAGCTGTACGATTTCATCCACTATCTATGGCTGAACGAGGCGCCAGTAGGTGAACTACAGTAGATAATGGTCACATAAAAGAAGTTTTGGGTCATCTTTGATACAGCAGTGATTCATGGAAAAGAATCTCTCCTGCGCAACTTCACAGTCGAGCTCATGGCCCATGCCATAGGATTTTGCTCCCCCAGATTTTCCATCTCTAGTTACCGGTATAGAGGCAGGTTAATCAACTCGTCTAATCTATACATCCCTTGATTGGTGGGATACTATATACACATCATCTTGGAAGGAACGGAATACATCATTTGGAGTCGATAGGAAGATTAATAGCGAAAATGTTACAGATCCTGCTGTGTTTGTCCTCTGCTGTGTACGCAGGTATTACATCCAACATACCGGGCACCAGAGCAAAGCTGTGGGTTGCCGCGCTAACAGGATTGAATTGCTGCTGTCACCGTTCCCTGTTCTCGGGTGTTGCGTTACGCAAGGGCTGGGAAGTCTGATTTTTTTTTCTTTTTCTTTTCTTTATAAAGGACATGAGTCCAAACGCTGCAGTCACTAGAGTAAGCAATCAGGAATTGGTGATGCGCTCGCCAACTGCCGTGCCATTAACACAGCAGCACTTTCTGGCACGGTCCAATTTTTCTAAACTACCATTGCGTTATGACAGCACAAGTAACAGATCGGTTAGTTGCTTTTGGATCTTGTGGTGGCATGCATGGTTGTTTGCCTCTTTTATGCGCAATTCCTGCCAAAAGGGTGAATAGGTCTGCTAATTTTCATGGAAGGGGCACACGTTTTCATGAAATGGAGAGCTTGCAACGACAGAGACCTGTGTGAGAGGTAGGTCTATGGTTAAGCATCAGAACGCTATTTTCTGACAAATTCATGTTACCTACGGTTTCTGGGCTTGGATACAGATCTGAGCACTCTGGTTCTCCAGTCCAAATAACCTTTAGGTCCTATATGGGACATGGAATTTTTTTTTCTATCCTATGTGTTTTCGTGTGAAATTGAACTCTGCATGATTTCTATGCAATTCTGGCGTTACAAACAGACCCTTTATGTAGTTCAAGATAGATGTCTCCAAGAATGTAAAAAAAAACGAGGCCAAAAATTATATTTTTGATAGTTTCAAAAATGTATTGCGGACAAAGTAATTCTTCCGAATACACAATGTTTGGTGCCCAAAATCTATCATGTCATTGTGTGGAACATCTTCAGGTCACCTGGCCACCACTATGGAGGCAGCCAGTAGCAGCCTCTAGCGGCCATTTGGAACACAGTAACACTCTGCTAGGAGCAGCAGCAGCAGCAGCAGGTGGCAGCCAGAGACGGGGTAGGTGTGGCCAGCGTCAACAAGGGCGTGTGTGAATCACAAAAAAAAAAAAAAAGGCTTGTGTAATTTGTCTTTACGTCCAAACAAGTAGGGAAGTAAAGATTATATAAATTATTTCTTCATTGTTGGGTTTTGAGGTGCAAAAATTTGTAGGCAAAATCATATTTGAGGGGTTTTAGGGTGGGAAATACCTTGCCAACAAAAGGTTAAGCATGTGTTTGGTTTTAGGATGACATGGGAAGGATTGGACCCAACCCTATAGAAACCTTTTTTCTCGTTTGTTATTTTCCATGAAAGAGCACATGTTCAATAAATCGAGAGAACCTGACTCGAGAGATGTGTAGCCCTAATGCACTTAAGGTGAATATGACATGGTTGATCATCATCCTCTATATATGGCAAATAGTTCTTAAAACCAATTTAGGCCTTGTTTAGATGTTATCGAACTCACCTCGGTCCACATGTGTTGCGGTGGGTTGGGTGGAGTTAAGTTCAACTTCCACTCTAATCCTCCCAACACATGTAAGTTGATGCAAATCCGACTCATCCAAACAATATCTTTTTCGATTCATTACTCTTGATTTAATTTGCACCCTTGTGCATCCTGGAGGACGGGAATCACATGGCTAAGGTGTGATGTCATGGTTAGCAACCGAAATGAGAGGGCATCATCGTGACATCAGCTTTCAAACTTGTAAGTCTTGCTAGGTTTGTGCTGGCCTCTCGGTACACAAAATAATGTGGTAGCAAACAAGAATTTTGTGCTGGCCTCTAAGTACACAAACTATAACACTCTTATAAAGTAGACCACACATTCCAATTGGTGTTGAATACTGAAATTTGCATCTCCCAGTATGTATAAGTCATTTCAGCATCTAAATATATGAGTCATCTATGTGGCCTTGCTGCTAAAATTGGCAAACTCGCGTGCCCCACATTGTCTCGTGCGAGGCGACTATGGGTGTGTGGGGGTGGGTTGGTGGGGGGGGGGGGGGGGGGCAAGCACCCACCACGGAGCCCTCGCCTCTAGCTTTTTCGTGGCTACCACCGCCGCTCTCTAGAATAAAGAGATATGGTAACATGCACTCTTAGATCTATTTCATAATATAGAAATCATGTGAATATTAGAGATAGTGGTTCTCACTCTAATTCCACTCATATTCTATATCAAAATATCTCTTATTTATTCGAAAAAATATCTCCGATTTATTATATTGTAAAAAAATATTCTAAATTTAATATTAGTCCATCTATGCAGTGGCTAATAGATACACGTAGCCTGCCATGGATCCCGCTGCCCCTCCCCTCCCCTCCCCTCATGTCGACTCTTCCCTCCAGCAGTGCCCGCAACAACCGTGACGCTCGAAGGTGACACTCTATGGCGCGGATGTAGCGTTCCCGTTCCCTATGACTGACGACTCAATCCTTTAGATTGTGGTCCCTGTCCAGAGAAAGAAGAAAGAGACAACGACAAGTGGGGCCCATCAGTCATTCTCTATTGGAATGGAGTTAAAGAAAAGAGACTTAAGGTCCCAAAGTTTAGAGAGCATCTAAATTAAAAATAGGGGCCCTGTTTTTGGGGCCATGATGGGAGTTGCTCTTATCCATCTTATATATTTACTGTAGTATAAATCGGTTGCGAGCTGTAGGTTTTTACGGCAGTCTAACAGGAATGATCCTATCCCTGAGATACCCAAAAGTATTGGGAGCAAAGTAGCAAACCATGAAAAATAAGGCTTCTGTGTTTTTTGTTTACTGCTGGAGGGCTCCTCTTATAAATTTACCGTAGCAAACGCCGCTGTGAGCCTTAGACTTTGTTGACAGTCTGACGGTAATGATCCTATCTATCCCTGAGATCCCCACACTTGAATCTGAAAACGGGGTGTGCTGCAAGTTGCAAATCATCGACCCCTCGCGTCTGAAACCGACGAGACTGTCTGCGTTTCCGGCCTCAAAAATATCCAGTTGTGCATTTGTTTAAGGATCCGGTATTGACTTCTCTCCGCTCCCAATCCCAACACTGTACAATTATGCAAACACACACCCTGTCAGGCTGTCACTGCTCCTGTCTGATCCTCACTGGTCCTGCTCCTGCAGTCCACTCACTGTGCTGTTCTCCACTCTCCACTTCGCTTCTCCACTCTCCCCCCCCCCCGTCTCTCCCCATCTGCAATCGTACTCGTACTCACGATTACACTCTCACTCTACCCTGAGCAGCAGTCACTTTTGTACTACCATCCGTGCTGCATTTCTTGTTGATTTGGACTCTGATTGGCCTCTAATGATCGCCACCAACCACCAGGCCAGCCACACACCTCACCACCCTCCTCCACCTCCACGCCAAAATCCATGCTCGCTTTCTCTCATCAGAGCTCGCTAAGTTAACCACGCTTCGCTCACAGCCCCCACATTGCCCGCAAATCCAACCTTTTCGGGGCCCAATCGCCCCTGCAAATCCACCTTTCTCGTCACTCCATCCTGTCCTAAATCCCCTCCCTCCCCGCAAAGTCATACCTTTCCCACTCGCCCCGCTGCAGAAATCCAGAGAGATTCTTGGCCGCTCTGGTCGCTCCCCGCATGAATCCGGCGTCGCGAGCCCGATTCCCCGCAAAACCCCAGTTCTTGGCGGTTCTTTTCTTGGGGAATTTCTTCGTTCTTTAGCCAATTCTGCTGGGTCGGAGGGTTCTTGGGAGGGGAGAGATCCAGCATTTCGGTTCGACGCCTTGAGCAGCTGCTCGGGGGAGCTGAGCTCGCTGAGCAGTGAGCAGCGAGCAGCGCGGGCGGCGCCCATGTCGGACTCGTCCGAGCTGTCGCAGGGCACGCTGGTGTTCGGGCTCCACCTCTGGGAGCTGGTGGGCATCGGCGTCGGCGCCGCGTTCGTGCTCCTCCTCGTCCTCCTCTCGCTGCTCTGCCTGCTCGCCTCGCGGCGGCGGCGCCGCCGCCGCGCCGCGCCCGTGCTCCACCTCCCCGCCGTCGTGCCCAGCGCCGCCGCCCAGCAGCCCAAGCAGCACCCCGCCGCCAAGCCGCCCAAGGACATCCAGGAGGTGCTGCCCTCCCGCGCCGCCGCCGCTGCCCCCAAGGCGCCGCTGGCCCAGGTGCTGCAGGCGCCGCCGCCGGACTCCATCCAGATCGAGACGGGGAAGGAGCACCGCATCACGTTCCCGGAGCAGCCGCCGCACCACCAGCGGAGCGGCGGCGGGGGGACCTCGTCCCGGGGCGCCAGCGGGGAGAGCCGCGGCGGTGGCGGGGAGCCCGGGGTCCCCGAGGTCTCCCACCTCGGGTGGGGCCACTGGTACACGCTCAAGGAGCTCGAGGACGCCACGTGCATGTTCGCCGACGAGAAGGTCATCGGCGAGGGCGGCTACGGCATCGTGTACCACGGCGTGCTCGAGGGCGGTGTGCAGGTCGCCGTCAAGAACTTGCTCAACAACAGGTACTGACTGATGCTGCTACCTGTGGACTGAAGCATGCGTAGCAGTGTTTATAATTATAAGCTTGTATGTTCAATTGGCTAGCGTCTTTCTTTTGCAAGAATGTTGATTATAGTCTAAGCATACGAAATGTCAATGGTGATGTGACAATTCAGATGGTGACACTTTGTGCAAGAACTTTTGATAGAAAATATCGAGCTAGGCCGTGTTTTGTGCGGTTCATGTGCCATATATTATAGATGATGAAATGTGTGTTTGAATTAGTCATTTCTGTGCTGCTGAATTTGATAAACTTTGATGCTATGCTCTATCAGGGGTCAGGCAGAACGGGAATTCAAGGTTGAGGTGGAAGCTATCGGGCGGGTGCGACACAAGAACCTTGTGCGGTTGTTAGGATACTGCGCTGAAGGCAACCAAAGGTATCTTCTTGTATGGACAATAGCTTTAGCTTATATTGCGAAATTGTATAGCCAAGGATTTTGTAGCTTTATATCATAAATTTCATTGTATAATATGGTTCTTTTCCAGGATGCTTGTTTATGAGTATGTTAATAATGGAAACTTGGAGCAATGGATCCATGGTGATGTTGGTCCTGTGAGCCCTCTTACATGGGATATAAGAATGAAGATTATTCTGGGAACAGCAAAAGGGTATGCATGCACTTTTCAACTTTTACTCTGGTCCATAAGTTTTTTGGCTGTCACTGTCTACTTACATTATTCTACCCAATTGGTGCAGGTTAATGTATTTGCATGAGGGACTTGAGCCAAAGGTGGTTCACCGTGATGTCAAGTCGAGCAATATACTTCTTGACAAGCATTGGAATGCAAAGCTTTCTGATTTTGGGCTAGCGAAACTTTTGGGTTCAGAGAGGAGTTATGTCACAACCAGGGTCATGGGGACATTCGGGTTAGACATCAGCACTGCTTATAAGATTTGGATCACGCAAGATAAGCAAGAATGTGCTGGCTTATTTTTATTTAATTGCTTGCAGGTACGTTGCGCCAGAGTATGCGGGCACTGGCATGTTGAATGAAACAAGCGATGTCTATAGTTTTGGAATTCTTATCATGGAAATAATATCTGGCCGTGTTCCTGTTGATTACAACAGGCCTCAAGGGAGGTTAGTTATGGTGGTACCTCCTTGCATATGCTGAATAATGAACTTGAGAAGTGCATATATGAACTTTTTGGAGCAATCTTTTCAGATTAATCTTGTTGACTGGCTGAAGACGATGGTCAGCAACAGAAACTCTGAAGGGGTTTTGGATCCAAAGATGACTGAGAAGCCTACTTCTAGGGCATTGAAGAAGGCATTGCTAGTGGCTCTGCGGTGTGTAGATCCTGAAGCTCGGAAGAGGCCGAAGATTGGGCATGTCATTCACATGCTTGAAGTTGATGATTTTCCGTACAGAGATGTAAGTTAAAGATGGCATCTGCATAATTTTTTGAATACCTATTGTTTTAGTATGTTAATTTGTATTGATTTTGTTGCCAATAAATCCTATTGTCCACTAATTCTGAAGAAAGAAGGTTGTCATGATGAACACTTTGTTCTCAATCATTGTTGGTTAACACCTTTATTGACTTGTTATAGTCAAGTATCCCTACATGTCACTGTACAATATGCACTGAATTAGTTGCACTTATTGTTATCACAATTCCATGGCTCTCATGGGGCGACTCGCTGGAGGACTGTGCACTCATTATCCTCTGTAGGTTAATTGGGGGCCGTGCCCTCTATTCTTCATTTTTTTAATTGTTCTCACAACATATGAGTTTAGGTATCAATCTGGTATGCCTGGTAGTTTTTGCTGTAAGTTATGTGTGCCTCCTTCAAAGCCTGCAAGAGCTGTGCCAACTTGTTCTTTCTTCAAATAATTTCAACGATCATGAAAAGAGTAAATAATTAATATTCTTTCTAAATTGCCCAGAGCCCCAGACTTAGATTGCTAACATTTTGCTGGGCGATAGCAGCGGAAACAACACACCGAAGGATGCACCGAAGGGGGAACCTTTCAAGTGGAGAACTCAGGAAGACTAGCTAGCCATCAGGAAAACGGTGATTGCTATTAGCCTGTGCCTGGTATAGAAGCTGGATATCGCGTAGGGACAGAGAAAAGCTCATCTGCAGTCTCATCAGGTTGGTTGGTTGGTTGGTCAGGCATGCAAACTCTGCAAGCACAGTATCTGTACATTGTTGGATCAATATGTTAGCCATAGCGATTTTTTCCGTTGGTTTTTCTTGGGGCCGTATTTATGTGAGGGGTGATTTTGTATGATAAAGGCGCGCATGTGTGTACTCCTGAGGCGAAAAACATTGAGCATTGCTATAGCTGAAAACCGTTCCAGTAGGATTGGCCGATGACCTCCAAACCTTGCTGCATGTTTGAGCCATCTGCCTGGTATATAGGCCTCAGTTTCTTGATGTCATACTCATAACAGATGTTGCGTTATTATACAGTCATAGCTGTTGAGGCTGGATACTTTCAAGTACAGTGCAGGTGCAGCTTGTGTTATGGATGGAATGCTGTTGGGATGCGTCCTGCACTCTTGCTTGTGAGGGCCTGATTGTAGTAGGCTTGCAGCTGCCGTTGCTGTTGGGCACAAAAATCAGAGGATTGCACCTGCACAGTCAGATATTCAAAGAAGTGTCGGTGGTCAGTGGTGTCATGGTGTGCTCAGGTCAGGTAGACAATAGAGATGGCCGATGAAGGCAGGCAGTCATGACGGACAGATGGACTGAGGCTGATGATGATCCTCCAGACTGATGAAGACGAATGATGATCCTCCAGACTGATGAAGATGTAAAACGACTTGAAGATGGCAAAATCGGCTGCAGCCGCGGGTCCTGTGTCCACTTGGAGATGAGACGACGACAGGCAAGGCAAGGAGCTGGCCCCAACGACGACGATGAGTGAAATATCAGCTTCGACGGCCCCGATGGAATCGCTGTCCAGACACGCGGCTAAGGGCAAGTTCGCGAGGAATCGCTGTCCACATGCTTTTCGGTGACGGATGAACATTTTCCGTGCGTCATACGCCGGAGTAGTCCCCGTACAGCCCGTGGAGCCTGACGGGACGATGACCGCCGCCGACAGGTTGCTGTCGGTGCCCACTCCGTACAGGGATGACGGACCCATTTAGTTTTCCGCTCTTTTTCATTTGCATTTGGGTGTGGTTAAACGATCCATTAACTCCTAATAGTCCATAGCTAATATTGGCTGGTATCAGGTACTTTGATCCAACTAGTAAAATAATAATTGTTTGTTTGAGTATTCAGCTAACAATTAGCTAAACTGCTGACTAGACTTTTGGATTCAAAGAGCTAATTATTAGCCTAATTATTAGATTTTTGGATTGAACGGCATGTCTAGATCACCTAAATCAGTTGTTAGATTTATTCTCTTGCGTTAACAGGAGCCATATGGGGGCAAATATGGCTTACAAGAATGAAGATGCCAACCTTTTTTCTCTTTTGTTGCATGTTTTATTCAAGGGGACATATTGGTTACACCCACAGTCATAAAAGTTAAATGCATAAAGACGCATAGTACGCGGTTCGTGGGACGTGGAACGCTGTTTTTGAAAGGATTTTACACTGTTGGGACGAAAAATGTTCCACGTTCCCGGGACGCGGAACATGGCCGCGTACCACGTTCCCGGTGACTGTGGTTACACCATTGTCAAAACTGGAACGAGGTGAGAACATAAAGAGGGGCATCATCCATTTGTGTCGAACCATGCTTTAAAATTCTCTGCTTCTTTCGGATGACCTTTTAATTCTAGGATTGATTGTTAAGTTGTGTCGGCTTTCTATTTTGTTAATAATTGGTCGGATTCCCTTGGTTAATTGGTTACAATTACAAGTGATGAAGCCATACTTTATCCATTATTAGAGATAAGCTGTCAGTGTAATTGAAATTTAGTTAGATGTTATCCGAATACATAGACTAGTTATAGAGACTAACACCTAGTTGAGTTGGAGTAGAAAATAGTCCATTATTAGAGATAAGCTGTCAGTTAGATCTTTTAGTCCATCCGTTAACAGAGACTAACAGCCACTGTCCATTTGTGTCTATTTTCTGACAGTTTTTACCAGTTTCGTTTAACCGTATATCCTGCTACTGCTACTGCTATCCAGACAATCCTACTCGAGTCCTATTAGTGAAATATTACAGAAAAGAGAGGATGTTTCCTGCCCATTTCCATCTGTTTTCATCTCTATATATTTGGATGGGAGTTTAGTCCGATTCAAACAAGCCATAATTTTTAGGAGTAACCACTACCGTTATGGCATGGCATCGTAGACTATCACCAAACTGATAACAGCTCACGTATATTCAGGAAATGGAGTAAAAAGTCACTCACACTTATATGCACAGCACAGGACTTTAAAAGATTGAATTTGTAGATCTTAGAATGGATGAAATCATCGCAAACTCTCGTAATTGATAGACACATTGTCTGTCACTGAAATAATAATATTAGTCATAAATATGAGCATTCGTGCTAAATTAAGCGCTTAAATCCATATGGTTAGGTCTTATCGTACAAGAAAAATCTATCAAACCAACTAAACTATAGTCAGCTTGTAAAGGCGCACGTACTTTTTACATAAGGTTTAGGTCCCGAATCTTCGAAATTCTGTTTCAAAGAAATAAACATTTCCAATTTACAACTTGTCTAGTTTTGTGCAAGCGGCAGATATCTGTTTCCAGGACAATTAAATATATTTGTAGAAATAAAGTTTTAGCAGGCCGAGGCGGAAACAAAATCCACGCCCAGTGAATAAAAGAACAGCCCAGTGACGCAAAGCGAAACGGCCCAAATACGTATGTACCCCGGGCAGTACTGGGCCAAGAAGCCCAGACGCAGAAGGCCCCGCCTCCATTTTGACGCTTATACCCCTCACTCGCTCCGCGCACCGAACCAAACCCTACGCCGCGGCGGGAGCTATATAAAAGCCATCTCCCGACCCGAGCGCTAGGGTTCTCCGTTCCTCCCACTCGCCGCCGCCGCCGCCGCCGCCTCCCCAGCCACCAGGCGCTCCAGCCCCCGGAGCACGCCCTCCCGCCGCCCACCATGGTAAGATAGCACGCGCGAGGCGGCGGATCTGCTCTCCTCGGCTTCCGTCTCTTCTGTTGCCTGTTTTGATATCGCGTCTGTTTTCTTCTCCCGCAGATCATCCCCAAGAAGAACCGCAATGAGATCTGCAAGTACCTCTTCAAGGGTACGTGATTCTTGGTCCACTGAACTCGCGGTAGGGTAGGTTGCGTTGATTGGTTGTTTTGTTTTCTGGGAGGAGACAGATCTTCAAATTGTTTTTTGTCAATAGGAGAGTATTAGAGTATTATTTTGAGTTCTCTTGTTTGTGCCAATTTTAGCATCCCACAAACTTAGAGAGCAGACATATAGGATTGACACAGCAAGTGAGTTTGTCCTCAAAATTTGTTTCCCCACTAAACTAGGAATGAACATAGATTCTGTTTCTTTGTTGCATATTCACCACCCTGAATTCAAAGCATGGACCGATGTGATGTGTGTTACGTTCATGCAATTTCTGTTGGTTTGATTGATGTGTCTGCTGCTGCTGCAGAGGGCGTGCTGTACGCCAAGAAGGACTACAACCTGGCGAAGCACCCGCAGATCGATGTGCCCAACCTCCAGGTGATCAAGCTCATGCAGAGCTTCAAGTCCAAGGAGTACGTCAGGGAGACCTTCTCCTGGCAGTACTACTACTGGTACCTCACCAACGACGGCATTGAGCACCTCCGCAACTACCTCAACCTCCCGTCTGAGATCGTGCCTGCCACGCTCAAGAAGTCTGCCAGGCCACCGGGCCGCCCGTTCGGCTCTGGCCCTCCTGGTGACCGCCCGCCAAGGTAAAGCCTTAGTTCTTGAGGCGCTGTGGAATTCATGTTAGTGTGTGTATACTTCACAGACGTGTCTAGTGATGATTTCACACGTTTGCTTCTCATGTCTGGTGATGATCTCAGATGTAAATGTACTGAAAGTCTGAAGTAGCTTTTTTGTGCACTTTTTGCCTTTTGATGATAGGGTTATCTAGCAAATTGTTATGATTGGTGCTTGTTATGCATTTTTCCATTATGTTTTTGTGTGACGCAACATTATTTCTACTACTGTAGCTCTGGGATATTGGAGTAGAGACTTTGACATGTGTGCCCTTATGATTTATGAAGTTGGCTGTTGCATGAGTAAATAAAGAATAGTGGCTTTGTTGTACTTATTTATACTGAGTTGCAATTGGTATGATAAAATCTGCTCTAGGATGACACATTTTGTAGTGTGACAGATATCCTTGTAAAGAAGGAAAACACAAGATTATATTTGTGTGCTTTTCAGTGTGTTTTATGAGCATCAGATTAGAGCTAACCAATTAGGTACAATTTGTTAAGTTTTGAATTTTTGATGATTCTATTTAATCTTCTCTTTGATTGTAATGTTTGTAGGGGCCCTGGTCGTTTTGAAGGCGATAGGCCAAGGTTTGGTGACAGGGATGGGTACCGTGGTGGTCCTCGCGGTGCTCCTGGTGACTTTGGTGGCGACAAGGGTGGAGCTCCTGCTGAGTTCCAGCCATCTTTCAGGGTAATCATATTCGCCCATTGATACAATGTTGTTTTATTCCTTTCTTTCACATACTGAGTTTAATTTCCATCTGCAATTCTTCATGTGTTGTACATATAGATGCACATCATGCAGCTTGAACTGAAATTGACAATGTGAAACATCAGGGTGCAATCTAAGGGGTGGGCAAGCACTATGCTACGATTGAAATGAATACATTAGGAGTATTTTTTTTTCTGAAGTCATTTTTCTAGATTTGCAAGCAGTTAGAAATCTTGAATGGACTTTGAATGACACACCATTCTATCCTCTACCAACTCAGTTTTTTATAGTAATATATAACCATTATATACTACTTTAAAATATGGAGTTGCTGGTGATTCTCTGTTAGCTCTCCTGTTAGTTCCATTAAAGCTAGACATGTGTTGCAAGTCCCTCCTTGAAATGTATTTAGTCCAAAATGTTTGAATGAAGTCATCGTATCCTGTCAAATTACTAACAGAAAGGAGTGTCCTGATGCACAGTTGTATTATTGTGTAATGAGCTATGAGGTGTTTGTGCAGTTTTCTTGTAGGTACATTGTATGGAGCATTTATTCTACATGCTATCTCAGTAAACCTACATGCTGTTGCTCATTTGCCAAAAATGTGCTTACTGCCATTTTCAATAATTACAGTAATGTTAGGGCCAAGATGGCTTTTGTAAGATTACAAATTTCCATTTTAACTGTTTAGTAACCGGACATGTACTGTATTTTTTACTTGCTGATATTATATATTAATACACGAATTATATTGCAGAGTTCTGGTGGGAGGCCTGGCTTTGGCCGTGGTGGCGGCAGTGGCTTCGGCGCTGGCCCGACCTCTTCTTCCATGGAGTGAAGTTGCCCTTAGTTTGGACATGATGTTTCCCTTCGCATGAGGTGTTTAATTTTGAAGGACAGTTATTATGTACTAGTAATGTTATCTGAATCGGCCAGTGCTGACATATGCAAAAAAATTGGTCTATCATTATATATTGGTTCCAGTATAATAGTCTTTGCATAACGCCTGGGTTTTGAAGTCAGTACTTTTTTGCGCTAAAGTAATCGCCTCGTTTGGTTGTTTGACTGGTCCTGGGTTTGTAATGCGGTGATGTTTTGCTGTGTCTTTTAGCTGAGCAACGGAGGAAATCTGGTACGGAAATGTTGTGGTTTGCTGTGTACTTCATTCCTGAATGAACACTCTTTGCTGTGGCCCCTAGAGCCAAATAGGGTTTAGGGTTTGTATCCATTGCTCTACTTTGTGACGGTGCCCCAGCGCATCCACTAAAAGAGGAATTGTTTTAATGGTGCCTGCGAGGGCGTATAGTGACAGCAATATGATCCATGCTGTTCTTGTATTATCTTTCTTTTTTCTGAAACTAGTATTAGCTTTCCTGGGGCCATGTTTCAGTGGTATGATGAGCCCTAATGTGTGTCAATTTTGCCTTGCTGAATTGGGGTCGGTCGAATTTGCCTTTTGGATTGGTTGATTTTGCTGTGGAGCAATTAACATGGCATCTTTCGGGTACATATTTTTTTGGTGCTGAACTGCGGCTTATTTGGCTCTTCGTTGTAGGAGCTGATATTTGTTTGTCTTTCGTATTCGCAGATGAGTACAAGTATTGCATATGTTAAAATATTTTATATTGCCAGGAGAAATCTGAATTCTTACCCGGGGACGGGGATTGGTTATGTTAATATTTGCATTCCATCCCTAATTGTTTTGCATTTTAAACAAATGAGTGAGTTCGTCAAGTCTTAACTAAATATGGTAAAGCTGAAAAACAGGGTGTTGAGTCATTCCAGATTTTTGCCAAATTAACCAAAATGTCACTATTTACCAAATCATTGGATAGTTGTCTTTTAGACTTTTCTTGCAAATACATGAATATAAAGCCTATTTGTCAAATGGTTAGAGATGCTCTAAGCCAATACAAAATGCCTCCGTTGATAGGATCTCAAACTGTAATCGGTAAGTTTATGAGTCATAACTCATAAGACTGCCCTGTTTTAGTCCCACCCCATGGCGATGAGCATTGAGCAAGAGCAAGACTAAGGACGGGGGCAACAAACAAAAGAGAGGCCGATCAAGATGATGCTTAACCGCTCGGGCGTCACAATTGTGACTGGTTGTCTGAGTTTCTTTTCTAGGGCCAAATTTATTGAAAATGTAGTCTGCTCCTCAAGGATCCAGTAGCCTAGGTGGTGTTGGTGACACTGTGGTTACCTTGGTAACCCTTGTAAAACTACTTCTTCTTCTTCTTAATGAAATACGCGCTTCGGCGTGCTCTTAAAAAAAGATGATGCTTAACCGCATCTTTCCGCATTTGATTGATGTTGTGTTTAACCTTGTATATGCATCTGTATCATACACAGACTACTGTGGACTAAGCTGCAAGCTGGCTGCAACCAATCTGTCTATATATACAGCTAAATACGCTCGCTGGCTGCAACCAAACCAATCCGCATCCGTCTGTACAACAAAATATATGTACTCGAATTTACAGGCCCAGAAGAAGAGCGAGGAGAGACGACAGCAGGATGAGCCGCTGCCATTGCATCACCGGCGGCGGCAGCCTCCACGCCGCCGCGTCGGACGAGGCGTTGAAGATGCCCTTGGGCGTCCTGCCGTGCCGAGGAGTACATGTCCCGTTCTCCTGCTCAGACACACAATTCGATCTCAGATTCCTAGTAAATTACACAAGAGAATACACTAGAGGCTTTGTGCAGCGAGTAGAGGCATTACGTTGCAAGCCGATATGCTCCCGCAGCCGCAGACGAGGCCGCCGTTGGCCTTGTCCGTGGCCTCCGCCGCGCCGCCGCGGTCGCTCCTCTGCGCGCGTCCACAATCCAGAAGGCCAAGTTCAGAGTTGAGCTGGGAAGCACGGAGATGAGAGTAATGAGACAGCGGAAGGAGCTGACCTTATAGTAGTCGACGGCGATGAAGTTGGGCCAGCGGTTCCCGGCCTTGTCGTGGCAGGCGGCGACCATGTCCAGCAGCGGCGCCGAGTTGTCCTTGCACGCCGATGGGAAGTTCGGGAGGTCCCTGAAGTAGTTGACGAGCACCAGCGACCGCGACAGGTCGTTCATGGCCGCCGACTCCGCGCGGTTGTGGCACGTCCCCTTCACCATCCCCTTGGTCCCGTCTGCAACCAATCAAGCAAGAATCACCACCACCAGCCGTCAGTTCAGAATCTGCATTCTTGCTTGTTGATCATGGTTTGATGACAATGCAAGCACGGTGACGGCGGCGCATACACTGGTTCTCGACGACGTAGCTCCACTCGTAGGCGATGCCCTCGGAGGCTTCCTTGGCGCGCCGGGAGGTGAAGACGAGCAGGCGGTGGTTGTCGCGGACCATGTCGCTGAGGCGCGGCCAGTCGCCGCCGCGCTTGGGCATGCGCCAGACCGGGAACATGTACTGGGACAGGCCCGACGCGTTGAGCACGCGGGAGAGGCCCCTGGGCGACTCCACGTAGTCCTCCACGAAGATGGTCACCACCTCGGAGGGGTTGCGCTTCAGGAAGCGCTCCACCTCCCGGAGCACGTTCACCGCCGGTGTCTGCCATTGCCAGGGAGCTCGAGGTCAGAGTCAGAGCTGTGCTGGTCTTCTACCTCAGTGGGCAGGGAGGTGGGAGGAGAAAGATCTTACGAAGGCAGTGAAGTTCTGGCAGGCACCGCCGTAGGAGTGGCAGAGCCAGACGTCGTTGCGGAAGTCGTACATGTCCAGCATCAGCCCCCTCACGCCGTTCTGCGCCACATGCAACATCATCGTTCAGAATGCCACGTGGTTATGGTTGCCGGAAATGCCCACCGTGGGGAAATCTCATGGCGAAGACATTGACTGCGGTGAGATGTCATGGCACCCAACATCGACGCGACAGCAGCCGAATTGATCGAGGCGCATGTGTGCCACAGAAAGACGCGCAGGCAGGACACAGACATGCCTGCCGTACTGAAGTGCCATGTGTGCCGGGACCACGGTCCAAGCAAGCGCAGCCGCAGCCGGGCGTTTGGTCGCTTTGGGGGTGTGTGGTGTGGGCTCGCTGCGGCTCTGCCCGGCCACCGCGGACCGCGGGCGTGCACGCAAACCTGTGCCCTCGGTCGCCTGCGCCTGGAGCGCGCGCACGCGTCGGCACGCGGAGAGCGCCCCCGCGACACCTGTTGGCTGTCGCGCGTCACGGCCCGGCGGCAGCTCACGGCTCACGCCAATGCCTACCAGCTGGAACGGGAAACACATTTGGGCTACTTGTAGCAGCAGGAGTACCAATCTAGTAGGAGTCTCGTGCCCAATTACGCCTTTGCCGTGTGTCCGCGTCCAATCAAAATCAAACCGTGGAAGCAGGAGGAGCTGGCAATCGCTCCAAGATTCGCGCCAGCGATCGAGCGACGGAGACCATGGAAGAAGCCGACACCGTGCACGTACTCGCTACCAGGACGTGGAAGCTAGCGTTAGCGTGCGTGGCGCGCCGCCGGCACGGGTCATCCGGACGTGGACGAGCTCGGAGCAGAGCAGCTTCGCCGAGCTCAGGAAGAAGCTGAGGAAGGAGGGAGCGAGAGACTGAGAATGGGGGAGGGAACTCACGTTGAGCTGCTCGGTGACGGTGTCCTGCTGGTTCCACGCCGTGGCGATGGCGACCCCGGTCTTCGACCTCGCCCCGAGCCGCGCGAACGAGTTGTGCGTCGTCAGCCACGCGTACCGGTTGAACGGCAGGTCCCGCGCCTGTCAAACGAGACGAGCAACAACAACCCGAGCAAAATCGTCATGGAACGCGGTCAATGTCGGCGGCGGCAGCAATCCAACAATCCGGCGGCCGCATTCGGGCCGGCGGCGAACGGGAAACCGCGAGAGAACCAGCCAGCAGTTGCCTGCGCGCGTGCGGCGTACCTTGGTCTGCGGGTCGACGGGGACGACGCGGGTGCACCGCGGCCGCACGTTGCCGTCGGCGACGCACGTCTCGCAGTGCAGCCCGGCGTCGCAGTTCCGGTTCGCCGCGCACGTCTGTCCCACCTTCCGAGCCGACACCACCGCGCCCGGGGAGCACAGCAGCATCAGCATCATCAAGAGCACGGACACGGCGGCGGCGACGCGCCGGTGAAGAAGAACCACCGCCGGCCCATCCCTGCCCCCGCCCACCATCTCCTTTCCTCCTCGCTGCTCTGTCCTCCCTCCGCCGCCACCGCGCCGCCGACGACTCCTGCTGCTCTAGTCTCTAGCTCCGGCCGTGGTGTGTGTTCTGCCCCGTTGCTGGCCCCCTGGGCACGGCAGTTCCAGCTTCCAGCCGAAGAAGCCAGGAGGAGCAGCAAGCACAAGCAGGTTGGTGCGTGGGCGGCGGTCGCTTCGCGTCTCGCTCGCGTCTCAGAGTGGTGCTCGTGTCATTGTGTGGCTTGCAAGGACGGACATGACATGCCAGTGGCGGCGTGCGTGGTTTTTCCTCGAACTCGAGCGCTCTAATTTCATTTCGCCTTTCCTTCCGCCCCCGTGGATCTTGGCTGCGTGGGCCCCGGTCGTCATGCTCACAAGTGGGGCCTGCCTGGCCCACCACAGAGACGGCGGGAGGTTGGGCTCGGGCGCCGTGGCGTCCGGTGGTCGAGATGGCCGTTGAGGTGGTCCGGTGCGGTGCCGCCGCGGGTCCTCAACCGCCAGGTGACCTGGCAGTCTGGCACCGGGCACCAACCACAGCTCGTAACATGCGGCATTATTCAAGAGACCATGATTTGGGTAATTGGTTATTGCCATTTTCTCCTGCTGTTCTGTAACTCATGTGGTGTCGTGCTTTGTTTCGGAAATGTGGCACATGCCTATTTGTGTAATCCAGTTTAATACAGGATCGAGCTGTTATTATATGTTAATTTATTTTGCATCTGATTTCCTTTGGTTATATTTCTCAACCTTGAAAATTTCTCCATTTTCAAACACCTACAATGTAGGCTGCATGTGCCATGTGGTTAATACGGCGTGTTGTTTTGTACTAAAAAGAGAAAATTGGATTCTAACACTCAGTTGATGAATGAGTCGAAGTGTTCCCAAATAAATAGAGAAGCTAATCAAGTGGCAAATCAATCCCTTAGCTTCTTTAGCTAGACGTTGTAAACATTCTGGAGCTTGGCTACGACAAGTGCCTGCGTGCACTTTGCCTTTTTCCTTCATGTCGATTGTAGTTTGTCATTGGCTAGCTAATAAAGCTTCTCTTTGCTCGAAAAAAACAACAACAACAACAATAACAAACAAACACAAAGCCCTCAATTATGCCACAACCTAATAGAATATGTCACTGTTGTTTATGGGATTTGTTATTTGTGAAATCCTATGTTTGTCAACAATATAACCGTGACATTGTCTCCCTAATGTCTATATATGTACTACATCGAGCCTTTCTATCATAGAATGATAAATAAAATGAATACATGACCTATATTTAATTCACTCTCGTTTTGGTGATAATCGATGATGATAATTGAGGTCGCTTTTTTGTAACGAGACGATGGTGAAAATATATATAAAAAAAATCAAAACACCATTTGATGGAGGTGCCAATTGATGTTTAAGGGGAGGGAGGGCCACCGCGCCGCTCCAAAGTGAATACGGCGAGAAGATAATTATAAATTTTTGCACCCATGGAAATACAAATGAATACTCACACGTTGCAATAAAAACACACATTCTAACAGAGTAAGAATTACATACTACTATTAAAAAAAAGTTAGGGTTAGACACAGAGAGCTCCACCAAGGCGCTAGCACCAGCGATTTGTGCTCCCGTCGGCGAGGTCGCCAGTCCCTTCCGCCTCCGGCATCCCTTGGGGCCTCGGATGTGTGGGGAATCACGTGATCTTGACCAGCGGTGTAGATTATGTCCTTTTTCTAGGGTTAGGATTTCCGGCGGCGTGAGTCTGGTGGAGGTGGCAGCGCAGCCATGGTGGAATAAAGTCCTCCCGGTCTTCGTCCACCTCGTCGGTGCCTGCTCCGGTGACGATGGGAGGCCTGTGAGGTGGTGTAGAGTCCCGCGACGGCCTTGTTTCGTCGTCGTGGCGGAGCGGCGGTGCTCGTGCCGCGTTTTAGGTCAAGGCTACGATGGCGGTTGAGGGTGTGGTGGCAAGATGGTTTGCGGCAGATTGAACTCGATCTGCCGGCAGTACGGATTGGGATTGAGCGAGCTTTGCTTCACCGCTCTCGTCGTCCAACCTGGATTGTGATCCTGACGGATGGGCGCTCAAAGACTTCTTCGCCTCCGCGAGATTGAGCGTTTGCTGCAGTCCACCTCAAACACCGGTGCTTTCCTCCGGCTTCTGGTGATTCAGGTTTGGCGGCGTCGGCTGGTGTCGACGGTCTTCGTCGGCAGCAAATGCGGCCGGCTTCCTTTCTCGTAGAATATAGATTGGACAACTGTCCTACGTATTCTTATTCGGTTTACTTGTCTTTGGACGTGTTTATTTTCATTAATTAATAAAGGTATACATTATAAAACACACACACACTCTCTTTGTACAATTGTACTCCCTACCATGTGACCTCTTTGTCCAATTGCAAGAATCAAACGCGTTCAAAGTTAATTACGATGGCGGTGCGAAGTTGAAGCGGATTATGTTGGTACTTAACCAGTGGTTCCTGGCAGAGCGGCGGCCGGCCTCCGCGCGCCGTGTCATTGACGCATTGTTAATTGCGTACACTCCACCATTCAAACGAGCTGTGAGTTAGCATAATGATAGTGCTCACTGCTCTCCATCGTCGTCGTCAAGTAGCTAGTCCTACGTTGCACACACATAGCCTCGGCATAAAAGAAGGACCCACTTGTAGCACATGCCAAGTCATGGCTCATGGGAGTGGTTGGTTGAAGGCGGAATTGTGCTGGTTCAATGTGGAGGACGCATGTGTGACTTGAATTGGCACCACCAACAACTCCATAACTCGATGAATACTAGAGAAATGAAACTGAAAAAAAATGCAATTTGCAGGCATGTGTGTAAGTATATGGACAACGTTGGGTTGACTGTTGAGGATAGTCGAAAGGAAACATGCAAGCAGAGCCGGGTGTGGTATTGGATACCCTTTGTTATTGACGGCATTGGACATGGAGCCTTTGCCTACACGTACATGAGAAAGCTGGTGGTTCTTCAATTGCAAAGCGGATTGAGACAGAAGCAAGCAGACCCACCTTTCTAGGCTCTTATGGGCGGCTGGCTGTACGTATGCAGATGCAGCGTAGCGCCGCGGCCCCCGAGAGCAAGCGGAACTTCCCGTGTAAAGAGAGCAACAACGGCGTGGCGACAAGCAGCTGACGTGCTCGGGCCTCCCGTCTTCGTGTGCTGTTTCTGTCAAATGTGCGTGCTTGCGGTTGCGGCCCGGGCAGCCTTGCAGTTTGTGTTTAGTGAAGCCGGCCTGCGTATACGACTGCTCGTTCAACGTTGACATTTGCATCTCTGTGCGATCCGTATGCTTGAGTCGATCGGTGGCCCGTAGTAGCAGACATTTGTCGCGGTCCCGGCCGTAACCGAGGACGGACATTCTCTGAAGGACCGGTAACGGCGACTAGAGAGGGGTGAATGGGAGCCTCAAAAATTTCTTTCGAAACTTTCACGTCCTAGGCCCAAACAAGCAACCCCAAAATGCGACGCTCAAATCGTAATGATCACGACCCTAATGAGAGGGTGGATGTTGAACACGGCGGATCACTACTCGAGATAGCGGAAGAAACGGAAAGACAATCGGAGCACAAGCGATCGCAAACCGGGCCGCTTTGTCGGTTCAACGGCGGGATCGTCCGAGCTCGACCGGACAGTCCGGGTCGGACTGTCCGCGAGGTATGGGTCGGATCTGTCCGCGAGCAAACTTCCCGGAGATCAAACGGCTCGGGATAGAATCGGACGAACACCAGGTTTTACACGTCGGGATCGTCGCGCTCGGAGGCCGGACTGTCCGCCTATAATTCCATGCGGCGTCGAATCGCAGACGAGAAAAACGGCGAAGACCCGGATCATCCGCGTCACACGGCCGGACGTCCGCGGTTCAAACTCGAAGAACGAATCGCTTTGGAACAGTCTCGACACTGATCAAAAAGACCGCCGGGATCCGCGTCACGAGGCCGGACCGTCCGCGGTACAACACAGGAAAACGGACCGAAAGAAACCAGTTCTGGACTCGGCTTGACCAAGACACGCGGGTATCGGAGCACAAGGTCCGGATTGTCCGAGGTCCGGGCTGTCCGCGTGTACAACGCCGGACCGTCCGCGATCCCAGCCGAATCGCCAAAAATCGCCTCCTCCAAGATCCGTCCCTAACTCATTCAAATCGAAACCTCTTGCAACCAAATTTGGGGGATGTTGTTGCTTATGCGAGAGGAGAGCCTATCTTCAAAAGATCATCGGCCAATTTGAAGTGAGGAGGAGAAATCAAGAAGGGGTGGAAAAACTCGTTCTTGAGCGACCGGAGAGGAAATCGCGTGGATCTTTGATCTCAAGAGGAACTAGCACGATTCCTTCGGTGAAAACATCACTCTTGTGTCATAGATCGATCCAACGCAAGAATAATAACTCGAATCGGTCAAGAAACGAAGAAATCATGCGAAGAACAAAGTGCCCAAAAGTCAACTCGGGAAGAACACAAAATCCATCACGAGACACGAGCACGGGTGATTTAATCACGAGAGGAAACAGTGAGACTCGGCGCTCGGCTTGCCATACACGCGGGTTCGAGTACAAATCACAGATTTGGAGACCTCTCTCACAAGCATCTAGAGGAAGGAAAAAACCTAAGGGAAAATGGAAATAGGCGAGGTGAGGTGAAAGGAGAACCCTCATCCCTTATTTATGGAGGGGGCAAGTCTATTTTACATTCCTTCTTTGCCCTTGGATACATGAAGAGCCACACCTATTAGCGGGGGGCATAAGGGTCTAACTCGAGCTTCACTTGATCCGACGGCCACCGCGCCTTCTCACCGGTAGCCTTGCTTCCAAGCAATCTCCCCGATGCCGCCACGTGTCGTCCGTCCGCATCGGGACCTCCGCCCCCGGTTTTGAGGCGCAAACCAGGGAAACCCGCCGCCGATGGTTTTGAGGTGAAACCACCAAACCCTCCGCGAGTAGCGTAGCCCATACGCATCCCCCTGTGAGGTCGAGATGGCAGACTAGAGGGGGGGTGAATAGTCCTTTTTAAAACTAATCGCCCCGGCTAACCGATATAAGTGCGGAATTAAATCTATCGGCCTAACCAAGACTTTCACCCCTCTATCTATGTCTCTAGATGCACCTTGTAAAAGATCCTAAACAAGAAGACAAGGTGCCAATCTAGCTAGTGCACACTAAACAAGTCTAGCTTGCAAGGTCACACAAACCTAAGCAACTAGTACTTTAGCAATAGGGTGTGCACCTACACAATTCTAATGAGCAAAAGCACAAAGCCAACCTAAGCTCACTAGATGCTCAAGGACCAAGCTACACAACCCAAACCCAAGAGCTCAAACTTACTTAACTACACAAGCTAAGCAAGGCAACTTACTCTACTTCTAGCTACACAAGCAAGAAGGTGATTAACAAGCTACACAAGCTAACTAATCACTAGAGCAACTACACAAGCTATACAAGAATGTAAGGAATGTAAATACAAAGCTTGTGAAAGAGATTGCAAACCACCGCGAAGTGTGGACACAAGATGACTCGGCGATTTTTCACCAGGTTCACTTGGTTGCCCCCAAGCTACGTCCCTGTTGTGTCGACCAACACCTTTGGTGGTTCCTCCGGTCTTTTCACCTAGATGGTTCTTCGGTGTGACCCTCAAGTCACTTGCCTCCTCAAGGCACGCCCGCAAGGCACCGCAAGACACCACTCTCAAGTGAGCCCCTCAAGGCACCGAGCAAACCCACACACTCAAGGGTGGTAACTCAATGACACGCGCAATCCAATAGGGCTACTCTTCGCGATCCCCGCGAGGTGAGTACCGACCTCTCACAATCTCTTCTCCCGGAGCACCGTATCTCCACGCGTGCTACCACGGAGCCTCTTGCCACCAAGCCGTCTAGGAGGTGACAATCCTCCAAGAGTAACAAGCTCTCCGGCTTGCAACACAACCACCTAGTGCCACAAATGCAATCTCACAAAGCACTCGCACTAGAATCGCTCTTCTCACACTATCGGATGGTCACTACCAAGCATATGTGAGTTAGAGGGCTTCCAAGCACCACCACACAAGGCAACATAGCCGGGCGTGCTCGGCAACCGGCCCACGGCCGGCCAAGACTCATATTTATAGCCCCAAGGGCCAAACTAGCCGTTGCCACCTCGGGCAACTCCGCATGATTCGCGGCCGGACGCGTCCGGAGCAAGCCGCCGGACGCGTCCGGCGCTCCTCCGCGCTCCACGTGTCAGACCGTTCAAAGCCGACCGTTAAAGCCCCAACGGCTAGCGGCCCGATCGCGCGAAGAAATCTGCGCAACACGCGCCGGACGCTCACGATTGCACCGCCCGAGTCCGGCGCCCGCGTCCGCCGTGCGTCCGGCGACCCAACCGCGCGAGACCGAGCCCGACCCGAAAGTTTCGGTCGGCGTCGGACCGCCCGGACGCGCCATCGCCGCGTCTGGCGCTCACTGCGCCCCACCAGCATGCCCATGCTGACTCCAGCACGCGCCGGACGCGTCCGGCCCGCCTGGCCGCGCGTCCGGCGCCTGCGTCCGGCGCCTTGTGAATCCATGATTCACAGCCCGTCGAAAACGCGATCTTCTCCACCATGCTATCCAACAAGTATACCATCTTGATCACCAGAGATAGCATGTTTTCAACCACATTTTGCATCCGGCGCAATGGAAAATATGCCTCCAATTTTCCCGAAAGCGCCGAATCCCGCCTCGCAAGCTCGGCGGGAGGGAGAGAGGACCCAAGCCCAACTCAACCCTACAAACCACAATGCGAACATTCGCCACCTTTGTAAATGTGCCAACACCACCAAGTGTACAACTCCATGTGCTTGTGTGTTAGCATTTTCACAATCATTTTCAAAGGATTTTCTCTTCAACTCACAACGCCACTCGATCCTAGCACATCGCAATGTTAGATCGCTCAAGTGGCACTAGATGATCGATATGTAAACAAGATTACCCCTCTTGATAGTACGGCCATCTATCCTAAATCCGGTCAAGTACTTCTCTACTCAACCTTAGACCGGTGAAATGAAATGCCCTAGGTTATACCTTTGCCTTGCGCATTTCCATCTCTACCGTCTTCCTCCATTGTGCCAATGCACCGTATGCACGACACGATCATCAAATGATATGATCCACTTCATATCATCATGTGACACTCTTGGTCCATCGATCTTGACCTCACTTGCTCTTCACCGTTGCGTCGGTCCATCGGCGCCAAGTCTTGCCCAAGCTTCACCATCGCATGGTCCTTCGCTCGCAGCCTCAACTTGCCCTTCACACTTGCAACCGGTCCATCAAGCCAAGCCTCATCTTGATCTTCACCTCTTGGTCACATGACTCCATGTCATGTCTCATTTGCAATGAGCTCCTTTATCAACTCATGTGTTGAGCCTCACAACATCTCCAAGCCATCTCCACCATGGCATATGTTGCTCACACACATGTACCGTGAACTAACTCCCGTGTATCTCAACCATCACACATGTTAGTCCACCTAAAGTTGTCACTCAATTATCAAAACCAAACAAGGGCCTTTCACCCCGCCGTGTACACTTGCGCTCGTCGATGTCCCCGGTATCGGCCACCACGGCCGGCCACCCGGTCCTCGGGTCCCTCGATCCAAGCCTCACGTCCGCCCTTCACCGCACCCGGTCCGTCGGCCACGGCACGCCCTACTTGATCTTCACCGACCGTCGACCACCGTCTCCGAGCTCGACACCCGGACAACATGAGCCAAGAGACACCATTGTTTGACACGATGCCGCGTGCCACGGTTAGTAAGACTCACACACACACGCCTTGTGTTGGCATGTTGACGATCACTCATCACACAAAGGTCCACACAATGGTTATGGTAAAAACCATGTGTCCTCAATCTCCCCCTTGATGAGTGATTGTCAACATGCCAACACAAACCGTAGACAACCCATCCAAATGACCAAGAGCCAAAGAAAAGCGAAAACGGGTCATTTGCAATGAGCAAAGCAAAGTCACAACTTGGTCCCCAAAGACATGGGCAACGGCTCGACGCGACCAAGAAAACCAAAGCTAGCCCTCAAGAAGAGGCAAAAGGATCAACACCACTAGCCAGGCAAAGAAAACGAAGAACTGACTAGACCCTCAAGAAGAGGCAACGGCTCAACACATCTAGCAAAAACAGCTCAAACCGAGTGCAACTCCCCCTTGACAATGCATCCTCACCAATGAACTCTGGATTTGTGAATGTTTCTCCCCTTGTTGGCACATGCACTTATCAAGATTGAGACAAAAGAGACCGCAACTCCCCTCAAATCATGCCATGAAAGAAATGCAAAGTGACAGAGCTTCACAAGTATAGCAATTTGAGTACATGGATGATCTAGCAAGTATGGCAAGTGTATAGCAAATGGCACAAGACAAAACCAATGCTCAAGCTGATCAAGCGGTACGTACGGAGTATGAAACATAAGCATTTTGATCGGGTGTTGTGCATTTTATAAAAGGTGTTCACCAAAAAGAATAGCACCGGCACATGTAAGCGGAGATCAAACAAGTGCTAACACATGTATACAAGAGTGAACTACCCCATATAACGGTCACACATCATGTCTCAAAGATACACTTAACAACACTTGTAACTACAACATTGATCGAGTTAAAACGGTAGTTAACAAGGTTTCATTTAGACATGTGTATACGAGAGGATCAAAAGCGTCCGCCAAAAAGATTGTTTTTATCATGTTTTTCAACCACGCCGAGTTCATCCCTTAGTGCAAGTGGGAAGTCTGTCTCGTCACGAGTGGTTGTGGACAAGCACTACAATGCCCAAGTTCATCTCACTCGAAGAATGAGAAGCAATCTCGTGATATTGCCGTGGGACGAAAAGATCCAACTCAAAAGCTTTTCATCATTTCTTAGCTTAGACATCAAGTTTTAGCACAAGATTATCAAGAGATCCGAGCTAAGTGAATGACTCAAGAAACATGAGACATAGCAACTCAAGCATACACATGAAAGCAACAAGGTTCTCACAAAACCTACACATGCTAGTTGCCATCTCGAGAGGTGAACAATTTTCGAGTTGCATCAAGATTAAAGCGAGTTCACATTTAGAAAACAGGCTTAGCTCATAACATGTAACAAGTGATCAGAAGAAACCTAAGCCGCAAGCTCCAAGATACATACACAAGACATACTAGCAAGAGCATGAATGTAATCAAAAACTGCTATAGTCATGAAGCTCAATAAGAATAATATGATACATGATGAAATGCACTATGATACAAAGGTGCAAAAAGAAGGCCGATAACCAAAAGCAAGAGAAGAAAGCCAAAAACCATACTATACATCAAGATACTGACTACCCTACACTAAAAAGGGTAGCAAATGCCCAACTCCGCTCTCAAGTGGGCAACCGGGTTTGATCGAGGGGCTTTGTGAAGATATCGCAAAGTTTGTTCATGGGTTCTCACAGTGAAAGTCTATGTCTCCTTTCTCTTGGTGATCTCTCAAGAAGTGATATCGAGATCTCAATGTGCTTGGTTTTTGAGTGGAGTACTCGGGTTCTTAGCAACGCTAATGGCGTAGTCCGTCGAAAAGAGGCACTTTCCTAAAGTTCAACCCATAGTCTCTCAAGGTAGCAACCACCCAAAGCAACTGAGAACAACACGCAAAGCCAGCCATGCCGACATACTCGGCCTCACAAGTGGATTGGGAAATAGAAGACTGTTTGCGAGAAGACCAAGAGATCAACGACGAACCCAAAACTCACAAGTTCCCGAAGTGGACTTTCTCTTAATTCGATCACCCGCATAATCGCATCGAATAACCCGAAAGAGAAAGAGATGAAGAGGTCGAGTACCATAGACCAAGCTCGGGAGTGAAGCGAAGGTACCGTAAGATGCGTTTGGATGCCCGCCGATGCGGTGCGCGGTGAAGACTGGAAGCGTGCGCAAAGGCGACGGCGAACTGGATGTCGGGCCTTGTCGCCGTCAGTACAAAGAACGACCCGATCATCTTTGCGGTACTCTTTACGGTCCACGACTTCTCCTTCTAGATCAAGCATCCAAGGCGGTCGTGGTCGACATGGGAGTTTGAAGTGGCTTGGCATCACCCATGTCGAAGCGCTTCGAAGATCCTTCGTGTACTTGCCTTGATGTACAAATGTCCTTCTCGAGTTTGCTTGATTTGCAAACCGAGAAAGAACGTCGCTCACCCATCATGCTCATCTCGAACTCCCCCGCTCATCATATCGAAAACTTTGCAACAAGAGCATGTGACGAACCACCAAAAATGATGTCATCGATATAAATCTGCACCAAGAGAGTGTCACTGCCATGCTTGAGGAGAAACAAAGTTTTGTCAACTGACCCCATGGTAAAACCCTTTCCCAGCAAAAAGGATTTCAATCGCTCATACCACGCTCTTGGGGCTTGTTTGAGACCATATAGGGCTTTGTGGAGTTTAAAAACATGGTCGGGATGCTTGGGATTTTCAAAGCCCGGGGGTTGCCTCACATACACTTCCTCATCTATGTACCCATTCGGAAAAGCGCTCTTTACATCCATTTGATACGGCTTGAACCCTTTCGAAGCCGCATAAGCTAGGAAGATCCTAATGGCTTCTAAACGGGCAAAAGGTGCAAAAGTTTCCTCATAATCTATCCCCTCTTTTCGACAAGTACCCCCCGAGCAACCAACCTAGCCTTGTTTCTCACCACAACTCCATCCTCACTCGCTTGTTCTTGAACACCCACTTGGTTCCTATGGGATGACACCGAGGTGGAGGTGGCACTAAAACCCACACTTGGTTTCTCTCAAAGTTCTCAAGCTCCTCATGCATGGCATTCACCCAACTGGATCGGTTAATGCCTCAACCACTTCTTTGGGTTCGAAATTTGCAACAAAAGCGGAATGTGCAAAGTGCGAAATCTCATAAGATCTGTTGCGAGTGACCCGCTCATTTATGTTACCGATCATGGTTGAAGGAGGATGGCGATCTTGAATGTGTCGTGGTGCTTCCCTTGATGAAGACACCTCCCCCTCAACAAAGCAATGGAGCTCCTCGGGTGCGAAACTGGAACAAGCTGAGGAGCCTGGTCGTACGGCCCCCATGTGGTAGAGGATGTAGCAGTGGGGCCGTCAACCGAAGTAGTCGTCGCAGGGTCAACTGGGGCAGCCGGTGGAGTCGGCTCGGGATCACCCCAATCGGCATCGTCCCGCTCCTCCTCCACAAAAATACTCTTGTTCATCTCCTCATCACCTGCACTTTCAAAGACAGGAGAAGAACAAGGTGCGGTCTCGTCGAAGGTGACTTCACAAGTCTCCATGACACGGTTAGTTTCAAGGTTAAGTACTCGATATGCATGCGAATGAGAAGCATAACCAAGAAAAATCCCGTCAGAAGATCTCGATTCAAATTTGTCTAAGTTTCCCTTCTTCAAGATAAAGCACTTGCAGCCAAACACGCGAAAATGGCTCACTTTGGGCAAACGACCAAACCGCAACTCATAAGAAGTCTTCTTTGTAAAAGCTCGAAGGAAGATGCGATTTGAAACATGACAAGCCGTGTTGATTGCTTCGGCCCAATAGCGCCTAGGAGTCCTATGCTCATCAAGCATCGTCCGGCCATCTCAACAAGGGTCCGATTCTTGCGTTCAACAATCCCATTTTTTGTGGGACATATGGCGAGGAAAAGCGATGTTCAAGACCTATGGATGAGCAAAAGGTCTCAAAATGAGTGTTCTTAAATTCGGTGCCATTGTCACTCGCGAATAGCTCGCATGGCATGCTTTGGCAACTCATTTTGCAACCTCAAGATCAAGTCATGAACATGAGTAAAAACCTCATCTTTACTTTCCATGAAAAAGACCCACGAATAGCGAGAAAAGTCATCAACAACAACCAATACGTACCACTTTCCACCATCGACCGAACCCGAGGACCTACGGTGTCCATATGTAAAAGCTCGCCGGGTCCCTTGGTCATCACTTGGTTCACTGGAGAATGAGAAGCTGCAATCATCTTCCCGTGACGGCACGGGTGACAAACAAGATCCTTCTCAAACTTGAGCTTGGGCAAACCTCGAATTAGATCAAGTGAGCTCAATCTTGCAAGCAAGTCGAAACTCAAGTGACCAAGTCTGCGGTGCCACTTCCAGAGCTCTGAGGAGGAGTTTGCCATCAAACAGCGGGAAAGACCAAATGAGTGAGAAAAATCAGCACGAAACACTTTCCCAAAAGGCACAATCTTGCAAACGAGGTTCTCCTGAGCATCAAGAACACGACAAAGTCTTGGCTTAAACCGAACCTCAAAACCGTCATCAAGAAGCCGAGAAACAGCGAGATTGAAGTGCAAATTTGAAACCAAGGCCACATCCTTAAGCATAAAGTTCTCATTCGTGACGGATGGACCCACGTGAAAGCACTTTACCCTTCTTTGTTATCCCCAAATGTAATGTATTCACTACACTTCATTTGGGTGAGGCCGGAGAACCATTTTGAGTTCCCGGTCATGTGTCGAGAGCAACCGGAATCAACTAGCCACGTGTTCTCCGGCCCTTCATCCCGCATCAATAGCGAGACATGGGATGAGCAAATGATCCAACACTCAGGGTTAGTAAACCGAGGAGAAAACCGGTGTTGGCTCATTCGCCCACGAGAAGTGTTAACAAAAGCATCATGCATGCCATGTCCCATTTGAGTAGAGCGATCACCACGACGAGAAAAACGTGGTCCGCTCATCCCGTAAGACCGAAAGCCACGGTCACGAGATCCAAGGTCATAAGAAAAACCGAACCCCGCCGGCACGACCACCTCGTGGTCTCGCACCTTGAGGCCTAGGTCCTTGAGGTGTTGCACCTCTTGGCCTAGCACCGTGCCTCGGAAACGTGGAGCAAACACACCATGAGTAGAGTTATGGAAAAGCTCATACTCATGCCGCTCATCTCTCTTCCTCCGAAAGCGAACTCAAACAAGTGACCATCATGGTGACAATAATCACAGTGATACACCTCTCTCTTGGGTGATGGTTTACTCACTCTCTCATGGGTATGGGTCACTCTTTGGGTTTGCTTGTTCTTTGGAGGGGTTTAATAGAGATGTCGGGAAGTGTGTCAAGTGGGTTCCTTAGGTGGTTTGGCTTGGGAGTCCACACTTGTTTTGGAGGTGAAGATTTGGGAGGTTCCTCAAACACACCATCTTTCACACCGGGCTTGTTAGGTTGTGGTGGAGTGATTTTGATCAACTTGGGAGTAGTGGAAGGCTTGGTGGATTTCTCGGATGCACTCATACCACCGTGTTCACCAACCTTACCAAAAACATTTTCACCCTTCCCACCGTAGCAAAGCCTAATCCCGTTGTGACAGTTCCCCTCTTGAACTGACTCATCATCATGCCAAGCTGTGGTTCACTGCAAGACAACCAACTGAGCATGGACCGAAGATTTGTGATTTCTTCTTCGGCCCTTTTCTTGTCATGCCTACAAGAGTCTAGTTCTAGTTCCAAAGCTTCACAACAAGCACATCTAGAAACTTGACTAGTTTTCTCTAGCATGGCAATCCTAGTCATTTTCTCACCTAGCTCAGATTTCAGCTCATCACAAGATTTGCAAGGATGCACAGAGACAGACTTAGCCTTAACCTCATCAAGCTCATCTACCAAAGCCACATACTTGGACCGCACATCAGCTAGGTTTGCCATATGAATGGCACAAGCATCACATTCGGACTCATCGAGATGTGCACCGTCTCCCTAACGAGACTCTAGCTCTTTGACGGCAAGCAACCACTTAGCCTTGAAATCTTTCCTCTCACGAGCGACAAGCTTAAGCGAGCATCTTGTCTAAGCAAAGTGGTAGTCAAGCTATCAACCTCAAAGAGCAAGAGATTCGGAGTTTGTTCTACCTCGGGCTCGGTGTCGTCGTTCTTCTCAATGCTTGGAGTAGACTCATCGAGCGCCATGGTGCAAGAGCCTCCGGCTTGGAGTCGGCGAAGAAGCACGGCCCGTTGAACTTGTTCTCGACCTTCGCTCGGCCTCATCATCACTTGGAGGAGAGCATTTGTCGGAGTCGTCGTCGAGATCGCCGAGGATGCAAGGAAAGCTCATTTGCCTTGCCTCTTGCTTCTCGAAGTACTTCTTCTTGACAGCCTTCCTTGTCGAATCCTCCCTTGTACTTGTACTTGTACTTGGGTGCGAGAGGACTCGTGCTTGTCCTTGCGCTTGCCGTAGTCGTTCTTGTTGTTGTAGTGGTTCTTGTCGGCCTTGGGACGGTTGGCGACGTAGTGGTCGGGATCTCCACACCCGAAGCATCCTTGCTTGGTGATGCCACGCCGGCGATTCAAATGGTTGTTGTGAAACCGTGAGAACCGGCTAATCACCAAGGCGAGCTCGTCGTCCCCAAGAGCCTCCATCTCGCTCCTCCGTAGCCGAGACCCGAGAAGACGGGGCAAAAGACAATTTGTGAAGGGTTAGTCAAAGAACTTGAACCTCCGTACACGAGACTAAAGCCATGGTGGGGGCGAGACGGATTTCGATCCTCGCCGCGTCTCGGTGGTCAATCTCGGTGGACTTGAGCTTGCGAACAGCTCATCCACGGTGAGAGTCTCATAGCCGGGCGATTCTATGATCGCCGAGACCTTTACTTCCCAAACCCTCCGATCTAGAGCATATAGAAGCTTAAGCGCTCTCGATGATCGTCATAGGGCATACGAGGGTTGTTTGCCCTCATCTTGTTCACGATGGTTTGAAAGCGAGTGAACAAAGAATCAATAGATTCACCATCGGTTTGAACAAAGTTCTCGTACTCTCTCTTGTGTGTCTCATAGAGTTTGGTCTTGACATGGGCGTACCCTCATGATATTTCGTAGTCTAGACCGAGATCTCTCGAGCAAGAGCACAATCGAAACACGCTCAAATTCTTCCATAGAAAGAGCGAGAAAACAAGACGGTTCGCGGTGTTGTTCGCCTTGTGTTGGTCGATTTGTGCTTGGTCAACACGGGCAGCAAGTACCACGTAGTTCGCATTCTCACGAGATCTCCCAAACACGCGAATCAATCCCTTGGAGATGCGCCGACATGCGGATCTTCCAATAGGGATAGTTCTTGCCATCGAAGTGTGGTGGCTTTCCAAGCCCACGGTTCTCCATGATGTCGCCTTCGGGGATCACGGACCGATTAAGGTGAAGTGATCCTTAACCGGCTTTGATACCAATTGAAGGACCGGTAACGGCGACCAGAGGGGGGGTGAATGGGAGCCTCAAAAATTTCTTTCGAAACTTTCACGTCCTAGGCCCAAACAAGCAACCCCAAAATGCGACGCTCAAATCGTAATGATCACGACCCTAATGAGAGGGTGGATGTTCCCTAGGAACACAGCGGATCACTACTCAGATAGCGGAAGAAACGGAAAGACAATCGGAGCACAAGCGATCGCAAACCGGAGAAACTGGCACTGTCAGTTCAACGGCGGACTGTCCGAGCTCTCGGCGACGGACGGCCCGGGTCGGCTGTCCGCAGTATGGGTCGGACTGTCCGCGAGGCAAACTTCCGGAGATCAAACGGCTCGGGATAGAACGGGACGAACACCCGGTTTTACACGTCGGATCCGTCCGCGCTCGGAGGCCGGACTGTCCGCCTATAATTCCATGCGGCGTCGAACGTACACCGAGAAAAACCGGCGAAGACCGGGGTCCGCGTCACACGGCCGGACTATCCGCGGTTCAAATCCTCGAAGAACGAACCGCATGGAGCAGTCCCGGACACGGTCAAAAAGACCGCCGGGGTATCCGCGTCACGAGGCCGGACCGTCCGCGGTACAACCTCGGGAAAACGGACCGAAAGAAACCAGCCGGACTCACCTTGACCAAGACGCGTGGACTATCCGAGCACAAGGTCCGGACTGTCCGAGGTCCGGACGTCCGCGTGTACAACGCCGGATGTCCGCGATCCTAAACCGACCGCCCAAAAATCGCCTCCTCCAAGATCCGTCCCTAACTCATTCAAATCGAAACCTCTTGCAACCAAATTTGGGGATGTTGTTGCTTATGCGAGAGGAGAGCCTATCTTCAAAAGATCATCGGCCAATTTGAAGTGAGGAGGGAGAAATCAAGAAGGGGTGGAAAAACTCGTTCTTGAGCGACCGGAGAGGAAATCGCGTGGATCTTTGATCTCAAGAGGAACTAGCACGATTCCTTCGGTGGAAACATCACTCTTGTGTCATAGATCGATCCAACGCAAGAATAATAACTCAAATCGGTCAAGAAACGAAGAAATCATGCGAAGAACAAAGTGCCCAAAAGTCAACTCGGGAAGAACACAAAATCCATCACAGAGACACAGGCACAGGTGATTTAATCACAGAGGAAACAGCTGAGACTCGGCGCTCAGCTTGCCATACACGCTGGTTCGAGTACAAATCACAGATTTGCAGACCTCTCTCTCACAGCATCTAGAGGAAGGGAAAAAACCTAAGGGAAAATGGAAATAGCTAAGGTGAGGTGAAAGGAGAACCCTCATCCCTTATTTATGGAGGGGGCAAGTCTATTTTACATTCCTTCTTTGCCCTTGGATACATGAAGAGCCACACCTCTTAGCCGGGGCATAAGGGTCTAACTCGAGCTTCACTTGATCCGACGGCCACCGCGCCTTCTCCCGTAGCCTTGCTTCCAAGCAATCTCCCCGATGCCGCCACGTGTCGTCCGTCCGCATCGGGACCTCCGCCCCGGTTTTGAGGCGCAAACCGGGAAACCCGCCGCCGATGGTTTTGAGGTGAAACCACCAAACCCTCCGCGAGTAGCGTAGCCCATACGCATCCCCCGCCGTGTACACTTGCGCTCGTCGATGTTCCATCGGCCGCCCACCACGGCCGGCCACCCGGTCCTCGGGTCCTCGATCCAAGCCTCACGTCCGCCCTTCACCGCACCCGGTCCGTCGGCACGGCACGCCCTACTTGATCTTCACCGACCGTCGACCACCGTCTCCGAGCTCGACACCCGGACAACATGAGCCAAGAGACACCATTGTTTGACACGAAGCCGCGTGCCACGGTTAGTAAGACTCACACACACGCCTTGTGTTGGCATGTTGACGATCACTCATCACACAAAGGTCCACACAATGGTTATGGTAAAAACCATGTGTCCTCAATCTCCCCTTGATGAGTGCATTGTCAACACCAACACAAACAGAGACAACCCATCCAAATGACCAAGAGCCAAAGAAAAGTAGAAAACGGGTCATTTGCAATGAGCAAAGCAAAGTCACAACTTGGTCCCCAAAGACATGGGCAACGGCTCGACGCGACCAAGAAAACCAAAGCTAGCCCTCAAGAAGAGGCAAAAGGCTCAACACCACTAGCCAGGCAAAGAAAACCCGAAGAAGAGCAGCTAGACCCTCAAGAAGAGGCAACGGCTCAACACATCTAGCAAAAACAGCTCAAACCGGAGTGCAACTCCCCCTTGACAAATGCATCCTCACCAATGAACTCTCTGGATTTGTGAATGTTTCTCCCCCTTGTTGGCACATGCACTTATCAAGATTGAGACAAAAGAGATCGCAACTCCCCTCAAATCATGCCATGAAAGAAATGCAAAGTGTGAGCTTCACAAGTATAGCAATTTGAGTACATGGATGATCTAGCAAGTATGGCAAGTGTATAGCAAATGGCACAAGACAAAACCAATGCTCAAGCGATCAAGTGGTACGTACGGAGTATGAAACATAAGCATTTTGATCGGGTGTTGTGCATTTTATAAAAGGTGTTCACCAAAAAGAATAGCACCTAGACATGTAAGCGGGAGATCAAACAAGTGGCGACACGTATCAAGAGTGAACTACCCCATATAACGGTCACACATCATGTCTCAAAGATACACTTAACAACACTCCAATGAGTATCAGTAGTAGGCCGTCCCCCGAGACGGTCGTCGTCGTCGGGTCAGCGGCGCCTCCCGAGCTCGACACGGGCGCCGTCACGAGATGCCCGCAGCGGCGTCACGACGCCCGGGCGACGCCCGAAATCCTCGAGCCTGCTGCTGCCACTGTAGTATCTGCTATCTGTATGGGCCGGCCGGTCCACGCCACGTGCGAGACCCATTTACCTACCCACGGGCGGCCGGGCGGGCGCGTATCCCACTCCCACTGCGCGCCCGTGAGCCCAACCCAGCCACGAGTCCACGGCCACTTCCTACTGAAAAGGGGGCCTGCCTCTGCCGCCCGGCACGGCAAAGCGAAAAAGCGGCGGCCGGCGAGCGAGCACCACCCGCAAAAGAGAGCGGAGAGCGGGGGAAGGGAATCGGGGTGGCGTCCGGTGGGCAGCCTGGCATCCCATTCCTGCCTTGCTTCAATCCTCCAGTCCCTCGCCCTCCGCTCCGACGGACTATTTTTTTTTCCCTCCTCAGCTCACCCGCACTGCCACTTACTGACTGCACGCTCCCCGACTCCACTCTGCCACTCCTCCCGCGGCGGCCCCGGCCCCGCGCCTCCTTCGCCGGGCTCGATGCGCCTCGGGTTGGAGCTGCTCCTCGCCGCCGCGCTGCTGCTGCTGGCGGCGCGCCCGGGCCCAGCGGTGATCGCGGCAGGTAAGCACCCGCCGGGTTCCCCTTTCCCTCCCACCTTTGACGCTCCTAAACATTCGCCAGCTTCTCACCGGTGATCGCTGTCGCTGGGGTTTGGAGCCTGATTACCTGATAGGGTGCAGGTGGAATCGGAAGCGCGCAGTTCCTCAACAAGTGCTTCCATTCTGTTTTGCATGTGGGACATGATTCGTTCAACTGATGAAACCTATTTTCTCCCCCTTTTGCCGGACATTTTCTGGTGACGATTCTGCATTTCGTCCCAGATTAGCTCTCGTTCCCCCAGAGCTGCAGCATTTTCTTGAGTGATGCTATTACATTTTCCTTCCTCCTGACTCCAGAGGGACTGTTATGAGACGTGGTCACCTCGCTGGGGACTGGGGTTCGCGGGCCGCCGCATGTGTCGTCTGCCACAGGGGGACCTCGCTCGCTTCGCTAGCACTTGGTGAAGACAGTGTCCTCGCGCCATCAATTCGCCTACCTAATGGGGGGTTGCTGTACTGCGCGGGGGCTAAACAGTCACCTGTGTGCCTTTCGGCGTTCATGCCGCTGTCGCCCTGCTTTCATAGCCGTTGGATTTTGCACTCCGCGGAGAAAACCCGTCCTGTCACTTGGCGTTACTGAATCACTAATTTGTTTTGACTTTTTCTTCGCCTGATGTGTTTCACGTGGGCTGTTCACTTGTGCTCTAGTACAATACTGCTGAATTTTAGTCATATATATACGCTTATCCGTAGGTTCTCCCACATTCTGAATATCTGGTATAGCACGTCCAATGGTCCGATGAAATCGATTTGGAATTTATTGCATGTTCTGTTGGGCACGCAAGATGTATCTACCTTGTACTGGTCCTGAGGATCTGAGGCATTCACTTTAGTTCCTGTTTCTAAGATGCAATTCGTGTCATCAACAGAAAGAGCCATCTGCACGGCTTCATTGCAGATTTTGTTCTTTCTGTGCAATATCTTCCCCAGTTTCAGTAAACATGTGGAGTGCTTCAAATGGTCTTCAAAAGTTATATATCGTTATTTTTCTGTTCTCTTATATCCATACTTTTGCAGTGGCATTCGTTATTCATAATCGTTCCTCCATCATGCAGACTGTCCCTTGGATTTGAGTTGGCCCAACTACGGACTGATAGCTTCAGTGTGCTCGGACCAAAACGGACACTCAAAGTGCTGCCGCTACATCAACGCAGTTCTCGCGGTCTCATCCGCCATGTACGCAAACACAACGGGCACTCTCGGGGTCCCGGCTCAGTTTTCTGACGCCTGCATTGCCAACATCTCTGATACACTGGTGGCGAAGGGGATCCTGCCCACCGCCGCTTCGTTCTGTGGCCTCGGGATCAAAATCCAGGTGTCCTATCAGTGTGTCGGGATGACCACCATCCTTGAGATGTTGCAGTCTCCGAATTTCGGTGATGTTACGAGAAGCTGTGCAGCTATGCTTTCGGATGATTTCACTTGCAAGAGGTGCTTAAACTCTGGTCTGTCGTACCTCCGCCATCTTGTCGGGGAGCAAGATAATGTCACGCTGAATACCTGCCGTGATGCTGCTTTTGTTGCATTTGTGAGTCAGGGGAATGTATCTACCATTGATACGGCTGGTTGCTTTTTAGCGTTCAGGGGCTTAGTGCTCTTCAAGGTTTGCATATTTGATAAATCAACTTGCCTTCCTGTTCTGTAGAATGGCTAGTGTGTTTAAAAAATTGTAGGAAAAACTTCTTTTAGATTCTGTAACCTTATCTGTATTACCTATGGGTATAAATGACTTGTCTTTCAGTTAAGTGGATCATATAATTTAACCTTAAGAGACAAAGGTTGGCACCTCATAGAATCATTTCCTAGTTTTCCCCCATCGCTTGATGCTAGTACATTGCACAAATACAAATGATTGCTGTGGATATTGCTTCTGGTTCAAACAAGCTTATCATAACAAATGATTGCTCTGAATTCTATAAAGCAAGTCTACCCATGATAGTTTCCTGTATAAATATTCAACAATAGGTATCCATCTTAATCTAAACATCCATAGTAAGCATATATCAGTATCAATGTTACACTTAGCTCTTATTCTAATAGTTAAGCATGAGCATACTGCTCTTTTTTTTAGTTTTTGCATACGTTTTCATATTAAAAAAATCTATTTCCATATATTGGTTGTTAGATGAAACTATTTCTTTACATCTGCTTTTGTTATGCAAAACTATAGCTGTATTTACTGATTTGCTTCTTTAACAAGTTAGGTACTTATGTGTTTTAAAGTGTGTTATCTGAAAAGTATTTGTTTGTTGTGGTTCTGTAGTCTGTACCTTCTGACCTTGTCCAAGATGTTGAACTTCTCATCGTTGAATATATAATGCAGCGAACATCTCTGGACCGGCTCCAGCTGGACTTGTCATGCCAAATATTTCTCCTAGTCCACTTACGATGCAAGTTCCTGTAGCGCCACCCAAGCATCATCGCAGTTACAAGCTTGTTCTATTCCCAGCAATTGGAGCTTTGGTTACTGGAGTAGCAGTTCTACTAATGATAGTACTGATCTTCCTAATCCGTAGAAAGAATAAAGAACTCAAGAAGTTGGAAGGAAATAACCCTCTGGATGCATGGAGTTTTTCCTGTGTAAAGAAGGGCCAAGAAGGTAAGGATTTCCTGATTTTGTTTTTATTGTGGCATTGTAATTCTTTCATGAACGTCTGCTCATTTGAATGTCCATCCGTCTTGAATAATTTAATGAGGTTATATGGCATATGATACAAGATTTGGATACTAGCATACTACCATTTCTTTGTGGAATATGATTGATGTTAGATGACACAGAATTCATTTATGGCTATCGGTTTGTATGTGATAAGGGAAAGGAACCAAAATGAGAACTATAGCCTAAGGTAAACATGAACAAGTTAATATGTTTGGCTTCTTCCATGCTGTTCAAATTAAAAAAAAAAATCTACCATGTGCACAGTACACATCAATATCTTATGTTGGTATACATGGTGTCCCTTTTGTACTCGTTATCACAAGTTAACCAAAAACACCTATGAGGAACTAGGAACTTCTAATTTAAAAGTAAATATACACCCAAATTCAAGGCAAACAGGGCTGAACTTAGATGGGGGTGTACAGACTCCCATAAGCTGAGCTAGGTTCAGTTTTTTTCAGTCATTATCATGAAGCTATCAATAATATGGATAATCATGATGTTGTCTGAACTAGGATATACTATGATGGACTTCGTGCAATTTATTCAAAACCTTATCCTTATGGTTCAAAATAGGATAGATTGATGTCACAGGCTTTATCTTCAAATTAGTTAATAACAAAATCAGTTCAAGAACCATTTCAATTTATTTTCCTAACAGAATTCTTTTGCAGGCAATTCCACCATTTTTGGCAGATTTAGTTACAAAGAAATGAAGAAAGCAACAAGGAACTTCAGCACAGTGTTAGGAGGAGGTGAAATTGGTACAGTATTCAGAGGACAACTAAATGATGGATCTGTGGTTGCTATCAGACGCGTTGAATGTTCACCAAAACAAAGTCAACATGAATTTTGTAAAGAAATGGAATTTCTTGGGCGGTTGCATCATCGGCATCTTGTTGGACTAAAAGGTTTTTGTTCAACAAGATTTGAGAGGTTAATATCTGTCGTACTTAAATTCAAATATCCACCAGTTTTATGGTTCTTACAGTGTTCTGTAATCCAGGTTTCAGGTGTATGAATACATGGAAAATGGAAGCCTTCAAGATCACCTACATTGTAATATGTCATGTTTCGTTCTTATTCTTCTGATGATGCATCATTTGTTGAATTGTATGCTAAAAAGCATTTTGCTCTTTGCAGCGCCGAGTAAACACCTGCTACCATGGAAAAATAGGGTTCAAATTGCCATCGATGTTGCTAATGCTTTGGTGAGCTTGAGGAAATTTCTTTCTTTCTGCGGTAGTGAGACTTAATAGTTGTTCTTATAATTTTGTCAATGCACGCGAAGGCTAAATCACTATTTACCGTACTCCCTGTGGTGACTAAATATATGTTTAACTTTTTATGATGTTTGGTTGCAGGAGTACCTTCATTTTTATTGTGATCCTCCACTATACCATGGACACGTTAAGCCTAGCAATGTCTTCTTGGACAAGAATTACCTTGCGAAGGTAATTAATACAGAACTTCATCACAATTTACAATGCTATTCTGCACATCCCAACCGTTTGCATTTTAACAGCTTGCTGGTTGCGGTCTTGCGCACCACTCTAGTGGCAATACAACTCCCAGTCGCACCCCAGTAAATGTCAAGATCCAAGCAACTCCTGGTAAGGCACTCTTGTTTTCTAAATTCTGGTGCCTTTTGCTCTGTCAGTTTTCAGATGAAGGATGCTGAGATAGAGATGGTCCCTAGATTTTTCATGGCATTGTGATATTTTTTTAATCCCACAAATTAATTTCACAAGTACTGCACTCTGTACTAGTATCTCTAATGTATATAATCAAAATCTTTGAGCAGGCTACGTAGACCCTGAGTACACGGTGACCCAGGAGGTGACCCCGAAGAGCGACGTGTACAGCTACGGCGTGCTGTTGCTGGAGCTGGTGACGGGGAAGCCGGTGATCGAGGACGACAAGAGCCTGGTGGAGTGGTCCCGCGAGCTCATCGGCACGGACTACCGGCTGCACGAGCTGGTGGACCCGTCGGTGGCGGACGCGTTCGACCTGGACGAGCTGCAGGTGGTGGCGGACGTGATCCACTGGTGCACGCACCGCGACGGCGCCGCGCGGCCGTCCATGAAGCAGGTGCTCCGCATCCTGTACGAGCGCCTGGACCCGCTGTCCGGCCGGTTCGCGCGCGCCGTCGAGGGCGAGGAGGGGTACTACTACTGCCACGGCGGTGGCGGGCGGGTGAAGGGGAATAAGCAGGCGGGCGGCGACGCGGCGTGGCTGCCGTCGTCGAGCAGCACGTCCAGGTCGCACTGCAGCCGCAGCGTGCTGCTGGAGTGCAACTCGCCCGAGCCGGAGTCGTCCCCGGCCCACGGCAACGGCGCGTTCCTGGCCTGATGGTACTGGCCCGTCACCGTGCTGGTCCCTTTTTTTGGTCTGCACTGCGCTGGAGCTAGCGTTGCACTGCACCCATCGCTTGCGTCATGCGGTGCCAGCTGTGGATTTTTTAGGAGACTTTCGTGGCGGGATCAATCCATGCACCATTCATGGTGGTTCGTGATGACTGGCGAGTAGACTGACGGATTTCCTGGCTACGAGATCGGGAGGTCCTGCATGAGAGTCATGTGAAGCCAGAGGCAGAGACAGAGGGTGATGGGAGCAAAACTGTGCAAAAGAGGTGCCACGCGTGAGAGTGACCGACTTCTGTCTTTCGGTTCACTTCCCTAGGCGTTGGTGGTTGTTTTTCATTGATCACTGCATTGATGAGCTTCGGGAACATGGCTACGCATTCAAAGTCGTGATACAGGTTTCACTGAATACTCTTATGTTTTAGCTAGAGGGCGTGTTGGCCACTGCCCAGCTGTGTTCTGGTTACGGTGCCCAAGTTTCGTGCGAGATTTTTGGCTGCTGCTCCTTTTCACTGCTGTATCATGCTGTGATGTTTGATGGAGTTCTTTACAAATCACAACCGTGTCAAGTGTCATTGTGCTGCGCATTCATTATTGGTTGGAGACTGGAGTCACGAAAAACACGCCTTTGTTTTTTATTTTTAAAAAACTTTCGGCCTTTGTATTACTCATCAAAATCGCCTCAAACTCGTGAGGTCTTGTCCAAAAAAAAAAAAAAAAAAAAAAAAAAAAAAACTCGTGAGGTACACCATCCAAGAGGTTTTACACTCATTAGGAAATTTACAAGCAATAGCAGCTGAAGCGTGTGCTACATTAACATTCACGACGACAAAGACTATCAGCTTAACTGCACTTCAGTGATTACACCCGCTCATCGTGGACAGAAGATAATCATTGTTCTCCAAGCTTCCTTCACCAGAGACGCGTCCACTTCTAGAGTTATGTGCGCGATACACAAACTGGCCGCTTCCTGCACTACTCTCCCGGCTCCCGAGCGCACCACACGACTGTCATCGTCCATAATGACAAATCCCCAGCCACCCTTTTTACTCTCATCATCAAAAGCGCTATCGGTATTCAGTTTCAGAGTGCAAGCGTCTTCCACGCCCCTGCGGACCATCACCAGTGGATTCGTCCTTCACAACACCACCGACGATGTTGCCTTCTTATCTAGTTACAGGACTATATTATAATTTAGTCTTCCATAGAGGACCCTATGTAAAATAATTTCTTTAATTATATAATATAATATGTATGTTATAAAAAACAACGTTGGCATGACACTCTCCCTACAACCATGCATAAGCAGTGGCTTGCTCCCAACTCACCCATAGAGGAAAGCATCTTTCGATGTGATATAGGTTCTTCCACAGCCCAATCTGACGGTAAGCCAGACCACCGGATCAACCCAAATGGAAGAAAGAGAGAAAAACAATTGGTAATGCTATACTTAGGACGACCTAAGCATAGAACGGGTGGCGCAGTAATTGGGCCGACGCACCGTACGGCCCAGCAAACACCACCTCCCGGTCGTATTTGTCCACCGCGCATTGTGCGTTCCGCCCGACCTTATCCTCTCGCCTCGCATCAACTCTGCTCCCGTCGTCGTCGCCGACGGACCTCTCTCCCTCGCCGATGCAGCACCGGGACGAGCTCCAACGAGCTCCCAGCCGCCGCATCCTCCGCTCCCCGACATCATGGGAAGCCCTAGCCCACCTCCCCATCCTCCGCATCTATCTCTTCCCCCGCGCCCGCACTCTCCTCTCCATTCTCCTCCTCGACCTCTGCACCGACCTCCGACTCCAGGGCTCCCTCCTCCACCTCTCCTTCTCGCTTTCCGGGGATGGGGCCGCCGTCGCGCTCAGGGCCCCCTTCCCGAGGGTGCTTGTCGCCCCTTCCGCCCCCATCGAGTGTCGCACCGTCGCCGCCGCCGGTGACCACCTCGAGCTCCGCCTGCGCTCGTCCTGTCTGTCGACCATCCCGTCGTCGCCGCGCGCCTTTCCCCACGCGCATGCACAGCTACATTTCCTCCCTGCTATGAATAGCCACCGCATGCGAGTGAGTTTCCCAGAACCAGAGGCCATGCTTGCCCACTGTCAAGAATGCTAGCCACTAAAAAGAATGGCCAGCAGCGCATGCATGCAACCAAACCGGTAGGAGATTTTTCAAGTCCTTCGTACGCGCCGGATTTTCGATGGTCAGTCATTCCTTCTCAAAACTCTGGAATTTTTGTGTGTTTCAATTGTGAACTTCTGGTTGTTTCAGCACTTTTTCATGCGTTGTTTCTCGGGGTTTTCCGACGAGCTCATGCTTTTTCCTTCTCCAACTCAGGTTAGTGTGTTTCACTTTCGATTTCTGGTTGTTTCAGCACTTGTTCATGAGTTGTTTCTCGGGTTTTCTGGAGAACTCATGCTTTTCTTCTGCAACTCAGGTCGATGTGTTTCATTGGAGTCCGGTTTTTGTTTCACTGCGTTCTTGTTGTACGTTTCAGTAGTAGGCGTTTCTTGTTTTTGTATCTGCAACACTGATTGTGTTTGTTTCTACAACATTTTGTTTCTTGTTTCAATTTTCCCGTTTCAATATTTTGATTTGTTGTTTGTTTGCAAACTGCATTTTTGTTTTGTTTTCAACGTTAGAGGGCAGTCTTGTTGCATTTTCACCTCTTGTTTTAGTATTTCTTTTATTCTTACTTTTTTGTTTCATTTTCTGTTTTCTTTTTGTTTAAGACGAAGGGACGGCGATGTTGCGGGGGAAATTAGTTCATGTTTCAGTAGATTTTGTGTTTCATTTTTGTGTTTTTTTCCTAGGCGACGGCGGATGTTCTGCGGGGATCGGCCATGGAAGGAGAGCAAGGGCTGTGCAGGGGGGTCGCCGGTGGGGGCAGATGTGGGGTGGGCTCGTGCGATGGGGACAGGGACGGACGAGGCAGGAGGTGTGCGTGGGTCGCGACATGCTCGTGAGTTTCTTTTTCGTACCTCGGGTGGGCTGGGCCGTGGGCGTCCTATGCATAGGACGTCCTAGCGGCAGTGCGAACAATCTCTCAGTTGTGAGACATGTAGATGGATATGAGAACCATATGTTAACTAGCTTGTAGGAAACCTGGCAATTACATTCAAGAATGATGAACTATGTTGGGCCCAAAAGCATTATGGTCGTGCTTGGAAGGGAGGGGAGGGGTGCATATGACCCCCGATGCCCCCTGCTCCTATGCACTATACACAACTAATTAAAGTTTTTTTGTTAGATATCTGTGGATTGTTTTATGAACTTTTATAATTCATAAACTAATATACTTACTGATAGGGTTATGTTGATTTTTATGTTAGTCAACTTCTTATTGCAGCGGTGGCTGTCCAATCTGTGTGGACATTCGGGCTCCCAACTCTGAACATTGACATGATGCCTATAAGCAAAAAAAATCTTCTCGAAACCACTGGTTATTTCAGATGATCAAGTTTGGAGATTAGTAAACGGTTATTTGTTTTTTTTGTTTTTGGTTATATATCCATTTCAACCATTCAAAACTAATTTAAACCTTCCTGCCACACACAGATAGTTGGTACGACCCTATTTGGTGTAGGGAGCGTCATTCCTCCGTTGACAGTATGTCATGTTTCACATAGCACTGTGCCGAGTTTGAAGCCACTATAACAGAGCTTATATGAGAAACTGGGCTATCCTCGTGTGTAGGGTCAAGCTACACTATAGTTATGGGGGACACAAGCACCCCCCCACCCCACCCCCCAAAAAAAATGAACGACTTTGTTTGAAATTCCACCACATATGCACCCCTTATGAGACATTCTATGCATAATTTGCTCTAGTTTCAGCATTGCTCATGTGCATAACCTACTGAATTAGTGTTCCAAAATGAACATAGGCCCCATTCGGCTGCTCAAGTGTGGGTTGATTTCGGCCGAAGGTTGATGGGCTTTCAGCCTAACCGTTCGCCAAGTCTGCTCCAGCTGTTCATAGAGCATTTGTTAAGTGCTTTTGAATGTGTTGTATTGTATGTAAATGAACCTGCGTGTAGATCAATGGGCTGCCTGCTGGTGTTTGAATTTGAAATGCATTAAATGATGTATTTGGTGCCATTTTTCGAATAGGATTTAGTGTTCAATTGCTGCTCGGCTGATCCAAGGTGAGTAGGCTGATTTTGGGTACTATAGAAGTTGATCAAAATCAACCTAGATTCAGTCGAAATGTGACCAGCCAAACGTGGCCATATTCTCCCCCTTTTTAGGCCCGACGACATCGTTTTTCTAGCCCCAAGCATTGCAATGAGTCAAAATGATACATCGTCACCGCCCCTACCTCCGCATGTATCATTGTCAGGCAACTTAAAAAGCCAGTCTCGACTTATTTATTTATTTGGTTCATTATTATCGCGGGATTTTTGTTATTGTAAACACAAGTTTTAACATTATTTTGCTTAATGAAAAGCGCGCAACGGCGTGGTCTCGAAAAAAAGTTTTAACAATATTTGTATTTTTTTGAGAATTTTTAATTTTATTTTATATGTGAAATGGTAGAACATCATTTCTATAGTAAATAACATCGCGTCCACCATACACCCATGATTTAAACTTGATGAGAATATTGTGTTTTTTTTTAAAAAACACGTTATTTCTGTCACGTAAATAGACAACCAAATAAACCACGTTACAAAAAGCCCAAGTTGGGAGCTATACTTTTGGAAGGAACAAAAACCAATTTTTTTTCTTAAAAAGAAAGTTCCCTGAGCTGAGCACCGTGCACGGCTGCACTGCACCGGCGGCCGGGCGGACAAGCCCAGTCTGCGGCCGTGAGGCGCGCCATACGCCTCGCTGCCGTGGTTCTACCGTGCAACTGCAAGACAGGGCTTTATCTAAAAAAACTGCAAGACAGGGCCGATGCCGTGGTTCGTCGTCGTGGGCGACCATTCGCCACGCGGCACAGGAGTCCCCTTCCCGTCCCGTCCCATCCCATCCCATCCCATGCTTCGTTTTTTTTAGTTCCAAGCTGTAAACCAGAACGTGCACGCGCGCGTGGGCATGAATTAGCATGGACGACCCGACCCACCCGTATTGACTGTGAGGACACATGGTTTTTACCATAACCATTGTGTGGACCTTTGTGTGATGAGTGATTGTCAACATGCCAACACAAGGCGTGTGTGTGAGTCTTACTAACCGTGGCACGCGGCCGTGTCAAACAATGGTGTCTCTTGGCTCATGTTGTGCCGGGTGTCGAGCTCGGAGACGGTGGTCGACGGTCGGTGAAGATCAAGTAGGACGTGCCGTGCTGACGGACCGGGTGCGGTGAAGGGCGGACGTGAGGCTTGGATCGAGGACTGAGGACCGGGTGGCCGGCCGTGGTGGGCGGCGACAACTGGGACATCGACGAGCGCAAGTGTACACGGCGGGGGTGCGTATGGGCTACGCTACTCGCGGAGGGTTTGGTGGTTTCGCCTCAAAACCATCGGCGGCGGGTTTCCCGGTTTGCGCCTCAAAACCGGGGCGGAGGTCCCGATGCGGACGGACGACACGTGGCGGCATCGGGGAGATTGCTTGGAAGCAAGGCTACCGGTGAGGAGGCGCGGTGGCCGTCGGATCAAGTGAAGCCTGAGTTGGACCCTTATGCCCCTGGCTAAGTGGTGTGGCTCTTCATGTATCCAAGGGCAAAGAAGGAATGTAAAATAGTCATGCCCCTATAAATAAAGGATGATGGTCTCCCTTCCCCCTCACTCTTTCATTTTCGTTTTTCCCTTTCCATCTAGGGTTTTCTCCCTCTTAGTTTTCTTGAAAGAGAGGTCAAGAACTCAAAAATTCGTCCATGTATTTCTGAGATTTTTGGTTTGGGAATGGAGGCCCAAATCCTCCTCGTGCCCTCCGGGCTTCATCTCTTTTTGCTGTGATTTTCGTGGCCTATTTTTCTCTATTTTCGAGCTGTGCTTCGATCTGTTTTTGCCAAAGTTTTAGTTCGTCTTAGATGCTGATTTCTTGGGAATAGATTGGTGCTATAGTGAATTTTGCCTGTGCAAAATTTCAGCTCAAGAGCTGCTGCATCGAGAGAGATCCATCTGTTTTTTGATTCGCTCGGTACCCTGTTCTTGGCTGTTCGTTGTCTTCGATTCGTAGAACCCAAGCTACGAGGAACCAGCACCTACTGCAGCGCGTAGCGCTCCAGCCATATCTCAGCAGAAGACTTGTCTCCTGGATCGAGAGCAGATAGGCTAATTCCTCTGATTGCTTAGGTGCGGTTCGTTTCTCTCGCAGCCGACAAGTGCAGCACCTGTTTCTATTTCTTTTTGATCCAAAAGCTTGGTCTTTTCATCGAAGCGCAGCACCGTTCTTACCTGCCACTGCGTTGTGCTCGCATCGAGACAAACCAGTACACCGACCCTGGTCGGAAGTGACTGGCGCACAACCTTGCGGGACGGTGGCCGCTCCAAGCTGCAGTGCATGAATTTTATTTACTAATCAAGTGCCTCGCTTATCTTCCTGTCCAGCAGCTACGCAAGTTCTCCAATTCGTTTTTGCTCTGTAGCAAGTAGCTTGCTTTCTCGTAATTCAATTTGCCACCTTGATTTGTCCCTTTCAAGCTACAAGTACCAAAATATTTTCTTGAGATGGAAATCACGATGGTTTTTCTTCTTGCTGGATTCAGTCAAGCTCCTTTGCTTTACAGACTCAAGTTTGTGACCGAAAGCAAGTTAGATCTTTGCTGGCTCAGGTGGATGAACGAATTACTTGCAGATTTTCGGACGAATTTTCACTAGCATTGATTTCTCGATTTGCTCGCATCTTTGTTGTTTGTGCTCCGATTCGCATTCCGCTTGTTGCGTTGGGTTTCTAACACCCTAAAGAATTTATCTAGATACTCCCATCACCGGTTGGTGCGAGTATTTTAGATTTGGAGATTTTACTTCTTGGGGTTTGAATTTGGGGCAGTGGCCAAATATTTCACGAGAAATTTGAGGCTCCCATTCACCCCCCCCCTCTGGTCGCCTATTCCGGTCCTTCAGACTGCCGGAGGCCCGAGGGGCGTGGTGCTCCACCACCGGCGGACGGAGGTCGTCAAGGGCGGCATGATCAGCCGAACACGGACGCACGCACGCACGCGCGCGGCGTGCCCGCCCGGGCCGCCACCCGGGACCGTCCGTGCTCCCGTCCGTGTGCGGGCCGGGTCGGGAGGGTGACGCTGCGCGCGCCGTGGGCGCGCCGGCCCGCAGTTCCACCCACCTCGTCCGTCCACATGCCGGGAGCCACCGGACCGTCGGCGTGCGCCCTTGCCCTTGCCGTTGCCGCTGCCGCCCCCGGGCCCAGCGGCAACGAGTCGAGCTCCGTGGCCCCCGTACGGCGCGCGTGCCGTGGCGGCTGCCGGACGCGATGAAGTCACCGTCGTCAGATCGGGCGTGGCGATGCCCCGCCGGCAGACGCGACATGGGCTGACCTCAGGTGCCGCGCGTGCCGCGGTGCCTGCCGCCCAACTGAAATTGCTCAAACTTTGTTCAAACCGATGGTGAATCTATTGATTCTTTGTTCACTCGCTTTCAAACCATCGTGAACAAGATGAGGGCAAACAACCCTCAGATGCCCTATGACGATCATCAGAGAGCGCTTAAGCTTCTATATGCTCTAGATCGGAGGGTTTGGGAAGTGAAGGTCTCGGCGATCATCGAATCACCTGGCTATGAGACTCTCACTGTGGATGAGCTATTCAGTAAGCTCAAGTCCACCGAGATTGACCACCAGACGCAGGCGAGGATCAGAAATCCGTCTGTCCCTACCATGGCTTTGGTCTCAGGTACAGGAGGTTCAAGTTCTTTGACTAACCCCTCACGGTATGCGTTGCCTTGTCTTCCATAGTCTCGGCTACGAGAGGAGCAGATGGAGGCTCTTGGGGATGACGAGCTTGCCTTGGTGATTAGCCGGTTCTCACGGTTTCACAACAACCGTTTGAATCGCCGGCGTGGCATCACCAAGCAAGGATGCTTCAGATGTGGAGATCCCGACCACTACATCGCAAGCGCCCCCCCACCCCGACAAGAGCTCCTACAACAAGAACGACCACGGCAAGCGCAAAGATAAGCACGAGTCTTCCACGCCCAAGTACAAGTACAAGTACAAGGGAAGATTCGACAAGGAGGTGGTCAAGAAGAAGTTCCTGGAGAAGCAAGAGGCGAAGCAGCGAGCCTTCCTCGCATCCCTCAGCGATCTCGACGACGACTCCGACAGTGGCTCACCCCCAAGTGATGATGAGGCCGAGCAGAAGGTCGAGAACAAGTTCAACGGGCTGTGCTTCTTTGCTGACTCCAAGCTTGGAGGCTACTGCACCATGGCACTCGACGAGTCTACCCCAAGCATTGAGAAGAACGACGACACCGAGCCCGAGGTAGAACAAAATCTCGAGTCCCTTCTTCTTGAGGTTGATAACTTGACTACCACTTTGCTTAGTCAAGATGTTTTGCTTAAGCGTCCGCTCGTGAGAGAAAAGATTTCAAGGCTAAGTGGGAGCTTGCTGTCAAAGAGTTAGAGTCTGTTAGGGAGTCTGTGCACATCTCTGATGAGTCTGAGTGTGATGCTTGTGCCATTCATATGGCAAACCTAGCTGATGTGCAATCCAAGTATGTGGCTTTGGTAGATGAGCTTGATGAGGTTAAGGCTAAGTCTGTTTCTGTGAGTCCTTGCAAATCTTGTGATGAGTTGAAGTCTGAGCTAGGAGAGAAAATGACTAGAATTGCCATGCTAGAGAAAACTAGTCAAGTTTCTAGATGTGCTTGTTGTGAAGCTTTGGAACTAGAACTAGGCTCTTGTAGGCATGACAAGAAAAGGGCCGAAGAAGAAATCACAAATCTTCGGTCCATGCTCAGTTGGTTGTCTTGTAGTGAACCGCAGCTTGGCATGATGATGAGTCAGTTCAAGAGGGGAAGCGACACAACGGGTTTAGGCTTTGCTACGGGTGGGAAGGGTGAAAATGTTTTTGGTAAGGTTGGTGAACACGGTGGTATGAGTGCATCGAGAAATCCACCAAGCCTTCCACTACTCCCAAGTTGATCAAAATCACTCCACCTCAGCCTAACAAGCCCAATGTGAAAGATGGTGTGTTTGAGGAACCTCCCAAAGCTTCACCTCCAAAGCAAGTGTGGACTCCAAAACTAAACCACCTAAGGAACCCACTTGACACACTTCCCGACATCTCTATTAAACCCCCTCCAAAGAACAAGCAAACCCAAAGAGTGACCCATACCCATGAGAGAGTGAGTCAACCACCACCCAAGAGAGAGGTGTATCACTGTGATTATTGTCACCATGATGGTCACTTGTTTGAGTTCTGCTTTCGGAGGAAGAGAGATGAGCGGCATGAGTATGAGCTTTTCCATAACTCTACTCATGGTGTGTTTGCTCCACGTTTCCAGAGGCACGGTGCTAGGCCAAGAGGTGCAACACCTCAAGGACCTAGGCCTCAAGGTGTGAGACCACGAGGTGGTCGTGCCGGCGGGGTTCGGGTTTTGCTTATGACCTTGGATCTCGTGACCGTGGCTTTCAGTCTTACAGGTTGAGCGGACCACGTTTTTCTCGTCGTGGTGATCGCTCTACTCATATGGGACATGGCATGCATGATGCTTTTGCTAACACTTCTCGTGGGCGAATGAGTCAACACTGGTTTTCTCCTCAGTTTACTAACCCCAGTGTTGGATCATTTGCTCATCCCATGTCTCGCTATTGATGCAGGATGAAGGGCTGGAGAACACGTGGCTAGTTGATTCCGGTTGCTCTCGACACATGACCGGGAACTCAAAATGGTTCTCCAGCCTCACCCAAATGAAGTGTAGTGAATACATTACATTACATTACATTTGGGGATAACAGCAAGGGTAAAGTGCTTTCACGTGGGTCCATCCGTCTGAATGAGAACTTTGTGCTTAAGGATGTGGCCTTGGTTTCAAATTTGCACTTCAATCGCTTTCGTTTCTCGGCTTCTTGATGACGGTTTTGAGGTTCGGTTTAAGCCAAGACTTTGTCGTGTTCTTGATGCTCGGGAAAACCACGTTTGCAAGATTGTGCCTTTCGGGAAAGTGTTTCGTGCTGATTTTTCTCGCTCATTTGGTCTTTCCATTGTTTGATGGCAAACTCCTCCTCGAGCTCGGAAGTGGCACCGCAGACTTGGTCACTTGAGTTTTGACTTGCTTGCAAGATTGAGCTCACTTGATCTAATTCGGGGTTTGCCCAAGCTCAAGTTTGAGAAGGATCTTGTTTGTCATCCGTGCCGTCACGGGAAGATGATTGCAGCTTCTCATCCTCCCGTGAACCAAGTGATGACCAAGGGGCCCGGCGAGCTTTTACATATGGACACTGTAGGTCCAGCTCGGGTCCGGTCAGATGGTGGAAAGTGGTACGTGTTGGTCGTGGTTGATGACTTTTCTCGCTATTCATGGGTCTTTTTCATGGAGAGCAAGGATGAGGTTTTTACTCATGTTCATGACTTGATCTTAAGGTTGCAAAATGAGTTACCAAAGCATGCCATGCGAGCTATTCGCAGTGACAATGGCACTGAATTCAAGAATACTCATTTTGAGACCTTTTGCTCATCCATTGGTCTTGAACATCAGTTTTCCTCGCCGTATGTCCCACAACAAAATGGGATTGTTGAACGCAAGAATCGGACCCTTGTTGAGATGGCCAGGACGATGCTTGATGAGCATAGGACTCCTAGGCGCTATTGGGCCGAAGCGATCAACACGGCTTGTTATGTTTCAAATCGCATCTTCCTTCGAGCCTTTACGAAGAAGACTTCTTATGAGTTGCGGTTTGACCGCTTGCCCAAAGTGAGCCATTTTCGAGTGTTTGGCTGCAAGTGCTTTATCTTGAAGAAGAGAAACTTAGACAAGTTTGAATCAAGATCTTCTGACGGGATTTTTCTTGGTTATGCATCTCATTCTCATGCATATCGAGTACTTAACCTTGAAACTAACCGTGTCATGGAGACTTGTGATGTCACCTTCGACGAGACCGCACCTTGTTCTTCTCCTGTCTTTGAAAGTGCAGGTGATGAGGAGATGAACAAGAGCATTTTTGTGGAGAAGGAGCAGGACGATGCCGATTGGGGTGATCCCGAGCTGACTCCACCGGCTGCCCCAGTTGACCCTGCGACGACTACTTCGGTTGACGGCCCCACTACTACATCCTCCACCACATGGGGGCCGTACGACCAGGCTCCTCAGCTTGTTCCAGCTGCACCTGAGGGAGCTCCAGCTGCTGTTGAGGGGGAGGCGTCTTCATCAAGGGAAGCACCACGACACATTCAGCATCGCCATCCTCCTTCAACCATGATCGGTAACATAAATGAGCGGGTCACTCGCAACAGATCTTATGAGATTTCGCACTTTGCACATTCAGCTTTTGTTGCAAATTTCGAACCTAAAGAAGTGGTTGAGGCATTAACTGATCCAGATTGGGTAAATTCCATGCATGAGGAGCTTGAGAACTTTGAGAGAAACCAAGTGTGGGTTTTAGTCCCACCTCCACCTCAGTGTCATCCCATAGGAACCAAGTGGGTGTTCAAGAACAAACAGAGTGAGGATGGGGTTGTGGTGAGAAACAAGGCTAGGTTGGTTGCTCAGAGGGTACCGTCAGAAAGAGGGGATAGATTATGAGGAAACCTTTGCACCTGTTGCCCGTTTAGAAGCCATTAGGATCTTCCTAGCCTATGCAGCTTCGAAAGGGTTCAAGCTGTATCAAATGGATGTAAAGAGTGCTTTTTACGAATGGGTACATCGATGAGGAGGTGTATGTGAGGCAACCCCCAGGTTTTGAAAATCCCAAGCATCCCGACCATGTCTTTAAACTCCACAAAGCCCTATATGGTCTCAAACAAGCCCCAAGAGCGTGGTATGAGCGACTGAAGTCCTTTTTGCTGGGCAAGGGTTTTACCATGGGGTCGGTTGACAAAGCCTTGTTTCTCCTCAAGCATGGCAGTGACACTCTCTTGGTGCAGATTTATGTCGATGACATCATTTTTGGTGGTTCGTCACATGCTCTTGTTGCAAAGTTTTCAAATATGATGAGCAGGGAGTTCGAGATGAGCATGATGGGCGAGCTGACGTTCTTTCTCGGTTTGCAAATCAAGCAAACCCGAGAAGGGACATTTGTACATCAAGGCAAGTACACAAAGGATCTTCTGAAGCGCTTCGACATGGGTGATGCCAAGCCACTTCAAACTCCCATGTCGACCACAACTATTTTGGACGCCGATCTAGAAGGAGAAGTCGTGGACCAGAAGGAGTACCGCAGCATGATCGGGTCGTTGTTGTACCTGACGGCGACGAGGCCCGACATCCAGTTTGCCGTCTGCCTTTGCGCACGCTTCCAGTCTTCACCGCGCACTTCACATCGGCGAAGGCGTCAAACGCATCTTACGGTACTTACGCTTCACTCCCGAGCTTGGCCTATGGTACTCAACTTCTTCATCTCTTTCTCTTTCGGGTTATTCTGATGCTGATTATGCGGGTGATCGAATTAAGAGGAAGTCCACTTCGGGAACTTGTGAGTTTTTGGGTTCGTCGTTGATCTCTTGGTCGTCTCGCAAACAGTCTTCTATTTCCCAATCCACGTGTGAGGCTGAGTATGTCGCTGCTGCTGCGTGTTGTTCTCAGTTGCTTTGGGTGGTTGCTACCTTGAGAGACTATGGGTTGAACTTTAGGAAAGTGCCTCTTTTCAGTGACAGCACTAGTGCCATTAGCGTTGCTAAAAACCCAGTACTCCACTCAAAAACCAAGCACATTGAGATCCGATATCACTTCTTGAGAGACCACCAAGAGAAAGGAGACATAGACCTTGCCTGTGCGAACCCATGAACAGCTTGCGGATATCTTCACAAAGCCCCTCGACCAAACCCGGTTTGCCCACTTGAGAGCGGAGTTGGGCATTTGCTATCCTTTTTAGAGGGGTAGCTGTATTTTGATGTATAGTATGATCTTTGGCTTTAGTCTTTGCTTTTGTTTCTTTGGCTTTACATGTGTATCATATTGCATATCATCATGTATCATATTACCTTTATTGAGCTTCATGACTATAGCAGTTTTTGATTACATTCATGCTCTTGCTAGTATGTCTTGTGTATGTCACTTGGAGCTTGCGGCTTAGGCTTCTTCTGATCACTTGTTACATGTTATGAGCTAAGCCTGTTTTCTAAATATGAACCTGCTTAAATCTTGATGCAACTCAAAAAATGTTCACCTTTGAGATGGCAACTAGCATGTGTAGGTTTTGTGAGAACCTTGTTGCTTTCATATGTATGCTTGAGTTGCTATGTCTCATGTTTCTTGAGTCATTCACTTAGCTCGGATCTCTTGATAATCTTGTGCTAAAACTTGATGTCTAAGCTAAGAAATGATAAAAAATTTTGAGTTGGATCTTTTCTGTCCCATGGCAATGTCACGAGATTGCTTCTCATTCATTCGAGTGAGATGAACTTGGGCATTGTAGTGCTAGTCCACAACCACTCGTGACGAGACAGCTTCCCACTTGCACTAAGGGATGAACTCGGCGTGGTTGAAAAACATGATAAAAACAATCTTTTTGGCGGACGTTTTTGATCCTCTCGTATACACATGTCTAAATGAAACCTTGTTAACTACCGTTTTAACTCGATCAATGTTGTAGTTACAAGTGTTGTTAAGTGTATCTTTGAGACATGATGTGTGACCGTTATATGGGGTAGTTCACTCTTGTATACATGTGTTAGCACTTGTTTGATCTCCTGCTTATATGTGCTAGGTGCTATTCTTTTTGGTGAACACCTTTTATAAAATGCCCAACACCTGATCAAATGCTTATGTTTCATACTCCGTACCACTTGATCAGCTTGAGCATTGGTTTTGTTTTGTGCCATTTGCTATACACTTGCCATACTTGCTAGATCATCCATGTACTTAAATTGCTATACTTGTGAAGCTCTGTCATTTTGCATTTCTTTCATGGCATGATTTGAGAGGGAGTTGCAGTCTCTTTTGATCCAATCTTGATAAGTGCATGTGCCAACAAGGGGGAGAAACATCCACAAATCCAGAGAGTTCATTTGTGAGTATGCATTTGTCAAGGGGGAGTTGCACTCCGGTTTGAGCTGTTTTTGCTAGATGTGTTGAGTCGTTGCCTCTTCTTGAGGGTCAAGCCGTTCTTCAGGTTTTCTTTGCCTTGCTAGTGGTGTTGAGCCTTTTACCTCTTCTTGAGGGCTAGCTTTGGTTTTCTTGGTCGCGTCGAGCAGTTGCCCATGTCTTTGGGGACCAAGTTGTGACTTTTCTTTGCTCATTGCAAATGACCTGTTTTCTGCTTTTCTTTGGCTCTTGGTCATTTGGATGGGTTGTCTCTGGTTTGTGTTGGTGTTGACAATGCACTCATCAAGGGGGAGATTGAGGACACATGGTTTTTACCATAACCATTGTGTGGACCTTTGTGTGATGAGTGATTGTCAACATGCCAACACAAGGCGTGTGTGTGTGAGTCTTACTAACCGTGGCACGCGGCTTCGTGTCAAACAATGGTGTCTCTTGGCTCATGTTGTCTGCAGGTGTCGAGCTCGGAGACGGTGGTCGACGGTCGGTGAAGATCAAGTAGGGCGTGCCGTGCTGACGGACCGGGTGCGGTGAAGGGCGGACGTGAGGCTTGGATCGAGGGACCTGAGGACCGGGTGGCCAGCCGTGGTGGCTGACAGCTGGAACATCGACGAGCGCAAGTGTACACGGCGGGGGATGCGTATGGGCTACGCTACTCGCGGAGGGTTTGGTGGTTTCGCCTCAAAACCATCGGCGGCGGGTTTCCCTGGTTTGCGCCTCAAAACCGGGGGCGGAGGTCCCGATGCGGACGGACGACACGTGGCGGCATCGGGGAGATTGCTTGGAAGCAAGGCTACCGGTGAGGAGGCGCGGTGGCCGTCGGATCAAGTGAAGCCTGAGTTGGACCCTTATGCCCCTGGCTAAGTGGTGTGGCTCTTCATGTATCCAAGGGCAAAGAAGGAATGTAAAATAGTCATGCCCCTATAAATAAAGGATGAGGGTCTCCCTTCCCCCTCACCTCTTTCATTTTCGTTTTTCCCTTTCCATCTAGGGTTTTCTCCCTCTTAGTGTTCTTGAAAGAGAGGTCCAAGAACTCAAAAATTCGTCCATGTATTTCTGAGATTTTTGGTTTGGGAATGGAGGCCCAAATCCTCCTCGTGCCCTCCGGGCTTCATCTCTTTTTGCTGTGATTTTCGTGGCCTATTTTTCTCTATTTTCGAGCTGTGCTTCGATCTGTTTTTGCCAAAGTTTTAGTTCGTCTTAGATGCTGATTTCTTGGGAATAGATTGGTGCTATAGTGAATTTTGCACGTGCAAAATTTCAGCTCAAGAGCTGCTGCATCGAGAGAGATCCATCTGTTTTTTTGATTCGCTCGGTACCCTGTTCTTGGCTGTTCGTTGTCTTCGATTCGTAGAACCCAAGCTACGAGGAACCAGCACCTACTGCAGCGCGTAGCGCTCCAGCCATATCTCAGCAGAAGACTTGTCTCCTGGATCGAGAGCAGATAGGCTAATTCCTCTGATTGCTTAGGTGCGGTTCGTTTCTCTCGCAGCCGACAAGTGCAGCACCTGTTTCTATTTCTTTTTGATCCAAAAGCTTGGTCTTTTCATCGAAGCGCAGCACCGTTCTTACCTGCCACTGCGTTGTGCTCTGCATCGAGACAAACCAGTACACCGACCCTGGTCGGAAGTGACTGGCGCACAACCTTGCAGGACGGTGGCCGCTCCAAGCTGCAGTGCATGAATTTTATTTACTAATCAAGTGCCTCGCTTATCTTCCTGTCCAGCAGCTACGCAAGTTCTCCAATTCGTTTTTGCTCTGTAGCAAGTAGCTTGCTTTCTCGTAATTCAATTTGCCACCTTGATTTGTCCCTTTCAAGCTACAGTACCAAAATATTTTCTTGAGATGGAAATCACGATGGTTTTTCTTCTTGCTGGATTCAGTCAAGCTCCTTTGCTTTACAGACTCAAGCAGTGACCGAAAGCAAGTTAGATCTTTGCTGGCTCAGGTGGATGAACGAATTACTTGCAGATTTTCGGACGAATTTTCACTAGCATTGATTTCTCGATTTGCTCGCATCTTTGTTGTTTGTGCTCCGATTCGCATTCCGCTTGTTGCGTTGGGTTTCTAACACCCTAAAGAATTTATCTAGATACTCCCATCACCGGTTGGTGCGAGTATTTTAGATTTGGAGATTTTACTTCTTGGGGTTTGAATTTGGGACAGTGGCCAAATATTTCACGAGAAATTTGAGGCTCCCATTCACCCCCCCCTCTGGTCGCCTATTCCGGTCCTTCAGACTGCCGGAGGCCCGAGGGGCGTGGTGCTCCACCACCGGCGGACGGAGGTCGTCAAGGGCGGCATGATCAGCCGAACACGGACGCACGCACGCACGCGCGCGGCGTGCCTGCCTGGCTGCCACCCCGGGACCGTCCCGTGCTCCCGTCCGTGTGCGGGCCGGGTCGGGAGGGGTGACGCCTGCGCGCGCCGTGGGGCGCACCAGCCGCAGTTCCACCCACCTCGTCCGTCCACATGCCAGGAGCCACCAGACCGTCGGCGTGCGCCCTTGCCCTTGCCGTTGCCGCTGCCGCCCCCGGGCCCCGGCAACGAGTCGGCTCCGTGGCCCTGTACCCGGCGCGCGTGCCCGTGGCGGCTGCCGGACGCGATGAAGTCACCGTCGTCGAGATCGGGCGTGGCGATGCCCCGCCGGCAGACGCGACATGGGCTGACCTCAGGTGCCGCGCGTGCCGCGGTGCCTGCCGCCCAACTGAAATTGCCAGGAACTGTGGCGTTTTCCCCGCGAGTTTTTCTACCGCCATGGAATCGAATCAAAAGTAATTCTCCGGGACTGTGTGCGTGATTATCATTATCAGGAGGAGTGGAGACCCGACTGGATCGCGATCACGTGTCCCAAGAATGCCTAGATCGATCGGTCGTCCGGCAAGCAAGCCAGGCAGAGAGGCCAGAGGCAGATCGGCGAAGGATCTAATTCTCGTTTCTCAGTGAGAGTGAGAGTGAGAGCCGGACGCGGCGGCCCATTTCATTTGTTTAGGGCATGTACAGCCCACAGACAAGTGTCTGTCTATAAGTTTTTGAAAACCGTGCATAGACACCTAAACAGAGAGATCATACAATCATTGTCTATTTGCCTGTCTATAAGCTCTTTAATGCTTCTGCATAACTAGGATCAAGTATAAATATGATTTCTATATATCATTGTATGGCTAGTTTATCACTATATACGGAGTACCAACGTTCTACAAGCACATACAGTTTGGGTTCAAATAGAGCCCACGTATTTTTTATGAAAAAACAAACACAAAGATTGATGCATCTCGTCGATCTTATCCATTCCCCTGTATAGCTGGGAGCCTGGAAGGAGTAACGATGGCGGAGAGTTGGAGCAAACAGAGCCGCCCAATCGAGCGAATCGAACGGCGCGGTCCGATCCTGCGGCGACCCGCACGCTAGGTCAGTGGCGGAGCTACAGGGTATGCCAGGTATGCCCCGGCATACCCTGTCCGTCCGGTGAGTAACAAGTATAAGATACATGTATTTCAAATAAAAAAGATAAAGAAATCGGTTTTATCACCAATCACGCCTCCATGACGGAAAAGCGGGAAGTCACAAGGCCCAGGTGCGGCCCATGCAGCAAGGCTTTTCCCAGACCTCAGTATACGTGCGTCGTGCGTTTCCTATAATCTCTATCCGTCGATCGTTTTTTTTTTTTTTTGACAACACTATCCGTCGATCGTTGCTGCTGAGTTAAACTCGCCGCCGCCCTGACGTTGACGTTGATGGTCGACGCCCGTCCATCGGTGCAGGTGACCCCTCTCTGGCCTCTGCCCTCTGCCCTGCTGCCCTCCGATCAATCTCTTGTCTACCGTTTGTAGTTTGCACGGCCGGGCAGTCACGGAGGCTTGCCGTTTCGATGTTTCTCTTAGGTAACATAACTAAAATCCAAACTTCTAGCCTTCATCTTTTAGATGATTGACTTTTAATTAGCATTATGCATACTCTTTTATGGTTTTTTGAAGAATCATACTCTTTTATGGTACATTTTAATTGTAAATATCGCTATTAAATTATTTATTTTGTATTTATCAACTTAATCCATGAATCTAAGCCTTACCGTGTTACTTAGTGCATATGTATATACTGAATCACGTTGTCAATTTTCAAATTTCTAACGAATTTTTAAAATTGATTTATCGAATCAAATATGAAAATTTTTATGTTGCATACCCTAATCTAAAATCCTAGATTCGCCACTGCGCTAGGTGAGCTGCTGCAGCTTCCCATGCGCGAGGTAGGCAAGCTGCGTCTCCAGCAGCCATGAGAACTATGGCTCCGGTGGCCCGCACGGCGGCGGCGCGAAGTGCATCAGCAGTGAGGGTTCAGGGCCTTGCCCCTCCCCGCGGACCCCGCCTGGAACATCAGATTTGGCGCGCCGAGTACTGGATCAGGTAACGCCGGCGACAACTCGCAGCGGATGGTACAGCGCGAGGCGCAGTGTCGATTTAGCTTTGGAGCACGAGCCGAGGTCGTCGTCTGGTGAGACGACGAGCAAGCCCTGTCTCTAGCTAATCAGGGACTTTTTTGAAAAAAATACATCACATAGGCGGGTTAAATCGCCGCGCTGTACGTGCCCTTAGGGATCAGTGCCGGTGGGGCGGCGTAGGCGACCGGGAACATCGCATCGCATCGCATCGGTGGAATCCACAAGTCAATGCTTGCACGTAGGGATTCCTTCACGGCTCCCGATGCGGCCGCACGCGGTCTGCGCAGCTCCACGGTTCGCGCCCCCGGTCCCGGGCCGTTGAGAACGGTCGCCCGCTGCGGCGTTGCACTAGAAATCCGTACCACGGCCACGGCCACGGCTCGCTCGATCTACCTCGGGTTGCATCTTGCATGAGGAGCCCTTGCCGAGTGGTAACTGGTGTCCGATCGTCGAATCCCAATAGCAGTGCAGCACACTGCAGACTGTACTCTGCACGAACGCGTCCGGAAAGCTAAGCCGGTTGTGCTTAAGCAGCTAAGCTGAGGCTCGACGGACGGAACGGCGTACTGAATCGGCGGTAGAACGATACGTGCCCGTGGCACACTTTCGCGTCACCGGAAAGTGCAAGGGGACAAAATGGTCTTAAGGACGGCACTAATCGGCCGCCGGGATCAGATAAGGCCGAACCCCAACCGAACTGCACTGGACGGGTGGATTTGAAATGGTCCAATCCGGTGTTCCGGGGGACGTTTCATAATCAGCCAGCCACCAACTACCTGGGCTGTTAAACAAACAAGCAATTCCTGTAGCCGCCGGGCAGGCAAGCAAGTTAACCCCTTCAATCCGCACCGGGCTCCTCCAAAGAACGCCCGCGCACGTCGCCACAAAAAATTGGGACCGTTCGATGTCAACGCATGCGGTCCAGCAGGTGGCACGGTCCTGTTGGGTGGCGCAAGAATCACCTCTTGTTGGATTCTTCCTACCAGCTCCTTCTCATGATGTCTAGATTCTTTGTTGGATTCTCGTGGATTTTTACTCTACTTTTGTGGATTCTCGGCTTCTACGATTCTTGAATTCACTGCGGTGAAAATATCTTTGATCCCCGCTGCTTCACTCGAAAGAAAAAAAAATCGCGTCCTTTCTCGTCGCCCCCTTCCGCCTCGTCCGTGCGGGGCGACGCGCGGCGTGCGAGGGCGGCGCGGCACAGCCAGGGCAGCACCCCTTCCCTTCCTCTCTCCCGGACGCGGCGATCTAGGGTTTCGCGACGGCGGTGCCGCGAGCTCGGCGTGGCGGCGGCGGCGCGGGGCAGTGCCGCGCGGGCGAGCTGCCGGCGCGGCCGCGGCACGGCGGCGCGGCACGGCCCGGCCAGCGCCCCTTCCCTTCCTCTCTCCCGGACAGGTGGCGATCTAGGTGTGGGGCCACGGACGCGGGGTGGCGGCGTGGTCACAGTGGCCGACGACGCAGCGATGTGGGTGCGGCCAGCCCCCTTCCCGAGCGGTGAGCTCCTTCGCTGCAGTCCCCTCTGCTCCTTTCGATTTTTGCCCGTATCCCAGTTGAGGCAAGAACATCCCTCTCCCCTGCTCTGTTCTGTTTCCCTCTTCTGATCCCTCTTCTGATCTGTGGTAGAGATTGAAGGATTCAGTAGGAAAAGCTAGGAAAAGCTAGGTGCGTTCCATTAATCTCTATCCCATCTTTCCATTTATTATATGCTGATGAGTATATGAATAGATCAGTCCGTTTCGTTACAACGCGAACACATATCGGTGGCACTATGAGTGCATTTATTTTATTATTGCCAGCGACATGAATTGCTACAGATTATGCTATTTCTCACCGCATGCAGTTGTGCCTATCTATGAAAGATCAAATGATGCCATTTTGTTATTGCAAAACTTATCTCCCTGTACGAGCCCTGCAACGTCATGATGGGATCACAATGACCCCATCATATGTTTTTCCCCTGCTAAGCTTGGTTGTATATTGCTATCTTTACATTGATATAAGAAATAGTACATCCATGGTACCATTACATTTTCTCTTTCAATTATGCTGATTATATTTCTCTTTGTGGTTTACTTTGGCAGACATACAAAATTGCAAATGCTGCAGATTTTGGCCCTTCCTTGGTCAGCCATAGAAATATGGTTACCTTCTTCTGGGTTGCGACCTTGCCCCGGCTGCGGCACCTCAGCTCGTCCTAACCAAGCCAAGGTCAGCGCTATCCTCGTCCTATTCTTCTCTTGGCAGTCCACCACAACTTTATTTTTTGCCATTATGTACAGTGTGGCTTTATAGTTGTTGCTTAGATTTTCTTTTATGATGCTCATACATTGCCGTAGACGATGGACTACATTGTTGTTTTCACTAATCGATGACAACCTTCCTCAGGACATATTTACTTGAGCGTAGTTGTCCTATAACTGATTTCCTACTCTTCTGCGTAGATAAGGTCTTTGCCCATTTCTTTTTATAGCTTCCAGTTTGAATGTGTATTCCCCTTACATGTCAGCACATAGGAAATTGTGATGTATTGATTAATGGTTAGTTTAACTAACCAAAATTTGGATTTCAGGTCTATTCAACATAAAAATTTGGTCCACAGTGGGCAATGCATCATATAATCCCTCAGGTTATTTATCTACTGTCTCAGTACCTTCTATTTCCAGGTTTTTTAAAAACTTATATTTCCTACAACTGTGCATAATATAATGCTTGACTAATGGTTATTTTGATAGCATTCTGAAGATATATTCAAGTAAAACAGTCTGATCTTATACAGACACATTGTTGTTACAGAATAAGGTCCTTCAGTTTTTTTTCCAATGATCTATGTATTTCATTTACTCTTCTATCATTTGTCAGCTCAACCAAACAATTCGCTAAAATTGTGCAAGTTGTCTCTTCTCGATGCAGAATCTGCAGAAACCATGTACAAGACTATTGAGTGAAGAGTAATTATTTGTTGCATGCCATGATGAGAGATAAAGATAAAGCACTCAGTATCCAGTTCATTCCAATAGAGTGAGATTGCCAATCATGCAGGTACCTTGCATTTGCTTTAATGATTGAATAAGTTTTAGTTGCTTAGTCTCAAAAAGGAAGAGTCAGTACCTCTGATGGCCTCTTAATACCTGAAGTGTATTATTTATGTACTTTCATTTATTCTTATAGCGGCTATAATTCTATTAGGCCTTTAAAGTATTTACCTCTCATAATTTGAAGCTGGCTTCCGACAAATAGTTAGAGTGGTTTTTAATCATTTTGGGCTGATCCCATACTGTATATACATTAAATCTCTATTCTTTTACAATAAACCTGTTACTCCAACCTATAGTCATAGGATCTGTAGCTCTTGAACATTCTTGTGTGTGATGGTACCGAGAGTTCCCATTGACCTTTAATATGCAAATGCTACTAAAATGGTATGTGTATGCCACTGGCATTGCTCTCATTCTAGGCTTAAGATGAATTACTGCTGATCCTATTCAAGGACAACAGTATGTGTATGTCACTAAAATGGGTCTCCTTCTACACTAAAGATGAATTACCACTGATCCTGTGCAGCAGCAATAGTGCTTCCTCTTCCTTCACATAGAGCTTTGCTTTTTTTTTTCTTTTGGATGATTTGTATTCAGGTTTGTCTTATGTTGTCACTGCATTTTTTTTAAAGGTGCTAAGCAGACGGGGCTTCTCATCCTGTGTCCGTCCAAAGTACGTGGGAGATCATCAAATGTACTTGGGAGACAGATGGAAAGGTCTGCTTGGCATGGTATGTCCCTGGCGAACATGTATATTGATCAGTCCGTCCTTAGACGCACATGTTTTAAACTCTGATAAATATGATACAACTGTATACAAAACAATTCAGCCATGTAAGCACACCACGGTTCGTTACAGTTTGTTCTAACTGCTCGATCTGGTATTCACACCTTTTACTTGATTGTTAGTTTATTTCATCATTTTACAATATGGATGGTTAGCGTCTTTCATGGTTAGGAAATACAAACTTCCTTTCGTATGTACCTTTTGCTGCTTGGTGAAATAGAAAAGGCATCTCTTCCTCCTATTTACCATAATGGGCTCGGTCTTCTATGACCTCTTGGGTTTTTTGCCCAATTTCTAAACAACCTCTTGCTGTTAGGTTCGATCCTGCTAGCTGAAAGATGAGTTCATGCACCCATGCCATCCATTGATGGTTTAGTGAGATGGGATACAAATATTCTATGTTTTAGGATGTTGTGCTGCTATTAGTACAGTTTAGGACTCATCTTTGGTCTCTCATTGAATAGATTAATCAGAGCAAATTGTCTCATTAACTCTTGGTCTCTACTTGCAACATAATTATAAGATGAAACTATTGTAAGATGATTGAAACAACCATTTGAAATCTAATTCTGTTTTCTTGCGTTCATGCCGTCCATGTGTGACATCAGCTTGTCCTTCACAATATGGATCCAATTTACAAAGTGGTGGCCTTCTTATTACTGCATAATTAATTTCACTTTCACTCCTGGACTGAGCATGCACACCTTTCCTGATATTTACCTATTATTAGTGATCATGTTGCTGATCTCGAAAACATATTGGTTCACTCAAATTGCAAAACCAATGGTCTTACCGATTTGGATATGCAAAAAATACAATGTCCCTTTCCTCATATGCAATTCCTTCAGCCTGTGTTCAATTTTTGTCCCCGAATATTGGATGCACCCAATTTCTTGTTAGATCATTATGGTGCGCTTGCAGCTGGTGCAACTCATGTTCCTGGGCCATGCCATTCCAGGTTCTCCAATTTGATGTACACCTCTTTTTTGCAGCTTGTTAATTTTCCTAGATATTTGTAGAATGTGGATTATGGTGATACATCCTGCTAACAGCTAATCCCACCGTACAATCCTTGCTGCTAAATAGATCTGCATTATCATGGTTTATGAATAACTTCGACTATTCATTGTACCCTTGCAGGTCTTGGTTCCTGGGCTGCCAAAAAATGGTAGCATTTTGGTTTGCTTTGTTTTTACTCCTAATTTTGAAGCCCTACTATACAGAGGTACCAGCTTTCAATTTCCCATTGCCAATTATCATTCCCTCTGCTGACCCAGCTTTGGTGATGTCATGAACTAGAGCCACGGATGTGTAAATCTCTATGCTAGGTATAGTTTGTTTTAGATTTAATATACAATGACTCCTCTATAAAGAAAAATAAAATAAGGCTTCTGTACCCTGTGCAGCAGTTACTGTAAAATAGCATTCCTCTTCTCTTCCTTTTATCATTTCTCCATAGGTAATAACCTACAAGTAGCCATTCTCCTACAAAATTTTATTATGAACTGTCATCTACATTTTTGCCCTGCCTTTGATTGATCCTTGTTGGGAGCTCAGAAAATAATTAGTGATTTTCGACCTACATGTTCTGTTACAATTTATAGTTAAACTGAAACAATATAGAAACTACAAGCAAAGAAAGCTTAGTCTTGTTCTATATATGACATCCCTTCTATAGTTTTATTTTCATGCCAAGGTTCCATCCTCTCTACATTAGTTTGCTTGTGTCAGATTGTTTAGTCAATATATTAGAGCATGGTTCCCAAAGATCTGCTCTACATTTTGCCCACCTATCTCACCTTAGTTAGTTGTTTATAGTTTGAGTGCCAACTTGCATTACTGGATTGCAACTTGGTCTCTGTTCATCACTCTCATTTTATATGCCCAATAAAGCTCCGGCACTATGGATTTCCCCCCTGCATCCAGCCTAAACAGGTACATGATTGATTTCTGATAAAGTCCTGTTCTAAAATTGAGAAGGGATCATGGTCTGTTACGACTTAGGCGTTCCATACTGAACAATCAATGGGAAAAGAGCTGGGTTGGTTAATAATGTTTCCGATGACAACTACTACCTCTTACTGGAACTCATGTGAATGTATATTTTCTTTTCATTAAATAGGTGGTTCTGATCTCTGCAACTCTTCATCATGAGATCTTGGAGATAGTTACCATGTTCGTGACTGCACCACTTACAATCCTTGCGAACGGTGGCAAGATGGTATTCCCTAATATTAGTAGCTGGAGATAATTTACAAATAGCATGTGTTGTAGGACGTTGTAATAGTACAGGATCATATTTCTTGTATGTCGAAAAGGCAGTAGTTGGGCCAATGTATTGTACAATGTTTGGTGCAATTGTAATGTAGGTTTAACGACCAACAGATTGATGCGCTGATAATGATATATGTGCATGAAGAATGCTTTGTTGTTCAACATGTGTGATGCGCCGAGGGATGTGTACATATACATCGTTATCCTCGGCTCCTCTTACATGCATTGCTCATCTTCGGGGGCTCTTAGCTTAATTTTCTTCATAATGGATGGAATTTTGGTGATCTGCAAGTGTATATGATACATGTCTTATATTATTTTCTGTGTTGACAATAAATTAATGGTACAAGCTGGCTTGGCTACCTGATTCTTATTTGATGTTGCCATTGTCAGTTCTACAACTCTTCCTCCGGGGCGCGCGAGGGCGCGCCGGACCACTAGTAACCTTCACATGGGCAAGAGCGGGCACGCAGGCGGGCGTTGCGTTCTCCTGTCTCACGCGATCACTCACTTTCCCAGTCCCAGACGTCACAAAAACGGCAATGCCGCCATCTCGATGCTGCAGTGTCCAGACCGTCGAAACTCGGCAACGGAAACTGTTAGGTGCGACGTTGCCATCGAAACCACGCACGATCCAGTGATCCAGTCAGTCACCCAGCGCTGCACGTCTCCACGAGCACACGTCCGCCTTGCCCACCAGGACCCGAGCCGGCCGCCCGGCACAGCACGCGGAGAGCCGTTCACGGTTCAGGTTCACCGACCCCGGAAACGCAACCAGCCCGCAGCGAGTCGCCGAGTGGTGGGCGCGCACCACTCCTGCTCTACTTCTACCGCCCGCTGACCTGCTCCTGCAGTGCACACGCAAGTCGCCACCGACCACGCCATCCCCGGCACCCGCAGCCAGAGCCATTCGCGATGCAGCAGCAGCAGCAGCAGCGGCGGCACGCGAAGACGGACTCGGAGGTGACCTCAAGCATGGCGGCCTCCTCCCCGCCGCGGGCGGCCTACTACGTCCAGTCCCCGAGCCACGACGACGGCGAGAACAACAGCAAGACGGCCGCCTCCTCCTTCCACTCCTCGCCAGCCGCCTCCCCTCCGCGCTCGCTCGGCCGGGCCTCGCGGGACTCCTCCTCCTCCCGCTTCTCCGCCAGCACCAAGAATAACCCGGGCGGGCCCGGCTCCGCCCCTCCCGGCGCCGCCGTCCCAGGCGGCGACCCTCGCGGCCCCGGCGGCCGCCGACGCAGCAGCCCGTGGATGAAGGAGGCGGCCATCGAGGAGGAAGGCCTCCTCGGCATGGACGACGACGACGGCGACGGCTACGAGACCCACGGCGGGCTCAGCGGCATCCCTAAGCGCGTGCGGTACGCGCTCGGCTTCGTGGGCGCGTTCTTTGGCCTGTTCTTCTTCTTCGCGCTCATCCTGTGGGGCGCCAGCAGGAACCAGCGGCCCGTGGTCACCCTGCGCGCCGTCACGTTCCACCGCTTCGTCGTGCAGGCCGGCACCGACGCGTCGCTGGTGCCCACGGAGATGGCGTCGCTCAACGCCACCGTGTCCCTCGTGTTCAGGAACACGGGGACGTTCTTCGGCGTCCACGTCTCCGCCGAACCCGTCACGCTCTACTACACGCAGCTCCAGCTCGCGTCGGGGAATGTAAGCGATTTACTCTTCTTTCGACCTTCTTCGGATATTTTGCATTGCAGTACTCAGGTACAGCAGCAATCTGTTTGTTTGTTGGTTTGTTTGTTAGCACGAGTTCGTTCATGGATCATCATCATCACACGATCGGTCATCAGTTTTTGCCGTTTAGACGTTTAGTTAGCTGAATCAGGTGGCCTTGATCGACCGAACTTACACTAGTAGTTAAATCGCTAAGTCTCCAATGATTCGAGCTAGAATGGTACAGATTTTGCCGTTTAAAGGTTGCTAATCCAAGCGCCTCAACTAAGCAGAGTCGCTACGGAAGCCATTTTCAGGTTGCAAGAAGAAAGACTGTAGCTTTGTTGCCTTGATAATACCCTTTATTTCGGGTGAAAAGTGTGCCTTGGTAACACAGGGGCCATGCAGTGAAAATTCAGGTTTTGCCAATAAACAGAAAAGGGTATCGAATTATCGATTTTTCAGTCTTTGCTTGCGGCAGTAGATAGATACGAGTACACGAACAGTGGAGTACAGCTGCACATTGACATTGACCCGAGCAACACGCGGTACCAGTAGCCGTCGATAGCGACTTCCCAATTCCGACGGGAACACGAGCGCAGAGTCACCGCGTTCGTGCCCTCAGCTCATGCCTTGCAGTTCCCCGCATCAACGTAGCTGTCGCCCAGTTCACTCGCGTCGCCGTCGCCGTCGCCGTCGCGTTCCTGCACTGCACCCCTGCATGCCCCTGCTGCTGCGTTGCGTTCGCATAATCACTTTCGGCAACAGTTTTCGTGCATTACCGGGCGCAATTTCTTCTCTTTTTCGCTTCTGATTCTGATGATGAGATGACAAAAGATCCTTACTAGGCAAATTTTGACTTGACCGATATCGATAACAACGACATGGTGTCGCATTGCATTGCAGATCAAGTACTTCTACCAGTCCCGGAAGAGCCAGCGGAGCCTGAAGGTGTCCGTGGTGGGCGACAAGGTGCCGCTGTACGGCGGCGGGTCCGGGCTGAGCAGCACCCCGACGACGCTGCCGCCGCCCAAGAAGCGCGCGCCGCCGGTGGTGGTGCCGCCGCCGCCCGTGCCGCTGCAGCTCACGGTGCGCCTGCGGTCGCGCGCCTTCGTGCTGGGGCGGCTCGTGAAGCCCAAGTTCTACAGCGAGGCCCGCTGCAGCGTCACCATGGACCAGACCAAGCTCGGCAGGCCCGTCTCCCTCGGCAAGAAGGCCTGCACCTACACCCACTAGCTTAGCCGCCGTCGCCGTCGGTCGTCGTCGTGGACTTCGCCGTTGTGTTCTTGAGTTCTCCGATCTCCATCGTGTTGCACTGCGTGCGTGCGTGCGTGCGTTATGTTTGGATTGGATGGGAGCATTGTTGGTCTCGGTTGTCTTTGTACAGAGAAATTTTTGGTGTGGGCAGAGTTTTTGAGTGAGATGGAATAAGAATCAAACCTTTCTTGATACGTCGTGCGTGTTTGTTTCCGACCGATTGCATGCCATGCCGTGGAGGGCATGTAAAAATGCCGGTGAAATTCAATGTGCTCCAAGCAGACAAAAATTTTGGTGAAAGACGGGTAAAATTCTCGACTGCATGGCACATACAAAGTTTCAGGCAGCATCGACTTGTTTGGATCTTTGGAGCCAACAACAGTCACCGAAAGTGCTCGAATAGAATTTGGCAGCTGAAGTTTGTCAGTTAGTTTCAGAAGACATCTAATCCCCAGCAGATTCAGCTCACTGGGCGCTTTTTGTTCTTCATATACTTCTGATTCAAACAAATGTAAATATAGAGGCCCCAGCCCCATACCTCCAAAAAGAAAAGAAAATAACCACAAAGCCAGCCGGATCTGAGATATATAAATGAGCAGCGCATCCGTATCACTATTGCAAAGTTGCAGGAGCACGTACTACAAGATGCGACGAGTGATACATTAACTAGTGTAGTAGTACTGCGGTAGTACCCCGTTCTAGCGATCCTAGCGCATTCAAGCAGTCAGTGTACTTTCAGGTGTTCAGTGAAGGCTTCAAGGCACTGAATGGAGATCACATGGACACTGTCTCAGACAGGTCAGTGTCAGTCAGAGATCGGAACGTGTCTGCAATGTATCCTCCGATGGTTCTCAAGATCAAACCAATCGTGGTGGAATGGAACTCAGTTTTCCCCATGGCATGATCGAGCACCCATCCCCATCTAGCTGCGTCGAATTTTAGGCGTAGTATTGTCCAGCGCCGTGGTGGAACTTAGTTTTATGTGACTTAAGTTTTCCACTCAACAGTCATACTCGTTTACGTGACTGAAATTTTTCACTGATACTTTGAGTATATACTTCATCAGGAAAATTAGCACAATCTCTAAAGTTCCAGAGTAGTTCTTGACAATTTCATTTTGGTTGATTGATTAAGCAATCAAAACATGCAAGGTGCTTATCATTTTTCTTAGTTTTCTCCTGAGTTACGAGCCGTTGACGTCCCAGGGTCGATGAAAGCCCCTATCAACACTCCAGGTTCAGAGGCTGGCACAAACCTTTTTGGAACAAAATCAGGGCCACTTCTCTAGCTCTACCCCTGGTAAGTTTTTCCCCCTTGTTCTGGGTGTTAGATTTGGACTCACTTACCTAATTCCTGACACTGTAATAAAACCTATAAATTTGAGTTCACTACTGTATGGCCTTGTGCTGTTCATGTATTCAAAAACTGACGCATACCTGAAGTCACTACCGCAACACAACTAAATTCACATGAACAGCACAAAATGCAACATAAGGGACATAATTGCAGCGCAAAATGCTATGGATTCAAATGGTTCAGCTACCAGAAAACCAGCAAGTCCCAAACAGTAGTCTCACAGCAAAATGAACTGACATGTCCCAAAAGCTCATCCCACTGCATAACTCAGAAATGCAACTTGCAAACATCATGAAGCAGCTTGAGATTGTCATGCACCTGAAGCGTTAACTCCTGTCCCCTCGGTTGTAGTAGAGGCATCATTTGCTGCAGGAATGTAAAAAATAATTGACAACAAAATCAGCAGGTTCATGAATGTATTGCCCTTGCCCATAAACCTAAGTAGAAACAAAATCGTAGGACGAATCTGCTACTAAAAGAGAAAAATGACAAATTTACAAACATTTACTAATCCAAAAGCAACTAGTGGCATCAACAAAGTTTCTTCAGCGCTCATATTACCTTCGTATATGAAGGCTTGTTGCTAAACTCACATACTACTAGAAACCGCAAGCAGTGTTGCCGCGTGACAGACTATTTTGGCCAGCCCGTGATGCGTGACAGCGCGAGTAATAGAGACCCCATCCAGTTTTCGCACAATTATTGATACAAATTGTTAAAAATGGGCAATCTTATAAACCTGATGATAGTTTAGGCCATGGTAAGATCCGTGGTGCTTATATAAGTTTCATTTGTTTGCCACGTGAGTGATTTCCCCGCATCAGAAGTGATATGAAACCATGCAGGGTTTTTTGAGCGCATTACTTTTTTTAACATGAACAGAATGTACATTGTTGACTTATTTCAATTTATTTAGGGAGTTGACAAGTTGATAGTGCAGTAAGGAGAAATGTTGTCTTTGTGGGAGAGAATCTAGACTTCGAGTTTCGGTTAATATCAAATGGTGGTGGCAGAGACAGTAAATGTGGTTGATAATGATTTGAGAGCCTTGTTTCCCTCATGTGCCAGCCATGGACATCAAGCTGCAGCTGCCCAAATATGTAGAAGTAATACTACAAACACATAACTGTCAACTAAAATTAAGAATTAAGGAAGTAGACATATAAATGGAGTATATCTTATTCATTTTTACTTCGTACTTATATGCAGACATATACCACATTCTATTGATCTTAAATATGTCAACAATGCCAAAACAATCGATGGTGGTTTACTTACAGATGAGAAAAACAAGATCATAGCCTAATGGTTGTGATGTTAGCACCTCCACTGGCTTGGTTCGACTCCTGGGTATAGTTTAGTTCATTTCATAGTTTTCAAGCAATACTAGCGAGAGAACATATATCATGTGGAATGTGAGGTTGTTAGTTTTAGCATTAAGGGGAAAAAGAATATACAGCTATGAGGATCACGCAAGGAAGTCATCAAAAAAGCAGTAAGCTGCACTCATAATTCCTCAATGGGCGCAAATCTGTCTTCCAATATTGCCTGAGGCTAACTTGATTCAAATATTTCTACTCGACCTAGTTTTGCATTATCTGTAAATTTTAGAAGTTAAGAACTATACAATGCATATTTTACAGGACACATAGTTAGTAATGGAACAAAAGCATGTAGAACAAAAGCATAATGATGAAATATGATAATCATGTAACAAATCTGGGGCTTGAGAACATTGTTAACAATCACTTCAAACTTTCAGATGGTGACATGGATGACCAAGGGTGGTTGGAATTATGTTTGGTTTAATCCAGCAAAATGCTATGAATTTAAATAGTTCGCCACCAGAAAACGAGTCCCAAAAAGTTGTATCATAGCAATACGAACTGACATGTCCTAAAAGCTCATCTCACTACAAAACTCAGAAACAAACCTTGCAAATATCACGAAACACTTACTGGTTGATTCAGAAGCCAATGCACAAGCAGGTTGACATTGTAATGCACCTGAAGCATCATGTACTGGCCCCCCAGTTGCAGAAGAGGCATCAATTACTGCAGAGATGTAAAAATAATTGAGAACAAAATCAGCATGTTGACGAATGTATTGATCATAAACCTAAGTAGAAACAACATTGTACGATGAATCTGCTACTAAAACAGAAAATGACAACTTTACAAACATTAACTAATCCAAAACCGCAGTGGTATCAACAATGTTTATTAAGCGGTGATATTATCTTCATATATAAGCTTTGCTAACTGACATATTATCACTTGCAGTCTACAAGACATTAATAACAGATCATATAATACTAAACAATATAGGATGCAAAGTTAACAAGCAGTAGCACACATAGATATAAGTATAATTCAGCAACATATTCTATACCTGGAATGTAGAAGCTTGTATAGGGAAAGACTAAAGTAAATCGGTTAAACTCAGACACCTTCCTGGCCCTCCCTGAATTGAGTTGGACCATATAGTTAACATGAGGGTCGTGCTTGCCCACAAAGATGACATCAGTGCCCTCCGCATAAGCCAGCAATTCTAAACTCTTGGGGTGTCCATTAGGCAGTAGTTGCTCAAGATCTATGGCCCTGTCCCTTGTCCATCGTGCAACTTCTTCACTGTCAGAAGCTGCTTCCCTTGACCATAGTTGTAGACGGAGGCTTGATTCATCCTCCTCGATGTTCATGCATCCCAGCCCACCGTTGCTCGTGGGCATCATGAGAAATTTTGACATTTGGGAGACTGGCCGTGGAGGCCCTTTGATGATCGATAAGCGCTGTGCACCAAGCTGGTACTCCCAGGTAGACAGGCTGTGGAAGTAGAGAGTGTCTCCCACCAGGGTGTTGCGGCATGGAAACATGGGAAGTTGTGGTAGTGCTAGTGCACTGGACAGCTGAACAGAGATCGTATCACTCCAATTGTCCGTCTTGGAGGAGTACATACGAGCATACATGACATGTTCGTCATTCCTAATGACGGCCACGCAGAAGGGGCCACCGTGGCATATGCTGTGGTCGCGGCCTTCCACAGCGGCGGAGCAGAGAACCGCGGCGTTGAAGTGGCGGGCATATTTGTCCGTCAGTGGGGGCGAGGGCTGGGGCAGGCATCGCTGCTCCTTCGTCAGCGGGTCCCAGACGACGAGGTCATAGTTCAGGTTGCTGCCGAGGAGTGGGTTCAGCACCCTGAAGAGGACGCGGCCGTGGCGGCAGTCAAGCAGGACCCGCCCCGGGAGGCCCATGCGGCCGGGTGCGATGGGCATGACCATCCCATCGCTGAAGCGTAAGGTGGTGCGGTCAGCGTTAGGGTTGCTGATGTACGCCACATCTCCGGCAATGCGGAGGAACCCCACGATCGACGGGGTCCCATGGAGCTCCCAGTGGTGGCGGCGGAAGGCCGGGTCGGTGATGACGCGGCGCCAGCGCTTGCAGGCGAGGGAGGCGCGGAGGAGGCTCTCGTGGTCGTCGGGTGGTAGGCGGAGGAACACCTCGCCAAGGAGGTCGTCCGACAGATCGCGCGGCGGCGGCGGCATGGCTGGGGTTGGAGTCGCTGGGTGGATCGAAGGAAGCGTGCGCGACGAAGGCGCCGTCGGACCTCCACCCGAGCACCACCGGCCGGATCTGCAGATGGCTCGCCGCCGCCGCCCACTCGCGCGGGAGGTCGGACACCGCCACCCGCCGCCGGCGGTCGCCACCAGCACGAGAGAAGGAGCGAGCGCCGCCACCCGCCGCCCACGCTCGCTACCAGCACCGCGCACCGCCACCCGCAGCCACCGCGGGAGGAGCAGCGCACGCCGTCGGCCGCCACCGCAGGGAGTAAGCCACGGAAGAAATCGGGAACGGGAGTGAGGATTGAGGGGACATTTAATTTTTTACCATCCTTATCTTTGGCCAGTCTCTAAATAGCGGGTTTAGAATGGCATTTAATTTAATAAGCATGAGAGGCACATTCTGTGTAATTTTTTACCATCTTTGCCTACGTGGCACACCATGTCAACCAACCAGCGTGCCAACAAGGACGAGGTGGAGTGTAAAATGACCAGGCCTGCCCCTGCGCGCTCTTATCCTTTCCAGAGGCGCCGGAGAGGGAGCGCTAGGATGACCGCCGCGGCCACGCCGTCGCCTGGGTCGCGGGCCGAGGAAGGTGACCGCCGCGGGATGGGGAGGGGGCTCGGGCCGCGCTGCCGCGATGCAGGTCGGAGCCGGGCCACGCCCGCGCCGCATGCGGGGCGAGGAGGCCGCCGCGAGTCGGGGAGCTGCACCGGTGGCTGGGAGAAAAGCGGCGGGCCGTCGCACGCTGGGAGAGGAGCGACGGGCGACCGGGGTCGGTGCGGCGGCGTGCCCTGCGGAGTTGGGCGGCGCGGCTTGCTGATTCCCTGGCGGCGCTGCTCCCGTTCCCTCTACTGGAGACGGAGGCGAGCCGCGAGCGGGCCTGTCTAACCGACCGAGGAAGAGATACGCTATGTTACAGCGATACTACGTCGATACGGACACGGCGATACTTTTTTTGCCAAAAAAAAATCAAGTATACGCGATACGAAAATATTAGGAATATGCACATGTATAATTGTCTGTAAAATAATAGAAAGAACTAGTGCAGCTGGTCATACAAACTAATGTTCAGTGATGTGCAGGCCAGTAGTAGCCTAGTACTCCAGTAGATCCAAGAAAATCCATATTCATGTGTTGCTCGAGTTCTGTCTACAGCCGTAGCCATCTTCCTTCTTATCTTCTTCGATTTTCCTCAATAGATTAGATGTGGCATGTGTAGCGCTCGGGAGTATCGGAGGTGTATCAAGATGTATCGACAAAGTATTGAGAATAATTTTATTTACTTTTCATCTCAATTTTTGATAATTCTATATGAGTATCGATGGTGTATCGGTGTATCAGAGTAGAGCAATTGGGTGAAGTATCGGTGCATCCTAGGAGATAAAGGTGGCAGGGGCAGGCAGGTCATTTTACACTTCGTTGTCAAGCTGGTTGGATGACATGGTGTGCCACGTAGACAAAGATGGTAAAAAATTACACAAAACATGCCTCTCATGCTATCAAATTAGATGTCATTCTAAACCTGCTATTTGGAGACTGGCCAAAGATAAGGATGGTAAAAAATTAAATGTCCCAGGCCTGAGTACTGGAGACGGGATAGGGCTGGCTAGGGTTTGGAGTGTAGCCTACTACGAAGTCTAAGTGGGCTGTGGGCTGTAATTTCGTTTTGGGCCTTAATTCAGAAAAAAATCTTTTTGTTTTTTGTGCCACTTTAAGTATCTCGATCAGTTCGGTTAACAGAACGTGCTGAAATTCGGTTTCTGGAGACCGAGAAGAACCGATTCTCGTTTGTTCGGTTAGTTCATCCGGAGCACAGAAAGAAAAATAGTTCTGATAAACAACATAGGAGATGGAGAAGTTGAGAGCCCGAAAACGTGACCTTGGCCCTAAACGAGACCATAGCAGAGGAGATGGTTGCCCAGCCCACCAAGTATCAGCTAAATTGGTACACAGATGGTGAAATTAGGAGCAGTAACATCTATCACAGCCCACCTATATCAAAATATTAAAATGAAGCAGATGCCGCAATAACATGACTGATGAATTCAACAAGACCAAATCGTTTCTTGAAAATGACTCATATGACGAAATCTTGATGTGGATCCTATGTGTTCGATCCATATCGCTCTCGATAGGAAGAACACAAACTGAAAAAGGTGAATCAACTAAACAAGCTACTCCCACTGAACTTTACTTCCCCAGAAGAAACAGAACAGCATCAGCACTGCGAGATGATCGATTTGCCTATATCCCATCTATTTGCTAGGCCGTATGAAGATCACTGGTTCCCTGCCACCGGTGTTGGCAATTTGCTAGCCGCTAGCTTCAGCTGAAAAGGTACCAAAAATAATTAAGCTTGTAATAATGTTATAGATCTTTTGAAAGAGATAACCATGCTATACAACTATATGCTCGGCTTTGCAATACTTGTCCGGTCCACATGCTTAGGGGGCACAAAAAGCCAAAGCCAAGTAATCTTTTGTAAACTACCGTGGCTGCCGTACTTTTGCAGATTACCGGCACCGTCTCAGAGTAGTGAACTATATTGTAGTTAGGAATGACCTAACAGCATGCTCTATCGCTCTAGTTGATATGGTAATAATAATATATACTTTTATCCGTTACATAGGACAATATTTTTCTTTGACCTCAAGAGAAATGTGCAATGTTGATTACTGCTTGTTAGGTGATGAATTGAACATTATTTTTTGTGGCATCTCAACAGTTGTGTAGTATCTCACTATTACTTGCCTGACTAATAGAACTTTGAACTCATTATGAACCAAACATATATATATATAGAGAATATAGAATAGAGGCCATACCAGCAATGATTCAGTGTAGAAGCTCACAAAGGGATGCATCCAGTGACGGACTACGCCAGTCTCGCACACCTTCCTCGCCTGCAACGACGACCCGAGATGGACGCTGAAGATGCCATCTTCTGTGCTTACAAAAATGACATTAGCGTCCTGGGAAACTCCACTGAAACATGGCTTCCTCTTGGGGTCGTTGCCAACAGGGAGCAGTGTTTTGAGATCGATGACCCTGCGCTGCACCCATGGGTCGTCTCCGACAATGCCTTTTGTCTCCCTTGCCAACAGGTAGAGGTTGGTACGAGTCTTAGGACATAGGTAGGCTAATCCCAGCCCTCTGCCCTCTGCCTCCATGAGGGCCATGTCGGTCTTCTTGCCAATGCCGTGATGCTCCCCCCTCGGCAATTCCATCATGGACAGGACGTCGCCTTCTCTGATGCCTGCTCTGATCATGCCCATGATGTCCAAGCCGCGCAGGAGGCTGTACCGGTACCGCAGGATCCCAGGCCAGCAAAGATAGTAGAGCGAGTCCCCCACCAGCGCGGCTGGGCGACTCTCGTCCAACTGGTACCGGCCCTCGTCGAGGTGGATGTTGGTGTGCACGCCCCATTCGCCGGTGTCAGACGAGTAGAAGCAAGCGTGTGCGTCGAAGAACCGCATACGCTCCTCATCCTCGTCCTCGTCATCGGTCATCTCGTCAAAGTCATTGCTCTCCACGCCAGCAAATGCGACGATAAAAGGCCCCCCGCTGCAGCCACGGTGGTCGCAGCCTCCGCTCGCAGCGCAGAACACAGTCGCGTGTATCAAGGCTTCGTTCGTCATCCCGGAGATTTGGTGACGCTCGCCGGTGACTGGGTCCCAGACGACGTAGCAGCCGAGCAAGCCATCGGAGTCGAGGGAGCCGTAGTCGTAGAAGACGGCGCGGCCGTGGCGGCAGTCGAGCGGGTGCTGGCGATGGTCGGTGGCGGCGGGGCGGAAGGACGTGGTGGAGACGAAGCGGGGAAGAAGCTCGTTTCTAGGACGGTGGAGGAAGCCGAGCACGGGAGCCGTTGGGTGTAACGAGCGGTAGCGGTCATGGAAGGCCGGGTCGGCGATGATGCGACGCCAGGCCTTGCAGACGGCGGAGGCCCGGACGAGCCCCGCAGGGTCGTCCGGCGGAAGGCGGACGAGGATGTCAGCGACGCGATCCTCCGGCAGAGGCTGCGGACGCGGACGCGAACGCCGGCGCGGCGCCATGCTACTACTCGACGCTATTGTCCTATACTCGCAAGTCGTAACTACCACTCGGCCGGGAGAGAAACGTGCCGGAGAATATGTATAGTATGAAACCTTCGTCTCTCTATATTTATATATATACCTCGCTGAGAGACCCTACCCAGCCACAAACCGATTTGATCTCTGCTTGTTGAATTGTAGATTGGAAAGTTGCAAACGCTGCATGTGGATGGGACTTTTGCACTTGTACTAATTAATGGAAAAAAGGATTTCCTAAAAAATATATAAAAAGGAAAACCATCTATTTGATTTATTTTACGTAAACGACTAAAAGTGTGTCTTCGAAAATGCGCACCTAGGGAATTTTACAACGATTAGTATATTTACAGAGACACAGTCAGAGGTGCAACTCTTAAGATAGCCGAAAGCATGAAGACTCCTAATTCAGTTTTGTTGATTTATGGCAACCATAATTATTGTGACTAACGTGTGTTTTGCGTTGACATAATTTCGTGTGATCAGGCTTGAACAAAAGAAAAATACCATCAGAGATGTGCTCTTCCTCTCATCCAGATCTCCTGCATGATCACGGGTACTATAGTCAACTAGTTCTAGCTTGTTTGATACACCTTTCTCATACGCCATAATTCAGCTCTTCATTAGTCCCGAATGTTGTGCAGAAGGTGCTTCCGTGAAGTAACTTGCCACTCCCAATGAATGTGCAATGTCAGGACGAGTGTTAACCAGATACCCAAGACAGTTCTGAATCTTGTTGCATCCTCAGAAGGTTCAGTCTTGTTCTTGCTGATTCTGAATGGACTCTGCATGGCTATGTTGCATCCACGGATGGTACGGGCATCGAGGCTACTACAAATTCGATCCCGGTGCCCCCTAATCCTACAATCTACTCCTGATGAAAAATCCATAGCCCCATGTTCATGTCACGATGTCCATGGCGTGAAATCTCTTATATGCTATGCTGTAGGCTAGTACTAGCATCTTAGCTGTCTAGTGTCTGTCCTCTGGTTTTCGATACTCCTCCGCTTGTGGCGAAATCAGGTAACAAATGTTTCCAATCGATTCAGATACAGGAGGCCTACTAAATAAACACTAAATCACTCTTTTCTGCTGCTAGAAATAAACCAATAAGCTGTTCCAAGAACCTGCCACTTTTTTTGGCCATCTAGCCATTATTAGGGATGCCATGTGAGTGCACAGATGGGGTGTCCTGTATATAGTTGGCTCAGTAAATTCAAATTCATGCCGACTCACCTTAAGCCTAAAACTGAGCATAATTCGATGATTCTACCCAATGTTTTGACATTGTTTTTTTTTTTGAAAGGAACTGGAGGGGTTTTCACCCCTACAGCAATTTAATTGACATTGTTTTTAGGAGTCCATAGATTATAACTGCACTCATATAAGCAAAGATTTATATATGGGTCTCTGGATATAACATTTCTATCTTGTAAGTTGCAGCTCTGACTTTTACTAAGCTTACTCAAGGAAAGTTGCCAGCAACAAAAGACGCTCGACGTGATTCTCAAGGCCAGCAACCAAGAATCTGAGTAGAATTGGTTCCAAACATGGCCACAGAAACCAAATGACTATTTTACCTTCACATTGTGGTGTTAGAACTTTAGTCATAGTCACAATTAGTTAGAACTTGGATTTGTACTGACCTCTAGTGATGCACAGCTGCTTAAATCCCAGTGCCTGCTCGAGCAGCAGGCGTGACATGGAACTCCTCCTGCAGTTGTTGTCGGAGGTGAGGACACCGGCACAGGGTTGGCTGACAGCTGGCTCCGGTCTTCCACACAGGGACGGACCTAGGGGTATGCGGGGGTGGTCGGCCGCATACCCTGGCTCCGGTAACAGCTACTATGTTATATATGGCTAAGAAAAAAGTGAAGATTAGATTGAGAAGTATTGGCTGATGCTTCTCCCTAAACATAGCATGCATGCCCGCATGTACTCTGAATCAAGCAGTTTTCCCGTCTCCGCCCAAGATTAATATAGTAAAGATTGGTTCATAGTTTGCCAAATATATTGCCAAAAAATAACTAGCTCTTTGTTCTTGTTATTATGTTGATAAATTGGTAAGACCATGTGAATATTTCATTGGAATTGATGTAGATGACACTAACTCTAGTCACATTTATTGAGAGGGATATTTTCTTAGAGGTAGATGAAGATGAGTGGCTAAAAACTCGGATGATTAAGTCTCTTTTATGTCTAAATTCAAATTAGTAACATTGCATTTGAACTATATACATTGTACTTTAGTGAATTTAACATTTATTGTGTTATGAAATACACGCATAAGCGTGTTCTAAAAACATTTATTGTGTTATTTGGTGCTTGCATAAAGAATTATGTTGCAAATTTTACCACTGTTCACACATGATTTTCATAAATTACATGTCAAAATTTTTGTGTCGCATACCCTATGCAAATATCCTAGGTCTGTCACTGCTTCCACACCACTCCTGAGCTCAACTTGATCGGTAGGTGTTAGGTTAAGAACTAATTCCCGTCAATCTAATTACACCGATCATGGGCCCATTTTAATGAGTATTAGGCTCGTGAAGACATGGTCAGTTTTAAATAAGTCGAGATCAACTCTAACATGTGAAAGACCTTAGTCAGTCACCCATCACTTCTCCCATTCTCACCCAAAATTTTATCCCATGCAAAACCTGCAACTCAAAATGCTCGCTAATTTTATTGGACCAGGTTAAATCAGATGTTTTAATGAACAAAGTTTCAAATATATTGCAAACGTCGAATGTTCAAAGAGACATGCACACCAAAACAAATTGGACTGTAGCAGGTTAGTGTTCTTGTTGGTTTATGTATTGAGTTGAAACTGGAAATTATTTTGTGGAACAGGCTTCTCAGTGCTACTACAATCCTACATGAAAAATTAGCAACTAGACAAAACCAGGAATCAAAGGGTGCTTTATTGAAACTGAACCAGGGTTGCTCAACGCTTTCGCCGCTGTGAGCCTCTTTTCAGGACAGAAGGCCAGCAGACCTATCAGCACCTCACGACCAGCCTCCGATACATTCACACAAAAGCGGTCCACCAGATCAAGCTTCTCTGCAGCATCTGATTCTGAAACTTTTTTTTCTTTTTTTTTCTCGAATACGCAAAAGGTTTGCGCATCATTGCATTAAATAGAAGAGAGTTTTACAAGTTTTTCTGGGGTGTTAACAAATTTGAAACACAGCCTGCACCCAGAGCTTTTACAAACCGGATTACTCACGCACTAAACATTCTAATTTCCGCGCCCCGGCTTCGATCCAGAGGTCGGCGGTGTGCTTGATGGTGTTTAGGATCTGGTTCAGATTGGTCTGTGCGCCCCTGAAACACTGCGCGTTCCTCTCTTTCCAGATCTCCCAGGCGACGACGGCGAAGAGGGAATCCGCTCGTTCCCGCTTGGTTCCGTGCCATCGCTCTCTCCAGAGGTCCCACCATTGCTCAATGGACGGGGCTCCAATCCCAGAAGTGTCCGCTTGCAGCGTCAGTAGGGTGGCCCACTGTAAGGTCCTAGATGGCTAGGGGGGGGGGTGAATAGCCTATAAAAATTTCTACAAACTCACTAAGCAAACTTCGTTAGATACACAAACGGCGGAAAGCAAGTTATGCTTAGCCTACTAGATGTTGCAAGCCTCCTATCCAAGCAATTCTAGTAGGTGATCACTAGTACACACAAAAGCTACCACTAGTGATCAAGAGTTCTACCCACGGGATTTAGTCTACACAAGAAGTGGTTCCCGACCGACCACACAAGCAATTCTACCCACGGGATTTAGTCTACACAAGATGTGGTTCCCGACCGACCACGCAAGCAATTCTACTTTGCAAGAATGTAATCAAAGTAATACAAGAGAGGGTAGGAGCTTGTTATACCGACGTGTCGAGTCGAGGTTGCCAATCACCAAGGAGATGAACAATCAATCACAATCGGCAACACACAAAGGATGATGACCAATCACCGGGAGACAAGATGAACACAATGATTTATCCCCGGATGTTCACTTGGGCACCGCCAAGCTACGTCACCCGTTGTGTCGACCAACACCTAGATGGTTCCTCGGTGTGACCCTCAAGTCACTAGCCCCTCAAGGCTCTCCCCGCAAGACACCACTCTCAAGCGAGGTACTCAACGACACGCGCAATCCACTAGGATGCTCTTCGTGATCTCCACGAGGTGAGCTCAAACCTCTCACAATCAACCGGAGGTGGCCAAGAACAATCACCTTCTCTTGCCAACGCCTCCAACAATCTCCAAGCCGGCTAGGAGCGGTACTCTCCAAGAGTAACAAGAAATCCACCGGCTAAACCACCCACAAGTGCCACTAGATGCCCTCAAGCAATGCAATGCACTAGGTGATCTCTCAATCTCACTTTGGATTCACAATCAAGCAAGAGAGATGAGAGGGAGAGTGTTTCTTCAGCTCAAAGGATGAATGAATGAGTTGGGAGAGCCAAGAGAGGGAGCCAAGCCCGGCCTCCCATCTATTTATAGACCCAACACTTCAAACTAGCCGTTACCCCTCGGGCGCAAATTTACTGCGCCGGACGCGTCCGCCGCAGGCCGCCGGACGCGTCCGGCGCCTCAGCCCGCGCGCGCGCCCCAGACGACCGTTGGCGCCGCGGCCAACCACGTGCCGCCACGTCGGCGTCCGGCGCTCGCCGTTGTGCGTCCGGCGCCCGCGTCCGCTCGCAACGCCGCGCTCTGGAACTTTCTGTTCCGAGTCCGGCGTGCGCCGGACGCGGCACCTGCGCGTCCGCCGCCTTCTGTCAGAACCCCTGCTCTGCGCCGAGCCGCAACACGCGCCGGACGCAAAGCCACGTAACCGCTCTGCGTCCGCGCGCGTCCGGCCCGCGTCCGGCCCGACGCCGGCCGAACGGCCGAAAACCGAAACTTTCCGGTCGGCGTCCGCCGCCCGCCGGACGCGTCCGCCAGCGTCCGGCGCCTCGCCGGCGCAGCCTCCGTCTTTCGTCGCCGTGTCGTGACACCAACTTCTCCAACATGCTATCCAACAAGTATACCAACTTGATCATCAGAGATAGCATGATTTCAACCAAATTTTGCATCCGGCGCAATAGAGAATATGCATCCATTTTTCCCATTCTTCAATTGCTTGACTTGAAGACCAAGGAAATAGCTAAGTTCACCAATCATGGACATCTCAAACTCTTTTGCCATCATTTCACCAAATTCTTCACAATATGCTTGATTGGTTGATCCAAAGATGATATCATCAACATAGATTTGCACAATGAAGAGATCATTACCAATCTTCTTGGTGAATAGAGTAGTATCAACCTTGCCCATAATGAACCCCTTGGAGTGAAGAAAAGTCTTCAATCTCTCATACCATGCTCTAGGTGCTTGCTTCAAGCCATACAAAGCTTTCTTCAACTTGTACACATGGTTGGGCTTCTTCTCATCTTCAAAACCGGGAGGTTGCTCAACATATACTAGCTCATTGATGATCCCATTGAGAAATGCACTCTTGACATCCATTTGATATAACTTGATGTTGTGGGCACATGCATAAGCCAATAGAATCCTTATTGCCTCCAATCTTGCCACGGGAGCATATGTTTCATCATAGTCAAGACCTTCAACTTGAGTATAGCCTTGTGCAACTAGTCTTGCTTTGTTTCTAATCACAGCACCATCTTGATCTTGCTTGTTCTTGAAGACCCATTTGGTTCCAATGACATTGTGATCCTCGGCCTCTCAACTAACTCCCACACATCATTTCTTGTGAAGTTGTTGAGCTCTTCTTGCATTGCCATGATCCAATCGGCATCATCCAAGGCTTCCTCAATTTTCTTTGGCTCTTTGGTTGACACAAAAGATGCATACTCACAAATCATAGCCACTCTTGATCTTGTTTGTACACCACTTCTAATATCACCAATAACACTATCAATTGGGTGATCTCTTGCAACATGTTGTGGTTGTAGCACTTGCACTTGATTGCTTGAGCTTGATTGATCACTTGACTTATCTTCATTTGACGATCTAGCACCATGATCTTGCACTTGAGCATTGCTAGCTTGCCTCAATGGAGAATTGAGCACTTCATCTTTATCATCTTGCACATCAACCACTTGCTTTGCTCTAATGTCCCTAATGTCCATGTTCTTCATTGCTTCAACCAATTTAGTTCCACCAACATCTTCTAGATTCTCATCTTCATCTTGTGACCCATCGGTTTCATCAAATTGCACATCATGGACTTCCTCTCTAATGCCACTTGAATTGTTCCAAACTCTATAAGCCTTGCTTGTAGTTGAATAACCGAGTAGGAACCCTTCATCACATCTCTTTTCAAACTTCCCCAATCTAGTGCCCTTCCTCAAGATATAGCATTTGCAACCAAACACTCTAAAGTAGCCAATGTTGGGCTTTCTTCCATGAAGTAGCTCATATGGGGTCTTCTCTAGCAAAGTATGACAATAGAGCCTATTGATATAGTAGCATGCCGTGTTGATTGCTTCATCCCAAAATGATTGACTAACATTGTACTCATGAAGCATTGATCTAGCCATATCAAGCAATGTTCTATTCTTCCTCTCAACTAGGCCATTTGATTGTGGAGTGTACTTGGCCGAGAATTGATGACCAATGCCATAGTGATCACATAATTCTTCCATTCTTGTATTCTTGAATTCACTCCCATTGTCACTTCTCACTTTCTTGATTCTCATGTCAAACTCATTGTGAACTCTAGTGAGAAAGGTCTTGAAGGTGTCATACACTTCACTCTTGTCACTAAGAAAGAATACCCATGTGAATCTTGTGAAGTCATCCACTATGACAAATCCATACTTGTTGCCACCAATACTTGTGTATGTAGTTGGGCCAAATAGATCCATGTGCAACAACTCAAATGCCTTGCATGTGCTCATTATACTCTTCTTTGGATGTGAACTTCCAACTTGCTTCCCGGCTTGACATGCACTACACAACTTGTCCTTCTCAAATACAACATCTTTCAAGCCTTCAACAAGATTGTGTTGTGTGAGCTTCTTCAATTGTTTCATGCCAACATGCCCAAGCCTTCTATGCCAAAGCCAACCCAAACTTGATTTTGATATCAAACATGTTGTCAAAGAAGCTTCACTAGTGTTGAAATCAACAAGATAGAGATTCTCATATCTAAAGCCTTTGAACACCAAGTTGGAGCCATCAAGAGAAACTACCTCAACATCATTTGCCCCAAAAATGCACTTGTAGCCTCGATCACAAATTTGTGCCACGGAGAGAAGATTGAAATCCAAGCTTTCAACTAGCATCACATTGGAGATACTCATGTCATTTGATATTGCAATCTTGCCCAAACCAACAACCTTGCCTTTCTTGTTATTGCCAAAAGTAATTGACTCAATGCCACTATCATTCTTCTCAATTGAATCAAACATTCTTGATGTGCCGGTCATGTGTTGAGAACACCCACTATCAATAATCCAATGCCTTCCTCCGGCTTTATAATTCACCTACAAGCAAATCAATGAAGCTTAGGTACCCATTTTGCTTGGGTCCTTGTAGGTTAGTGACTAAGCTCTTTGGTACCCAAATAGCCTTCTTCTTTGGTCCAACAATGGGTGTACCAATAAACTTAGCTTGCACACCTTTCACACCCTTGGTAAGCACATAACAAGAATCAAAAGGTATAGCATTGTCAAGTTTTTTGTTTTGTTGCTTCTTGTTGCAATTTTGCTCTAGGTGCCCAACTTGCTTGCATCTATAGCAAAACCGACCATTGCTCTTCACAAAGCTAGGCTTTGGAGTTGCAAAGGCCGACTTGCCCTTCTTGGGGGTATAGCCCAATCCCTCTTTGTTAAGAGAGAACCTTTGGCTACCCAAGCACTTTAGCAAGCGGGCCTCACCACCATAGGCTTTGCCTAAGGCATGAGTGAGCTCATCCACCTCCTTCTTGAGGGTCTCATTCTCTACCATTAGTGTAGCATCACAAGTGAAGCCATCACTAGTAGTGGAGATAGAGTCGGTGGTGGTGGTGGATGATGTGCTACAAGAAGGGTTAGCATTTGTCATGATGATAGGTTGATAAAATGACTCATCAATGATGTCACAAGTAAGACCTATATCACATGATGCAATCACCACTTTCTTTGCTTGTTGCTCAAGTAGAAGTGAGTGAGCTTCTTTAAGCTTAGAATGAGCATCACCAAGCTTCTCATGGTCTACCACTAGACTCTCATGAGTGGTCATAAGCTCACCTAGGGCTTTCTCAAGTATTTCTACTTTCATTGAAAGCTTCTTGCACTCCTTTTCCTTGGCAATAGCTATATCTCTAGTTTCTTGCATCAAGTCATATAATTGATCCTTAGTCGGTTCATCATCATCATCAACATTATCAACATCGTGAGCATATTCCATCTCACTATCATCATCACTATCATCATATTGTACCTTTGTTTCCTTGGCCATGAAGCATGATGGTGATGTAGAGAATAATGAAGACTTCTTGTTGATGGCGATGGAAGCCATAGCCTTGTTGCTTGAATCTTCATCTTCATCATCATTGTCACTTTCCCAAGTGACCACAAATGTACCATTCTTGCCCTTCTTGAGTGTCATCTTGGCCTCATGCTTCTTCTTCTCAAACTTGCCCTTGTTGTAGTTCTTCTTCTTCTTCTCATATGGGCATTCGGCTTGTAGATGCTCGGTGCTATCACAATTGAAGCACTTTCTTGGTTGCTCTTGCTTCTTGAAGTTGTTCCTCTTGAAGCCTCTTCTCTTGATGAACATGTGGCCCATCTTCTTCACCACAAGAGCAAGTGCCTCATCATCAATCTCAAAGTCACCATCTTCCTCATTGGTTTCTTCTTCTTCAAAGATTGGTGCTTTGCCCTTGGAGGATGTGGCTTGGAATGCTACGGTCTTCTTCTTCTTCTCCTCTTCCACCTTCTCATCATCTTGATCAAATTTGTCATATGTCAAGACTTCACCAAGCAAATCATTTGGCTTCTTATTTTCAAGCCCATCTCTTTGTAGCATTAGCTTCAACATCTTGAAGCTCTTCGGCAAGCAAATCAAGAACTTGTGACAAAAGTCTTCATCTTTTGTCTTGTGCCCCAAACTCTTGAGATCATTCACAATCACTTGTAGACGATGAAACATTTCAATGATAGTTTCATCCTCCTTCTTCTTGAAGTTCTCGAACTCACTCTTGAGTCCATATAGCTTGGCACTCTTCACAACCTTGGTGCCCTCATATGTCTCACCCAACCTTGTCCATACTTCACTAGCAAGTTCCAAATCCTTGATCCCCTCAAACACCTTTGTATCAATGCCATTGTATAGGGTGTTGAGAGCCATTCTATTGCAAGTGATGTTGGCTCTATCTTCATCGGTGAGATGATCATTATCAAGAATGGCATAGTCATGCAATGTAACTTGCAAGACCCTCTCTTGAATTGAACCAAGATACATGATCATCTTTCTCTTCCAATGATCAAAGGAACTAACTCCATCAAACATAGGCGGTTTGCCCCCAACATGGTTGAACACAATTTGAGCCATCTTAACACCGTAGGATGTTAAGCCTTGCACTAAGACGGTGACCTCGGCTCCGATACCACTTGTAAGGTCCTAGATGGCTAGAGGGGGTGAATAGCCTATAAAAATTTCTACAAACTCACTAAGCAAACTTCGTTAGATACACAAACGGCGGAAAGCAAGTTATGCTTAGCCTACTAGATGTTGCAAGCCTCCTATCCAAGCAATTCTAGTAGGTGATCACTAGTACACACAAAAGCTACCACTAGTGATCAAGAGTTCTACCCACGGGATTTAGTCTACACAAGAAGTGGTTCCCGGCCGACCACACAAGCAATTCTACCCACGGGATTTAGTCTACACAAGATGTGGTTCCCGACCGACCACGCAAGCAATTCTACTTTGCAAGAATGTAATCAAAGTAATACAAGAGAGGGTAGGAGCTTGTTATACCGACGTGTCGAGTCGAGGTTGCCAATCACCAAGGAGATGAACAATCAATCACAATCGGCAACACACAAAGGATGATGACCAATCACCGGGAGACAAGATGAACACAATGATTTATCCCCGGATGTTCACTTGGGCACCGCCAAGCTACGTCACCCGTTGTGTCGACCAACACCTAGATGGTTCCTCGGTGTGACCCTCAAGTCACTAGCCCCTCAAGGCTCTCCCCGCAAGGCACCGCAAGACACCACTCTCAAGCGAGGTACTCAACGACACGCGCAATCCACTAGGATGCTCTTCGTGATCTCCACGAGGTGAGCTCAAACCTCTCACAATCAACCGGAGGTGGCCAAGAACAATCACCTTCTCTTGCCAACGCCTCCAACAATCTCCAAGCCGGCTAGGAGCGGTACTCTCCAAGAGTAACAAGAAATCCACCGGCTAAACCACCCACAAGTGCCACTAGATGCCCTCAAGCAATGCAATGCACTAGGTGATCTCTCAATCTCACTTTGGATTCACAATCAAGCAAGAGAGATGAGAGGGAGAGTGTTTCTTCGGCTCAAAGGATGAATGAATGAGTTGGGAGAGCCAAGAGAGGGAGCCAAGCCCGGCCTCCCATCTATTTATAGACCCAACACTTCAAACTAGCCGTTACCCCCTCGGGGCGCAAATTATGCGCCGGACGCGTCCGCCCGCGAGCCGCCCGGACGCGTCCGGCGCCTCCCCCAAGCGCGCCCAGACGACCGTTGGCGCCGCGGCCAACCACGATGCCGCCACGTCGGCGTCCGGCGCGGCATCGGCGCTCGCCGTTGTGCGTCCGCGCCGCGTCCGCTCGCAACGCCGCGCTCTGGAACTTTACGTCCGAGTCCGGCGTGCGCCGGACGCGGCACCCTGCGCGTCCGCCGCCTTCTGTCGGAACCCACTGCTCCGCGCCGAGCCGCAACACGCGCGGACGCAGCCACGATAACCGCTCTGCGTCCGCCGCCCGCGTCCGGCCCGCGTCCGGCCGACGCCGCCGGCGAACGGCCGAAAACCCGAAACTTTACGGGGTCGGCGTCCGCCGCCGCGGACTGCGTCCGCCCAGCGTCCCGCCTCGCCGAGCGCAGCCTCCGTCTTTCGTCGCCGTGTCGTGACACCAACTTCTCCAACATGCTATCCAACAAGTATACCAACTTGATCATCGAGATAGCATGATTTCAACCAAATTTTGCATCCGGCGCAATAGAGAATATGCATCCATTTTTCCCATTCTTCAATTGCTTGACTTGAAGACCAAGGAAATAGCTAAGTTCACCAATCATGGACATCTCAAACTCTTTTGCCATCATTTCACCAAATTCTTCACAATATGCTTGATTGGTTGATCCAAAGATGATATCATCAACATAGATTTGCACAATGAAGAGATCATTACCAATCTTCTTGGTGAATAGAGTAGTATCAACCTTGCCCATAATGAACCCCTTGGAGTGAAGAAAAGTCTTCAATCTCTCATACCATGCTCTAGGTGCTTGCTTCAAGCCATACAAAGCTTTCTTCAACTTGTACACATGGTTGGGCTTCTTCTCATCTTCAAAACCGGGAGGTTGCTCAACATATACTAGCTCATTGATGATCCCATTGAGAAATGCACTCTTGACATCCATTTGATATAACTTGATGTTGTGGGCACATGCATAAGCCAATAGAATCCTTATTGCCTCCAATCTTGCCACGGGAGCATATGTTTCATCATAGTCAAGACCTTCAACTTGAGTATAGCCTTGTGCAACTAGTCTTGCTTTGTTTCTAATCACAGCACCATCTTGATCTTGCTTGTTCTTGAAGACCCATTTGGTTCCAATGACATTGTGATCCTCCGGCCTCTCAACTAACTCCCACACATCATTTCTTGTGAAGTTGTTGAGCTCTTCTTGCATTGCCATGATCCAATCGGCATCATCCAAGGCTTCCTCAATTTTCTTTGGCTCTTTGGTTGACACAAAAGATGCATACTCACAAATCATAGCCACTCTTGATCTTGTTTGTACACCACTTCTAATATCACCAATAACACTATCAATTGGGTGATCTCTTGCAACATGTTGTGGTTGTAGCACTTGCACTTGATTGCTTGAGCTTGATTGATCACTTGACTTATCTTCATTTGACGATCTAGCACCATGATCTTGCACTTGAGCATTGCTAGCTTGCCTCAATGGAGAATTGAGCACTTCATCTTTATCATCTTGCACATCAACCACTTGCTTTGCTCTAATGTCCCTAATGTCCATGTTCTTCATTGCTTCAACCAATTTAGTTCCACCAACATCTTCTAGATTCTCATCTTCATCTTGTGACCCATCGGTTTCATCAAATTGCACATCATGGACTTCCTCTCTAATGCCACTTGAATTGTTCCAAACTCTATAAGCCTTGCTTGTAGTTGAATAACGAGTAGGAACCCTTCATCACATCTCTTTTCAAACTTCCCCAATCTAGTGCCCTTCCTCAAGATATAGCATTTGCAACCAAACACTCTAAAGTAGCCAATGTTGGGCTTTCTTCCATGAAGTAGCTCATATGGGGTCTTCTCTAGCAAAGTATGACAATAGAGCCTATTGATATAGTAGCATGCCGTGTTGATTGCTTCATCCCAAAATGATTGACTAACATTGTACTCATGAAGCATTGATCTAGCCATATCAAGCAATGTTCTATTCTTCCTCTCAACTAGGCCATTTGATTGTGGAGTGTACTTGGCCGAGAATTGATGACCAATGCCATAGTGATCACATAATTCTTCCATTCTTGTATTCTTGAATTCACTCCCATTGTCACTTCTCACTTTCTTGATTCTCATGTCAAACTCATTGTGAACTCTAGTGAGAAAGGTCTTGAAGGTGTCATACACTTCACTCTTGTCACTAAGAAAGAATACCCATGTGAATCTTGTGAAGTCATCCACTATGACAAATCCATACTTGTTGCCACCAATACTTGTGTATGTAGTTGGGCCAAATAGATCCATGTGCAACAACTCAAATGCCTTGCATGTGCTCATTATACTCTTCTTTGGATGTGAACTTCCAACTTGCTTCCCGGCTTGACATGCACTACACAACTTGTCCTTCTCAAATACAACATCTTTCAAGCCTTCAACAAGATTGTGTTGTGTGAGCTTCTTCAATTGTTTCATGCCAACATGCCCAAGCCTTCTATGCCAAAGCCAACCCAAACTTGATTTTGATATCAAACATGTTGTCAAAGAAGCTTCACTAGTGTTGAAATCAACAAGATAGAGATTCTCATATCTAAAGCCTTTGAACACCAAGTTGGAGCCATCAAGAGAAACTACCTCAACATCATTTGCCCCAAAAATGCACTTGTAGCCTCGATCACAAATTTGTGCCACGGAGAAGATTGAAATCCAAGCTTTCAACTAGCATCACATTGGAGATACTCATGTCATTTGATATTGCAATCTTGCCCAAACCAACAACCTTGCCTTTCTTGTTATTGCCAAAAGTAATTGACTCAATGCCACTATCATTCTTCTCAATTGAATCAAACATTCTTGATGTGCCGGTCATGTGTTGAGAACACCCACTATCAATAATCCAATGCCTTCCTCCGGCTTTATAATTCACCTACAAGCAAATCAATGAAGCTTAGGTACCCATTTTTGCTTGGGTCCTTGTAGGTTAGTGACTAAGCTCTTTGGTACCCAAATAGCCTTCTTCTTTGGTCCAACAATGGGTGTACCAATAAACTTAGCTTGCACACCTTTCACACCCTTGGTAAGCACATAACAAGAATCAAAAGGTATAGCATTGTCAAGTTTTTTGTTTTGTTGCTTCTTGTTGCAATTTTGCTCTAGGTGCCCAACTTGCTTGCATCTATAGCAAAACCGACCATTGCTCTTCACAAAGCTAGGCTTTGGAGTTGCAAAGGCCGACTTGCCCTTCTTGGGGGTATAGCCCAATCCCTCTTTGTTAAGAGAGAACCTTTGGCTACCCAAGCACTTTAGCAAGCGGGCCTCACCACCATAGGCTTTGCCTAAGGCATGAGTGAGCTCATCCACCTCCTTCTTGAGGGTCTCATTCTCTACCATTAGTGTAGCATCACAAGTGAAGCCATCACTAGTAGTGGAGATAGAGTCGGTGGTGGTGGTGGATGATGTGCTACAAGAAGGGTTAGCATTTGTCATGATGATAGGTTGATAAAATGACTCATCAATGATGTCACAAGTAAGACCTATATCACATGATGCAATCACCACTTTCTTTGCTTGTTGCTCAAGTAGAAGTGAGTGAGCTTCTTTAAGCTTAGAATGAGCATCACCAAGCTTCTCATGGTCTACCACTAGACTCTCATGAGTGGTCATAAGCTCACCTAGGGCTTTCTCAAGTATTTCTACTTTCATTGAAAGCTTCTTGCACTCCTTTTCCTTGGCAATAGCTATATCTCTAGTTTCTTGCATCAAGTCATATAATTGATCCTTAGTCGGTTCATCATCATCATCAACATTATCAACATCGTGAGCATATTCCATCTCACTATCATCATCACTATCATCATATTGTACCTTTGTTTCCTTGGCCATGAAGCATGATGGTGATGTAGAGAATAATGAAGACTTCTTGTTGATGGCGATGGAAGCCATAGCCTTGTTGCTTGAATCTTCATCTTCATCATCATTGTCACTTTCCCAAGTGACCACAAATGTACCATTCTTGCCCTTCTTGAGTGTCATCTTGGCCTCATGCTTCTTCTTCTCAAACTTGCCCTTGTTGTAGTTCTTCTTCTTCTTCTCATATGGGCATTCGGCTTGTAGATGCTCGGTGCTATCACAATTGAAGCACTTTCTTGGTTGCTCTTGCTTCTTGAAGTTGTTCCTCTTGAAGCCTCTTCTCTTGATGAACATGTGGCCCATCTTCTTCACCACAAGAGCAAGTGCCTCATCATCAATCTCAAAGTCACCATCTTCCTCATTGGTTTCTTCTTCTTCAAAGATTGGTGCTTTGCCCTTGGAGGATGTGGCTTGGAATGCTACGGTCTTCTTCTTCTTCTCCTCTTCCACCTTCTCATCATCTTGATCAAATTTGTCATATGTCAAGACTTCACCAAGCAAATCATTTGGCTTCTTATTTTCAAGCCCATCTCTTTGTAGCATTAGCTTCAACATCTTGAAGCTCTTCGGCAAGCAAATCAAGAACTTGTGACAAAAGTCTTCATCTTTTGTCTTGTGCCCCAAACTCTTGAGATCATTCACAATCACTTGTAGACGATGAAACATTTCAATGATAGTTTCATCCTCCTTCTTCTTGAAGTTCTCGAACTCACTCTTGAGTCCATATAGCTTGGCACTCTTCACAACCTTGGTGCCCTCATATGTCTCACCCAACCTTGTCCATACTTCACTAGCAAGTTCCAAATCCTTGATCCCCTCAAACACCTTTGTATCAATGCCATTGTATAGGGTGTTGAGAGCCATTCTATTGCAAGTGATGTTGGCTCTATCTTCATCGGTGAGATGATCATTATCAAGAATGGCATAGTCATGCAATGTAACTTGCAAGACCCTCTCTTGAATTGAACCAAGATACATGATCATCTTTCTCTTCCAATGATCAAAGGAACTAACTCCATCAAACATAGGCGGTTTGCCCCCAACATGGTTGAACACAATTTGAGCCATCTTAACATGCACCGTAGGATGTTAAGCCTTGCACTAAGACGGTGACCTCGGCTCCGATACCACTTGTAAGGTCCTAGATGGCTAGAGGGGGTGAATAGCCTATAAAAATTTCTACAAACTCACTAAGCAAACTTCGTTAGATACACAAACGGCGGAAAGCAAGTTATGCTTAGCCTACTAGATGTTGCAAGCCTCCTATCCAAGCAATTCTAGTAGGTGATCACTAGTACACACAAAAGCTACCACTAGTGATCAAGAGTTCTACCCACGGGATTTAGTCTACACAAGAAGTGGTTCCCGACCGACCACACAAGCAATTCTACCCACGGGATTTAGTCTACACAAGATGTGGTTCCCGACCGACCACGCAAGCAATTCTACTTTGCAAGAATGTAATCAAAGTAATACAAGAGAGGGTAGGAGCTTGTTATACCGACGTGTCGAGTCGAGGTTGCCAATCACCAAGGAGATGAACAATCAATCACAATCGGCAACACACAAAGGATGATGACCAATCACCGGGAGACAAGATGAACACAATGATTTATCCCCGGATGTTCACTTGGGCACCGCCAAGCTACGTCACCCGTTGTGTCGACCAACACCTAGATGGTTCCTCGGTGTGACCCTCAAGTCACTAGCCCCTCAAGGCTCTCCCCGCAAGGCACCGCAAGACACCACTCTCAAGCGAGGTACTCAACGACACGCGCAATCCACTAGGATGCTCTTCGTGATCTCCACGAGGTGAGCTCAAACCTCTCACAATCAACCGGAGGTGGCCAAGAACAATCACCTTCTCTTGCCAACGCCTCCAACAATCTCCAAGCCGGCTAGGAGCGGTACTCTCCAAGAGTAACAAGAAATCCACCGGCTAAACCACCCACAAGTGCCACTAGATGCCCTCAAGCAATGCAATGCACTAGGTGATCTCTCAATCTCACTTTGGATTCACAATCAAGCAAGAGAGATGAGAGGGAGAGTGTTTCTTCAGCTCAAAGGATGAATGAATGAGTTGGGAGAGCCAAGAGAGGGAGCCAAGCCCGGCCTCCCATCTATTTATAGACCCAACACTTCAAACTAGCCGTTACCCCCTCGGGGGCGCAAATGTCCGGCGGCAAGCCCGCGCGCGCACCCTGCGACGACCGTTGGCGCGCGGCCAACCACGTGCCGCCACGTCGCGTCCCGGCGCGGCGTCTGGCGCTCGCCGTTGTGCGTCCGGGCGCCACGTCCGCTCGTTAACGCCGCGCTCCGGAACTTTCGTTCCGAGTCCGGCGTGCGCGGACGCGGCACCCGCGCGTCCGCCGCCTTTCCGTCGGAACCCCGCTCCGCGCGGAAGCCGCAACACGCGCCGGACGCAGACACGAACCGCCTGCGTCCGCCGCGTCCGCCGGCCCGCGTCCGGCCCGACGCCGGCCGAACGGCCGAAAACTAGAAACTTTCGGTCGGCGTCCGCCGCCGCCGGACGCGTCCGCCCAGCGTCCGCGCCCGCCGTGCGCAGCCTCCGTCTTTTTCGTCACCGTGTCGTGACACCAACTTCTCCAACATGCTATCCAACAAGTATACTAACTTGATCATCGAGATAGCATGATTTCAACCAAATTTTGCATCCGGCGCAATAGAGAATATGCATCCATTTTTCCCATTCTTCAATTGCTTGACTTGAAGACCAAGGAAATAGCTAAGTTCACCAATCATGGACATCTCAAACTCTTTTGCCATCATTTCACCAAATTCTTCACAATATGCTTGATTGGTTGATCCAAAGATGATATCATCAACATAGATTTGCACAATGAAGAGATCATTACCAATCTTCTTGGTGAATAGAGTAGTATCAACCTTGCCCATAATGAACCCCTTGGAGTGAAGAAAAGTCTTCAATCTCTCATACCATGCTCTAGGTGCTTGCTTCAAGCCATACAAAGCTTTCTTCAACTTGTACACATGGTTGGGCTTCTTCTCATCTTCAAAACCGGGAGGTTGCTCAACATATACTAGCTCATTGATGATCCCATTGAGAAATGCACTCTTGACATCCATTTGATATAACTTGATGTTGTGGGCACATGCATAAGCCAATAGAATCCTTATTGCCTCCAATCTTGCCACGGGAGCATATGTTTCATCATAGTCAAGACCTTCAACTTGAGTATAGCCTTGTGCAACTAGTCTTGCTTTGTTTCTAATCACAGCACCATCTTGATCTTGCTTGTTCTTGAAGACCCATTTGGTTCCAATGACATTGTGATCCTCGGCCTCTCAACTAATTCCCACACATCATTTCTTGTGAAGTTGTTGAGCTCTTCTTGCATTGCCATGATCCAATCGGCATCATCCAAGGCTTCCTCAATTTTCTTTGGCTCTTTGGTTGACACAAAAGATGCATACTCACAAATCATAGCCACTCTTGATCTTGTTTGTACACCACTTCTAATATCACCAATAACACTATCAATTGGGTGATCTCTTGCAACATGTTGTGGTTGTAGCACTTGCACTTGATTGCTTGAGCTTGATTGATCACTTGACTTATCTTCATTTGACGATCTAGCACCATGATCTTGCACTTGAGCATTGCTAGCTTGCCTCAATGGAGAATTGAGCACTTCATCTTTATCATCTTGCACATCAACCACTTGCTTTGCTCTAATGTCCCCAATGTCCATGTTCTTCATTGCTTCAACCAATTTAGTTCCACCACCATCTTCTAGATTCTCATCTTCATCTTGTGACCCATCGGTTTTATCAAATTGCACATCATGGACTTCCTCTCTAATGCCACTTGAATTGTTCCAAACTCTATAAGCCTTGCTTGTAGTTGAATAACCGAGTAGGAACCCTTCATCACATCTCTTTTCAAACTTCCCCAATCTAGTGCCCTTCCTCAAGATATAGCATTTGCAACCAAACACTCTAAAGTAGCCAATGTTGGGCTTTCTTCCATGAAGTAGCTCATATGGGGTCTTCTCTAGCAAAGTATGACAATAGAGCCTATTGATATAGTAGCATGCCGTGTTGATTGCTTCATCCCAAAATGATTGACTAACATTGTACTCATGAAGCATTGATCTAGCCATATCAAGCAATGTTCTATTCTTCCTCTCAACTAGGCTATTTGATTGTGGAGCGTACTTGGCCGAGAATTGATGACCAATGCCATAGTGATCACATAATTCTTCCATTCTTGTATTCTTGAATTCACTCCCATTGTCACTTCTCACTTTCTTGATTCTCATGTCAAACTCATTGTGAACTCTAGTGAGAAAGGTCTTGAAGGTGTCATACACTTCACTCTTGTCACTAAGAAAGAATACCCATGTGAATCTTGTGAAGTCATCCACTATGACAAATCCATACTTGTTGCCACCAATACTTGTGTATGTAGTTGGGCCAAATAGATCCATGTGCAACAACTCAAATGCCTTGCATGTGCTCATTATACTCTTTGTTAACACTAGAATTTGGTCAGGAATATGACAGGTGGACCCGCAGGCGGCAGAGAGAGAGATTCGGCAAATGCATATGCGGTCGGCTAATTTCCATGTGTTCGGCAAATGGTCAAGCGGTCGGCAACTGCTTCGTTTGAAGACGGAAAAAGGAAAGGGAAGCTGATCAAAAAGAGAAGGAGTTGTGATGGTCAAGGACTCCGATTATGGATAGAGTTAGCATGTTTTTGTCTTTCCAATTTTGTTTAGACAGTTCGTAGATGCTTAGGACTCATGTTCGTCGGGGTATAAATATAAGCCCTCGACCATTGTAATAAGGGTTCACAACCAATTCAATACAACCGGCTACGTGCCACCCTTCGAGTCCTTTAGTCGTGTCGTCGAGTTCTTCGAGAGGGCCAATCGATCCGTCGACCTCCGTAAGTCCGGCAACCTTGCTATCATGTCTAGTATCGTGCGGCGGATTTAGATTATGATGCAAGTAGTCTCATCCGTTTTGCTTAGTATCGTGCGGCGGATTTAAGCTTAATGATGGGAAGTTTTTGCTTGTGCCTTGTATCGTGCGGCGGATTAAGACATGAGTAAAGATAGTTATCGGCTCTCTTAGATTTGGCAAGATCTAATAGATTCATTAAGTTATCATGTGTTGCATGTTTTATTTAATGTTTAATTATTTGCAACACTCTTTTGCCCAATCTAGATTGATACTCTTTCGGCTCGTTGATCGTTCCTTCCATGCTTATTCAATATCGAGTAGATCAATTTCATATAGCCGAATTAGATCGATCTAGATTGTCACGTGTTGCGGGTTCATTCACGTTAGATGTAGATAAGCCTTGACAGGACCGGGTACCGTGCGGCAGATGCAGGTCTTTGGGTTACTCTAGAGCTAGTCATCCGGTGGACTAGAGATCGGTTTAATCTGATAGGCTCCTTTTACATGTTACTTGTTTGTTCCTTCTTCATGGACCCCGATTCGGCAATCTTGCCGATACGGTTATGCTTATACATGTAGCGAGTATTTATAGATCTGTTAGGTAATTACGTGCTTTTAGCTCTTTACTGTTAGATTGTATCATGCGGTGGATTGATCTGGCAGTAAGGGGTGGTGTAAATTCATAGCAAGTGGTATCATGCGGTGGATTAGCTTGCTTGGGTTTATGCTCGACGGGTTTATGAAGGCTAGACGTGCGGCAGACTAGTTGGAATAGCCTATGCATGTGTTGTTTGGTAGATTTATATTTATAAGTTACTTATCTTTAATTATTAGTGCTTGATGATGCTTTAAACCTGAGATGTAGTTTGATATGCTTTAATAAGTTAATCTTGTTCAAACATGTCTTCGTTTACCGTATTCGGCAAATTCGTTCTGTTTACATCAGTTATGTTACTTTAGCCGAATGAACTGCAATCTGTTGGCAGATAGCTTCTATAGCTATGTGTCGTCGTAAGTGGCTTCAGGGCCGTAAAGATGGAACTGGCTGGTCTCACCAAAGACGTTCCGCTTATGATCTTACCGTTTTATCCCTTGTCGACTTTCGAGTCAAATCGATCGGCACGCTTCCGGATTCGACGCCCGGCACCCGATTGAAGCTAGGCTTTCGGCTTGCTGTGTGTGAGACACGGTGCGCCACATTTTGTGTCAACACACTTTTTGGCACGCCGGTGGGACCACTTCTCGCCTAGGATGGGATCGAAATTGACAACAAGATCACGTTCTAAACGTGACCATGGACGAGCCGCACGAGCAACGCCGGATGGTAGAGCAAGCAATGGAACAAGATCGCGAAATGTCTCGATGTCTTTTTCCAAGAACAAGAGTGGCGAGTGATCGTCAAGCAATCACCGCCACGAGTTCTTCTCGCCGGTCGGCCTCGATATTACCGACGAAGAGGAGATGCGAGAGGGTAGTTGAAGCCATTTACAAAGCGTGGGAGACACTATGTTGAATCACAACACAGCCTTTTCTCGGGCACCTTCCGCAAAATCATGGCGATACTTTTGGTCCAAAGCGGTTGACAAGCGCTTTGAAGAAAGATTTGGAGAGCTTGTGGACCAGCTTTACTTTAACACTCAAGCAATCTTCGGGAAGCCAACTGGGGGAGGAGAGATGATCGGTACAAGCAAGGATGGAGCTGTTCATGATGAAAAAGAGAAGCCTCCCGTGACCGAGCAGCAAACTCATGGCCAAGTAGCTTTTGGTGCAACAACGAGATATACCCGCATCTCGCTTACAAGATTTCTCCAATGGCAAACAGATTGCGAAGAGTGTTTATGGAGATGGGTACAATGAGTTTACCGATTACGGTGCCCTTAATGCTTTGCCGAATCCGGGGTATATGAGTGCGTCGGGAGTACCTTCCTCGGAAGGCGGGGGCACAAGATGCCAATGATGTTACGCTGCGTAATGGCCGATATGATGCGAGAATCGGTTCGGCCTTAAACCAAAGAATCAAACATATGCATACAAATCTCCCTTTCAGTGGTACAATAGAGTAGCTCTTCCACCAAGAGTAAAGCCACCGACGTATTTGACTAAATTCTCGGTCAAGATGACACTAGTACCATTGAACATGTTAGCGGGTACTTGATGCAACTTGGAGAAGCTGCTAGTGATGAAGCTTGGAGAATCGATATTTTCCTATGTCTCCGACGGGGCCGGCTTTCACATGGTTTGCTTCACGGCCGGCCAATTCCATTAGAACATGGGCGTAATTGGAGCAAAAGTTCCATGCATACTTTTACACAGGAACCAATGAGAAGAAGATGGTTGATCTCGTGGGCTATGAGGATGAAGACTACCGAAACACCAATGGAATATCTTCATAGATTCGAGAAGCGAAGAACATGTGCTATTTCTCGACTATTCCCGATGACCAACTCGCACAATTGGTCATTGCGGGCATGCTTGCCACATATCGAGACAAGCTATTCGGCATGGAGTTTGAAGACCTTGGACAGCTTGCACAAAAATTGACAAGCAATGTGCAATCAAGCCCAAGGGTTCGGGAGAGATGCTCGTTTTCGGAAGAATAGTGCAACCGTTGACATGTATCGTGGATTTCGGAAGAAGCATCGAATATGAAGATGAAGATGAAGTAGGCTGCAGAGTTGGATTTGGACAAAAGAGCCTACTTTGGTCAGTCATCGATGGGTGAAAAGCAAAAGGGATCTTATGATTTTGATGTCGGTAAAGCGAGATAAGCTCTTTTTGTATCGATTCGGGAGGGACGCACAACCGCGTAAGGACATCCTATGCTTTGCGCCCGAAGGGGTAAAGGATAAGAAGTACTTGTGGGTTTCATGATACAAGTTCTCATCATATCAATGATTGCCGAGTGTTCGAGTAAAGATTGAGAAAGCTATTCAAGATGGACACTTGAGATTTGATGGCAAGATGAAAGTAGACAAAAACCCATTCCCTCAGAACATGGTCTCTTTCTCTATAGGCATGGTTGATGCCGGTGAGTCCAAGGAAAAGGGAAAGATGAAGGTTCGACCTCGAAAGAGCCAAGGAGAGTGGTGCTATTGACCCTAATCGGCAAGTTACCAAGGAGGAAGTGCAACAAGTACGGTTCAGAAATAGCCGAACAGAGAAGGGTCAGACTTCAGATGCAGCTAAGGGAAATTGCCGAATACACGCTGAGCCAAAGCGCAGAGTTACAGCACAACACTTGTTGAATAAGTGGCAGAGGGAAAAGGAGATGGAGTATGATGAGGAGCAGCAGTACATTGAAGAGGAACGCAGATTCATGATAGAGCGTCAAAGATATGAGGCAGAGGTGCGCCAAAGAGAACAAGAAGAGTACTGGGGAGAGAACAAGAGCTGATCGCATTGAACTGTTCCTTCTTCGGTTCTTGTTGGAATGAAGGCTTGAAGTTGCCCGGGGAACAATTGCCCGAATGCGTGATCAATATTCGAGTACAGCAATCTCGAGTCAACCGTCCCGTTCATGATAGACTTGGGATGAAAGTTCCGGAAGAACGATCGGCGCCTAAAAATAAAACGGTTTTGATGGACATCGAGGAAAAGATTTGCGAGACCAAGCTTGGGCTCACAAAGCGGTGCCCATAATGTGGAAGAGAGCTCATACGGGTGGCAAAGAGGTCAATGGTGCCCTCCGGTTTGAGGAAAAGCCGAAGAGAAGAGTTCGGCGTTTAAGGAATCAAGAGAGCGGGAATTAGCCGAAAAGAAACCAAAGTGTGGCGTCCTAAGAAAAAGGATGATGGACGGGTCCTTCGGTGATACTAACATGGTGTTCTTTATCCCATTAGAGTTTAGAGCCCCCGAAGATCAAGAAGTTCAAGATGAAGTGTACTCGAGACTTTGATGAAACCGAATGCCGAGACCCGATGGCTCAACTTGTGTTGACTCGGCAAGCGTCTTTGACAAGCCGCTTAAAAACCGTCATCCGAAACCATTATACCCGAAGGGATATGTCAATGGCAAGCCTTTAACCAAGATGCTTGTTGATGGAGGGGCTGCTATCAATATTATGCCCTATGCTACTTTCGAGAAAGCTTGGTATGACAAGTGAGGATTTGTTGCGATCGACATGATCCTTAGAGATTTTGCGGCAATGCTTCGATACTCGTGGAGCAAGTACATGTGGAAGCGATGATTGGATCCAAGACTTTGATCACTACTTTCTTTGTCATTGATGGCAAGGGGGCATATAGCATGCTTCTTGGAAGGGACTGGGTCCATGCTAATTGCTGTGTACCCTCAACTATGCATCAAATTCTTATTCAGTGGATAGGAGATGATGTAGAGATTGTTCAAGCCGATGATTCAAAGTGAGTGTTGCAACTTCCGAGCCTCGCTTATTGGGAGTACGATGGACAAGATTGCCTTTCGGGTAAGAAATGGAAAGAAGGTCCTGTCAATGTGTTCGATAGAGATCAACGGCCGATCCAAGCGATCGGCTCGAAGAACTTTTAATGGGCAATCCAATCGATGGCAACAAAGGCAAGCTGGGTCGTGGTTTCATGTCGGCCGACAAGTTAGAAGAGATCAATGTTGGTGATAATACAAAGTCAAGGCCGATGTATATCAGTGCAAATTTAGACCCAGAATATAAATTGAAATTAATAGAGTTGCTGAAGGAGTTCAAAGATTGTTTTGCTTGGGATTACACAGAAATGCCTGGATTGGATCGATCAATTGTTGAACATAAGTTGCCTATAAAACCTGGATTTCGTCCTTTCAAACAACCTCCACGAAAAATCTATAAAGAGGAGGTATTGGCCGATGTAAAGAAAGAAGTTGAGAGATTGATTGAAGCAAACTTTATTCGGCCATGCAGGTATGCAGAGTGGATTTCAAACATAGTACCTGTCTACAAAAAGAATGGGAAGATGAGAGTATGTATAGATTTCAGAGATCTCAACAAAGCTACTCCCATGGATGGTTACCCAATGCCGGTGGCCGATTTATTAGTGGATGCAGCGACGAGGTATGAAGTCATCGGCTTTATGGATGGCAATGCGGCTACAATCAGATTTTCATGGCGGTTGAAGATATTGCAAAGACGCATTCGGATGTCCGGCCACATTGGGTTATTTGAATGGATAGTAATGACATTTGGATTAAAGAATCTTGGTGCAACTTATCGAGAGCCATGAATTATATCTTTCATGAGTTGATCGGCAAAATTGTGGAAATTTACATTGATGATGTGGTAGTCAAATCCAGAGACCATGAAAGACATTTAGCCGATTTAAGGAAGACTTTGGAGTGCACAAGGAAACATGGTTTAAAGATGAATCCAAATAAGTGTGCTTTTGGAGTCTCGGCTGGTGAATTCTTGGGGTTCTTGATTCACAAAGGAGGGATAGAAGTTGGAGAAAATAGCCGATATTATTGTATCGCCTCTAGTGCAAAAATAGCCGATATCGTGTGTATCGTCTTCAGAACAGAAATAGCCGATACAGTTGTATCGCCTTTAGCCAATTTTTAAAAGTATAAGTGAACAGTTTTATCTCTCGGTGATAGGTTTATCGGGAGAAGATAAAGTGAATTGAAGTACTACGCTACAAACCGTCAAGTCGGGGAACAGGACTGAGATCTAATCGGCTGAGGTGATGTCATGCAATTCGGGAGATTTTGTTCGGGAAGAGTGTTGCAGTCAAGTTCTAGCTAAGGAAAGATTTAAAAAAAAGCAAATGCGACGAGATGAACACCATCACGAGACAAGCAAGAACAAGAAGAAGACCAACATTCTTCATTAAAATTTTTATTTACAACCCGCGCGAGTCCTAGTACAAGCTACTCCTCTTCCTCGGTGAAGAGCTTGTTGAGGACGGACTCGGGTTGGTGGCGTTGGCCATGGCGTTGGCGTGGTCGTCGTACGCCACGGGGAGGCCCTCGATGCCATCGACCTCGTGGGAAGCCCACCCCCGGAAGCCGGTCGGCATCGGAGCGTAGTCGTCCCCGGTCCAGGACGACATTCCCGCCAGACCGAGCGCAGTGCCGAGGCGCACGCCGTGAAGGGCAACCTGGTCGATTTGACCAGGCACCGCCTCGAGGCGATCTGCCAAGGTCGCCCCCTGGGCGTTCACGTGGTTGGCCACCGCCGTCGCCGCCAACCTCAGGCGGTCCAGCTCCGCGTTGAGGTCTGCAAAGAAAAAACAAGACAGGCCGGTGAGTAAGCGAGATCAAGAAGAACGGAAATCAAGCAATGGTAGAAGAACAAGTGCGGTGATGGTCTCGGTCATGCCGGCAAGTGTCCTCCCACTCCAACTTGGGCAATCCCGAACTTCTTGGTTTCTTCACCAAGAAGCTCCATCGCCTCATCCCTCTCGCGGCGGTACGCGGCGGCGTCAGAAGCGGGTGTATGCCGGGATCTCCTCGTCGTTCTGTCCCATATAGGGCGGTACGAAGAAGCGAGACCCGACGAAGCCGAGTAGCGAAACGGGCGGCGCGGAGAAAGGAGAGGAGCCGGGCCGGAGGAGAGCCCGCGGGGCAGGTGCGTCGAACGCCACGGCCGGCGCCAGGAAACGCCATTGGCCGGTGCTGATCCTCGCCGTCCTGCAAACAGGGTGCAATCAAGATCGACTAAATAAAAAGGAACTGCGAGCAAGATGGAGAAGTTGTCTCCTTACTGCAGACGGCGGCCACCACGGCTGCTTCCCTCCGCCGCATCCGCCACGGGAGCAGGAGCGGTAGCAGAAGGAGGAGTGTGAGTGCCGGCCCGGCGACCCGCCTGCGGAAGTTGGCGGCATAGTCGCCGGCGACCCCGGTACCCCTGAAACGGATCAAGAAGATAAACAACCGCAAGGGGGCAGAGACTCAGAACGGGTAAAAGCTATCAAGCAGTACAACTCTAAAGGTTGAAGATCTCACCGCCGGCGCCGGTTGCTGCTCCCCTCCGCCTCATCCTGGGCAGGAAGCTTGTTACGGTCGCCGCCGCTTGCCATCGGTGGTGGTGAGGGTTTTTTGAGATCGGGGTGGAAAAGGAAATGGAAGAGATGATAGCAACTGTTTGTGCTTGGATGTGATGATGGTGGGAGCCGACTGGTCTTATTTATGAACGTGGGAGCCGTGGTGAGACTGCGGGAAAACCAAGCGACAAGATAGGGTTTCCACACCTATGGGCCGATGTTGAGTTGGGCCGAGCCCATCACTACTGGCGATTCAGTTGCCATACGCTCGGTCGGCTAAATAACTGATGAGGGCCATTCGGCTAAAGTATATACTTGAGACAGCAACGGTTACGTTCGGCTGATACACACATCTATGAGTACAGTCGTAATTGGAAGAGCCGAATAGCAACGGAAGCAGAGAAGAAAGAGAAAAAATGAAGATTATCTATTTTTCCAGAGAAGGGGAATTGTTTTCAAATATGACAGGGTCAAGCCTAAATGTCTACATCTTCAAGTACAAACCAAGCATCTATACATTAAGAAAAGAGTTGATGACAGCTAGAGCATCAGCCTTGATTCGGTTGACTTCATCAAGAGCTTTTGGTCCTCTTCTTGAGAATCTTGGATGTTGGGAGTTTGCTTTTGATTTGCCGCGTCTCCTTGATGACCGATTGTATTCGGACTTAGCCGAATCGAGAGATGGCAGATTTGCAAGCTGGTTTCATGGGGTGAATGTTAGCATTCGGTTGAGCTAGTTGAGCTTCAAGTTTGGTTCTTTCTTCTCTCATGACTGCGGTTCGGTTCTAAGGTGCTCGAGAGGTACTCGGTTGACTTGATGTCGAGTAGAGCTCCTTGACTTCTTTGTTCCTTGGCCACCTTTCTTTTCTCCAGATCGGCTTTGGTGGACATATTCTTGTGTGCTCTCTTGATAATGGCAAAGTGATCATCAAGGTGTGATAAGGCATTTATGGCGGCTTTGAGATTAGAAGGAAGCTCTTGATCAATAAGCTCGCTATTTCCCTTATTTTGTCTCGAATCTTGGGTCAAAGCAACAATATCATTTTTCGAAATGAAATTATATCCTTTAGCTTGACTTGACTCTCTCGATGATAAGCGATGGTTGGAAGAGACTTCATCATCTCTATCCCCAGCAAACTCTTCAGCGATAAGGGAAAAACTAGCTTGAGGATGAGCAGTATCCTGTTGGTGAACAAGGAAGGTAGTTTAGCCGAATGATTCGGTCTGAATGAAAAAATAGCCGAGTGGAGTACGAATAATACCTCTTCGGCAATTACTTGATCGATTGCCTCCTGAGTAACATCAATATGTTGGGTGGTTGATGCCACGGTCACTTCAGGATTGACAATATCGTGGCTTGGTACATCCTGAATTATCAGGGTTGTTGAAACTTGAAGCTCTTGGAGAAGGGGTTCTCCCTGTTCATTTGTCTGATGGAGAGGAATTTCTTCTGCTGTTTCTCCTTGTTCATCTGAGTCGAAGCATAAAATGAAACTATGCAAATAGAAAAAACAAAAAAGGGCTCAAGTACAGATACGCACCAGGATGACCGACAGATTCATTGACATCTGCTTGGCTAGCAGGATGTTCAGGAGAATCTTCCAAATTTACCACTCGGTCAGGGCTTTGAGGGTGAGCCTGTACCTGTTGAAAGAAGAGTGATGAATGCAGACACATTTGCAGATGGAAAATAAGGAATCAAAAACATTCATACCTGAGGAAGTGGCTTAGCTTTCTTTGACCTTGTTTTCTTGGGAATGGCAGTGTCCTTGATAGGAGAGGAAGGAGTTTTTCTTTTAAGATCCTTCAGAGCACTTTGTATCATCGCGGGTGTTTTGTTAAAAACTACTAAACTTGGAGCATCATGCCCCGGAGCAAAGCATTAGGCCGGGTTGCCGTATTGAACCTCTACGGAGGACTTGGAGGAGCATTGTCTGTTCAAAAGATGTTTAGAAACGGAGCGAGACATGAAGTGAAAGGTAGCTATGAGGGTATACCTCGTCATCAGAAGTGAATGAGGGCATTAAAACTTGGCATAGAGGATGGACTTGTGCTCTGAAAATATGAGAATGCCATTCTTGCCACCAAAGGTTGAATGAAGGATGAGCAGCTTCAATTATCACTAGAGGATTGGGTTCATATACTGGAAACTTGCATCCAAGATTGAAAACTTTGTTGGCCTCAGTAATATTTAGCAATGACTCCCTAGGCACGATGATGCTTGAAAAGTATGGCCTTGGGGGCAATTGACCAAGTCCAAGCTGCCCGGCAACCATGTTTGGGTTGTAAAATTCATAAGTTGAACTTATCAACCGGCCATGATGAAATTCTCTTTGGTAGAGCACGGGGCCGATGAAAGAATTGAAGATATCCCGGAATCATCATCTATACACCCTGTGACTCATAGTTAAATTTGCAAGGAAGGGTTAGATCTTCATTCTCCCTATAAGGGAACCAAACTATGTGGTGGGATCCCTTGTAAAAAATCTTGAAGAGATGACCAAGGTCCAGGTCAATGACAATAGAAGATGCAGCCTCTCCATATGTCTGACAAGATTTATACCTGGGATCTTCACCTTAAGCATAGTTGATTGAGGGAAAATTCAGGTTATGGAGATCAACTGAAACTATCTGGTGCATATATAGTTGCAACCACATCTGAACAAGCCACCATGGACCATTGACACAGGAGATTTCACCCTGGCCACGCATTTGGACAGTAATCTGGTGCATCATGTGGTAAATTGCTCCCAAAAGATATTTGCCCAAAGGAATCAACTTGCCTGCAGCTAATTCTTCAGCCATCACTATGTGATTCAGAGTGGGCTCATTGGACTTGCCACAGAAAATGAATCTGCACAGCCACATGTTCATGAAGGCTCTATACTCTTTGTCAAATACAGTGCCAGTTGAAGCATAAGTCTGAATGTACTTGGCCCAACCTCCTCCTGGTTTGACTGACTTCTGGGTACTGGTACCTTTGAACTTGAAAGGGTACGTTGGCTTGGTAATATTCAAACCAGTCATCATGAAAATGTCGACGAGTAATTGACATTGGGCCATGACCAAAGATAAATGCGTTGATGGCATCGGACCAGAAGTGAGAGGCGGCTATCGGGGAGAGAGTCATTTCTTGGCATTTCGGCTAAGGAAAGTTCCAAGCAGTGTTGAATGTCTTGTGATTCCCAGAAATCACTATTTCTAGGCTGCGGTACCAATCGCGCCATCCCTTGTGATTGAAGGGAGGGGCCATGTTTTGAAGGTATTCGGCCATCTTTGTTTGGGGGAGCAATCCTAGATTTGAAAGGGATCCTCGAGTTTCTTTCTCAATAAATTCCCTCGGATTGGGGTCTCCTCGCGGACCAAGAAAAAATGATCCGGGGCACGCAAGATTGGAGATCAAGATCTCATTCTTCATTTCCTTTAAGAAATTGAAGCGAGTGGATCAAAAAGTGCATCTGGAAGATGATTCAAGAAAGTTGCCGAATAGGTAAAGCAAGTAGGGTTACCTCCAAGAGCTCCTCTTGAGTTCCTGTTGCCATGATGGAGCTGGTTGAAGTCTCCGTCGCCATTGAAGACAGCGCGAGCGCAGATCTCAAGTGGCGGCCGTGGGCGTTGGCGGTCTTGACCTAGGCGGCGGCGATCCCGGTCAATTTCAAAATAAAACCCTTTTATCTCGAAATTGAGGGGGCATGTGTTAACACCGAGAATTTGGTCGGGAATATGAGGTGGACCGCGGGCGGCAGAGAGAGAGATTCGGCAAATGCATATGCGGTCGGCTAATTTCCATGTGTTCGGCAAATGGTCAAGCGGTCGGCAACTGCTTCGTTTGAAGACGGAAAAAGGAAAGGGAAGCTGATCAAAAAGAGAAGGAGTTGTGATGGTCAAGGACTCCGATTATGGATAGAGTTAGCATGTTTTTGTCTTTCCAATTTTGTTTAGACAGTTCGTAGATGCTTAGGACTCATGTTCTGTCCAGGGTATAAATATAAGCCCTCGACCATTGTAATAAGGGTTCACAACCAATTCAATACAACCGGCTACGTGCCACCCTTCGAGTCCTTTAGTCGTGTCATCGAGTTCTTCGAGAGGGCCAATCGATCCGTCGACCTCCGTAAGTCCCGGCAACCTTGCTATCATGTCTAGTATCGTGCGGCGGATTTAGATTATGATGCAAGTAGTGTCGGGTACCTAGATTAGGGGGTCCTAAATCAGGTACGTTAGAGGAAAATGACCCAACCCGTCTTACCTTTAAATCTCCCGAGAAATAACCAGAGAAACCCCAATCCTCCTCACACCGGGCCGGCCCACTACCAGCCCGCAAGGCCTCGAGACCCGCCGGCTCAAGCAACGGCCGCTCACCCGCTCGAGAAATACGGAAACCGCTCGAGCGTACGACCGCTCGAGACGATGGCGTAAACCGCTCGAGCGAGCGACCGCTCGAGCGGGACGGAGAACGCTCGAGCGAGCGGCCGCTCGAGTCCGCCCACAAACATTACCTATCCCGGACACGCACATGGCTGCGGTATATGTAATAGTGGGAAGTATGCTTGCTCCACCTAACCCCATGGCTACGGTGCGCGGCATGGAGAGAAGAACGCCGGTCACTTCTCCTATTCCGCCGCCCATACCCGGATATAGGCATGCCAGGCAACACTATTGCACCACGTCGAGTACCGTGGGCGCGAGCGGCATTCCCTCCCCCGACGCCGTCGTCAACACTCTGTGCCACCAACTACGTCGTCCGTCCGTCGCTCGGATCACGCCCCCTCGAGGCGGCTACCAACCGCTCGAGGAATGGTGACGGACGCAACCCGAACAAGGGACGCACGGTGTTCGTCTTTCCCACCTCGTCGACCATACTTGCGGGGTTCCGGGCGCACGTGCTCGACTACGACAGCGCCATACCTCGACTACGTCGACCACGATCGAGAAGGACCGGCAGGCCATCGTCGGCCATGCCGCTACGAGGCTCGAACCAGACCGGAGAGAGCGTCTACGTTTCGGCGACTTGACACGGTGCATGTAGCTCGACGTCACGCCACGACGGCCCTATCTACTTTGTATTCCCGAGCCTCCCCTTGGCCTATAAAAGAGGATGCCGGGGCCTAGTCTAGAGGAGGGTTTTTTTTTTTCGGACGCCTTCATTCACAACACATTTCCAAGCACGCTAAGTCTCGGGACTCGCTTGTATTCACCCGTACAAGCACCCGGTGCAAGATAATACAAAACTCTCCCCTCTCGCTGGACGTAGGGCGCTCTTTGCCGAACCAGGATAAACGATTGTGTCCATCTTGCATCACCATCCGGATTAGGGAGCACGCATAGAAATTTACTCGTTGGTGTCATACCCCCCGGGTACGAAACACCGACGGTTGGCGCGCCGAGTAGGGGCTCGCGTGTTTTCACCCGATTCCCGCCATTTTCCGGATGGCATCACCCACTCCTTCGTTTCCGTTCGCCACGGTGATCTGGTTTGGAAGTCTAGAGTTCGTGTCGCTCGGCCCAGCCACGACATGACTACTCTCGATCGGTGAACCGGGGAGGGGACGCTCGTCACCCCCGCACGCCGGTGGGGCCGCGTGCCGACCGCGCCACCATGGCTCGCCACCACGTCGCCGACGCCACCGGCATCGCCATCACGGCCAACAAGCACGAGCCTTGAGCGCCCCGCTCGTGTGCCCTCCCGGCCGGATGCCACAACGCACCCGGCCCGAGGTGCCAAGTGTGCGGCGGGAGGTGCCACATGGACGAGGGAGTCCTTGACGTGGACCCTAGCTTCACGTTTGCCATGCGCTCGTCAAGAGAGCCCGGCGTAGCGCCTCGAGCGCGCACGGCCGACGTCGCCCAACTCTGCGCCGCACGGGATCTACCGAGCTCATCGCAGCTCCGTTTGGGTTTACTAACGCCGCCACCACGTATGCCAACGAGATCCGGTCGGTCATGGGACCGCGGGAGGAGAGCCCCGGCCCCCTCTGCGTGTCACCATGGACCGGAGATCGTATGGCCGGCGTCGGTAGACCGCGGGTTTGACGAGCACCCGGCTCACAACGCCACACCGCGGTCGGGGGATATGCGCCGCAGATCGAGGAGGAGAGCACGGGGAGGCCCCGGACGCCGTCCGCCGCTAACCCGCACTCCGATGACTCGGACTCGGGGTGCTATGACCCGGCTCGCGAGTGTTTTCATCTCAACGACAACGTTCCGTCGGATGAGGAGACCGAGAGATGGCGCCGCCGTGGCCGTCCCTACTGCCCAACCGGGCGAGACGTGACCCCGGCGGTCGGGACGTCGGCGGCCGCAGCCCTGCGGGTGATTGAGCCACGCGGACCGCCACCACAAGCCCAAGATAACCGGCGGCCTCGAAGACGACGCTCAAGCGGCACAATGGGCTCGGCTCGGGAAATCGAGGCCAAGATGAATGAGGAACGCGCAAATCGGAACTGCTCAAGCGCGCGCTTGAGCGGAACCATCCGCCCTCCTCGAGCTCTTGGCGCTCGAGGAAAGGCGCGAGACGTCTTCAACCGCATCGTCAACGACGGGCGACCGGAAGCGCACCCGAGCCGGCCCATTTCCCTCGAGCAAGCGAGAATGTACTTGCGGCGGCTATCCGCCGCGGGACATGCCGGCGCCCTCGAATCCGCATGCATTACGGATACGAGATGAGATCCAAGGGCTCCTCCAAGTCGCGGCCGTCCGGCGGGCCGAGAGCTCGGCCTCGAGACGGCGTGAGGTAGCCCCGAACAACCACGACACGAGCGGGAGGGTTCCGTCCACCGGGAGGCACCCCCTCGAGGTGGTAGAGCACCCGCTCGAGAACGCATCCTCGACAACCGCGCGCTTCAAGATGCGCGTCATGACATCAACGACAACCGACGACGCAAGGCTGCGGGTGCCGAGGACCGTGGCTACAAGGCCCATCGAGGGGGACGCTACGACGGCGACGAAGATCGCGGACTCTCGAGCCACCGGGCCCTCGAGTCTTCGGCCGAGCTATCCGCAACACACCGTTGCCAAACCCGTTTCGACCCCCACGAGCGTGGTCAAGTACAACGGGAGACCAAGCCGTAACTCCGGGCGGCCGGCCGACTTCCGGCCGGCCTTTGCCCTGGGAGGGGCTCGAGAGGATAAGGCAACCATACGCCAGCTCCCACTGTTTCTCTCTGACACCGCTCGACGGTGGCTCGAGGAGCTCCCTCCCCATCAGATCCACGATTGGGCCGACCTAGTCCAGATTTTCGAAGGGAACTTCAAAGGCACGTACGTCCGACCCGGCAACTCGTGGGATCTCCGTAATCGCAAACAAAATGCCACGGAATCTCTCCGGATTTTGCTCGACGTTTCTCCAACTGCGCACCGAGCCGCGCACATCCCGGACCACGACGTCATCTTGGCGTTTGTCTCGTGCACCACGTGCAAAGAGCTCGTGCGAGAGCTCGGCGCAACCGCCCAAAGACGGTGAACGAGCTCATGGACGTCGTCGCCGACTACGCTGCCGGCGACGAGGCCGTGGGGGCCTTCTTTGGTGGGGCTGGGAACAAGCCCGCGCCGTCCCCAGGAGGCGGTGAGGGCTCGAGCAAGGACCAGAAGAAGAGCGGGAAGAAGAAGAAAGGCAATCAGCAAGGCAAGCGCGCGGTCGTGGAAGACGAGGTTGCCGCAGCCGAGCGCAAAAAGCCTAGACCCCCTCCGGATGGGGGCGTTTTCGACAAGATGCTGAAGCAGCCGTGCCCCTACCATAAGGAGCCGGTCAAGCATAACCTCGAAGACTGCCGTATGCTTCGAGGTTACTTCAAGAAGCTTGGCATTGACAAGGACGATGGCAAGAAGGATAAGGGTGACGAGGATCGAGCCAACGACGACGACGACGGTGGGTATCCGCCCATCACCGAGTGCTACATGATCTACGGCGGCCCGACCACCCAGATGACACGCCGAGAGCGGAAGGCCGAGCGCAGGGAGGTTTTCGCCATAAAACCCGCCACGCCTCAATTCCTCGGCGGTCGGATGCTCCCATCACGTTCGACCGTGATGATCATCCGTGACCATGTCACCAATCCCGGCTCGTACCCTCTCGTCGTCGCACCGATCATCCTCAACGCCCGCTTCACCAAGGTACTCATGGATGGAGGTAGCAGCCTCAACATCATCTACATGGAGACCCTCACGTTGCTCGGCCTCACTAGAGCCGATCTCGCCCGAGCCGGGGCTTCCACGGGGTGGTCCCTGGCAAGAAAGCGCTCACGATCGGCCGCATCGACCTCCCCGTCGTCTTTGGGACACGCTCGAACTTTCGTCGAGAGGTCTTAACTTTCGACGTACCCAGTTTCGAGGGGACGTACCACGCTATCCTGGGCAGGCCGTGCTACACAAGGTTCATGGCGATCCCCAGCTATGCCTACCTCAAACTCAAGATGCCGGGACCGAAAGGAGTCATCACCGTCGGTCCACGTACGAACACGCCTACCACCGCGATGTGGAGTGCGTCGAGAACGGGAATCACCGATGAACGTCGGGAACATCGAAGACCTAGCCATGATGCTCGATCACATGGCGGCCGGAGCCTCTCCTCCAACACCCAAGCGACAGTGGCGGCTTTGACCCCGCCGACCACACCAAGAAGATTCCGCTCGATCCAAGCTCCTCGGGGAAAAGACGCGGTCATCGCGCCTCCCTTAACGGCAAATAGGAAGCGGTGCTCGTCGATTTTCTCCGCGCAAACGCCGACATGTTTGCGTGGAGTCCTCGGACATGCACGGCATACCGGGGATGTCGCGAGCACGCCTTGGAGATCCGTCCCAGTTCAAGACTGTCAAGCAACGCCGCGCCGCTTCGACGAGGAGAAGCGTAGGATCATCCGCGAAGAGGTCGAGAAGCTCGAGAAGGCCGGATTCATCAAGGAGGTACATCATCCCGAGTGGTTAGCTAATCCCGTATTAGTAGAGAAAAAGAATGGGAAAATGAGGATGTGTGTAGATTACACTAGTTTAAATAAAGCATGTCCCAAAGTCCCATTTCCTTTACCTCGAATAGATCAAATCGTTGATTCCATCGCGGGTTGTGAAGTACTTTCTTTCCTCGACGCCTACTACGGCTACCACCAAATCAAAATGAAGGAGTCCGACCAGCTCGCGACTTCATTCATCACCCCCATGGGCATGTATTGTTATGTCACAATGCCTTTCGGCCTTGAAACGCCGGGGCAACTTACGCCGCATGCTCCATGTCTTCGAAAAACACATAGGAGAGACCGTCGAGGCCTACGTCGATGACATCGTTGTCAAGACTTGAAAGGTAGAAAACCTTGTCGAGGACCTCAAGTTGACGTTTGGATGCCTCGGGCTAAGAACATCAAGTTGAATCCCGAGAAGTGTGTCTTCGGCGTGCCTCGAGGCATGTTGTTAGGGTATATCGTCTCCCGCCGCGGCATCGAGGCCAATCCCGAGAAGGTCGCGGCCATCATGAGAATGGGGCCGATTCGAGACCTAAAAGGGGTACAAAAGATCACGGATGCTTAGCTGCACTCGGTCGGTTCATTGCGCGCCGGGAGAAAAAGCTTTGCCTCCGTACCGGCTCCTCGTAAAATCCGAGCACTTCACGTGACGCCCGAGGCGAGGAGGCCCTCTCGAAATTGAAGAGCATGCTCACATCTCCTCCCGTGCTCGTGCCACCTCGACCGGCTCGAGACGGTCTACCCGCCGAATCCCTCCTCCTCTATGTTGCCGCAACCACTCGGGTGGTCGGCACGATCATAGTGGTCGAGAGGCGGGAAGAGGGGCACGCGCTCCCCGTCCGCGGCCGGTGTATTTCATCGTGAGGTGCTCTCGACGCCAAGGTTCGATACCCCCATATCCAAAAGCTGCTCTACGCAATCGTACTCACCCGTCGAAAACTCCAAAGACTACTTTCTTAGCCACCCGGTGACGGTGGTAACATCATTCCCACTTGGGGAAATTATCCGAACCGGAAGTCGTGGGTCGAATCGCCAAGTGGTCGGTCGAGCTCATGGGCGAGACCATCACGTACGCCCCACGAAAGGCTATCAAATCTCGAGTGCCGGGCCGACTTTGTCGCCGAGTGGACCGACGTCCAACTCCCCTCGGTCCAGATCCAGCCGAGCTATGGACCATGTACTTCGACGGGTCACTTATGAAGAGAGGAGCGGCGCGGGCTTGCTCTTCATCTCACCTCTCGGAGTACACATACGTTACGTAGTACGCATCCACTTCGCCGCCTCGAACAACATGGCGAGTATGAGGCGCTCGTTAATGGGTTGCGCATTGCCATCGAGCTTGGGGTCCGACGCCTCGATGCTCGGGCGACTCGCGGCCTTGTCATCGACCAAGTAATGAAAGCCTCGAGCTGCCATGACGAAAAAATGGACGCATACCGCGGTGAGGTGCGCAAGTTGGAAGCCGTTCCATGGTCTCGAGCTCAACCACATCCCAAGGCGCTTCAATGAGGCTGCGACGAGCCGGCCAAAATCGCTTCATCTCGAGCGCCGCTACCACCGCACGTCTTCTCGAAAGACCTCCATGAGCCATCCGTAAAGTGGGACTCGGGGGCAGGGCGGGACAGCCTGTTGAGCCCCCTTCGACGGGGGCCACGATCATGGAGATCGACCAGGCTACGAGCCCGCCAACCGACCGGCGTGCACCATTCCTCGAGTATCTCATTCGAGGGAGCCGCGGAAGAGGATCGAGCAGGCGAGACGACTAGCTCGTCGAGCCAAAACTTACGTCCTTTACGGAGACGACGAGAGAGCTCTATCGCCGGAGCCCAACCGGCGTACTCCAACGGTGCATCTCGATCGAGGAAGGCAGGAAGCTACTCGAGACATGCACTCGGGAGCTTGTGGTCACCACGCCGCGCCAAGAGCCCTTGTCGGAAACGCTTTTCGGCAAGGCTTTTCCGGCCCATCGCAACCGTTGACGCCATCAAGCTTGTTCGAGCGTGTGAAGGATGCCAATTCTACGCCAAGCAAACGCATCTTCCAAAGACACGCGCTCCGAGATGATCCCCTCACATGGCCATTTGCGGTCCGGGGGCTCGATCCGGTCGGACCCCTCAAAAAGACGACGGAGGCCACACCCACTTGCTCGTGGCCATCGATAAGTTTACCAAGTGGATCGAGGCCAAGCCCATCACTAACATCCGCTCGGAGCGAGCGGTCGAGTTCTTCACCGACATCATCCATCGCTTCGGAGTCCCTAACATCATCATTACCGACAATGGCACCCAGTTCACAGGCAAAAAGTTCTTGGACTTCTGCGATCGGAACCACATCCGTGTGAACTGGTCGGCAGTCGCCTACCCTCGAACTAACGGCCAAGTCGAGCGCGCAAATGGCATGATCTTGCAAGGTCTAAAGCCAAGGATTTTCCAACGCTTGAACAAACACGGCAACAAGTGGGTGACTGAACTCCCATCCGTCCCGTGGAGTTTGCGGACGGCGAGAGTCGAGCCACCGGGTTCACCCCGTTCTTCTTGGTCTATGGGTCCGAGGCCGTCCTCCCCACCGACCTCGAATACGGGTCCCTCGACTCGGGGCCTACAACGAGCGACAAATCTGGAAAGATCGGCAAACGCCATCGACCAAGTCTGAAGAAGCTCGAGACACGGCGCTCCTACACTCGCGCTACCAACGAAGCTACGGCAATATCACGAAAAGAATGTGCGCAAGAGGGATTTCAACGTCGGCGATCTCGTGCTCCGTCGACGCCAAGATAACAAGGGGCGCCACAAGCCGACTCCTCCCCGGGAAGGTCCGTTCATCGTGGTCAAAGTGTTGAAACCGGGACGTACAAGTTAGCCGACGGAAAAGGCTCGACCCTCACCAACGCGTGGAACATCGAACAGCTACGTCGCTTTTTCTCCTAGGCCTCGATGCCTTGTACATATTTTCGCTTAAAATTTTAGCGCTCGTATGAGTAAATAAGTCAATTTCTTACTTTTTGTTCATACGCAAGGTGGGCTCGACTTTGTTTCCACAAAGTCAAGCCCCCTCGGGGCTAGACCAGGGGGAACCCCCGAAGTCCTCGAAAAACGCCCCTAGTTTTTTCGTAAAAACGGTGCTCGACGTAATCTTTCCCCTCCTCGCCTCGAAACTTTTCGAAAGCTAAGTATTTGCATTACCTCGAGCTCGTCGAGCCAGGCGATCGAGCACAAGGCTTCCCACGCTTCCGAGCTACGGCACCTTAACTCATCCCCTCTCGAAATGGTCCGAGCACGGCGCCAACGCTTAGCTAAAACAAAGTAAAGGCGGGGAAGTGGAAAATGACATCAAGCGCGAGGAGAAAACTAGAGCATAACGATTAACGATTATAAACATCGAGAATGACGGTTCAAGGCCACTTGGGCCACTCCCATAACCAAAAATACTTGTTTTCTTACAAGGGCCTTGTTGCCCAGTTACGGCTCGCAGCCGGTTGGAATCTACTCTACGCTCGGCGGGAGGACTTCATGCGACAGATCGCCTCCAAGACGGGCGCCGGTTCTTCGGCCTCGGCCTTGAGCGCTCGATCCGGGGGTTGACCCCTCCTTCTTGCTCGCCCTCGACGTAGGCAAAGCCGCTCGCCACGGCCTCCATCCGGTCCCGGCCTCCTCCCTCGAGACGCCGAACCCCGAGTAGAAGATAGCCATCGTTCGGCGCAGCGAAGACGAGGGCATCTCGGACACGGCCCCGCAGAGAAGCGCCGAACTCGACGACTCGGGTGGCGTACCCACGGCCGGCGTCTGGGCCCTCGACGTCCACCACGGGCGCGAAGCCCCGGTTGGCGGCGAGGGTGTCGATGGCGCCGGTGATGCGGGCCTTGGACGAAACCTCGCCATCAAGCAACACACGGGTCAGCCTTGCGTCCTCACGCGCACCCGCCAGTCCGCCTCCAAACTCCGAAAAAGATGACAAGAATCAAGTACTTAATCAGTACTCGAGCAACCCGTATAAGTCACGCACGAAAAAGGACTAAAAGACTCGAGCACTCACCGGTGCGGCGGGTCGAGAGCCTTTGCTCACGATCGAGCGCCCGCGTAAGTTCACCCTCTTTTCTCCGGAGGACGCGCTCGACGTCGTGTTTCTCCACGCGCAGCTCCTCATAAGCCCCGCCGGCACCCCCGGATGGCAAGGTCCTTCGTCGTCATCTCTAGGCGGAGATTTACCGTTTCCGTCTCGGGAGACCGCCGGCCCGCTCTTTCTCCGCTTCAAGCGCGCTAGCAAGGGCCTCTTTTTCGGCGGCCACTCGGGTGACCGAGGCCCGGAGCTCCTTCACGTAGGCCTCGACGCCGGCCTTCTCCTTCGGAGCTGCTCCATGTCCCGCCGCTTGGCCTTGTAGCCCGCCGGCGCGGTAGCCGCGTCCCGCTTGAGCGCTCGAAGGCCGCATGCGCCGCGCATAAGTCCGGGCGAGCGGTCTCGGCCTCCCGCGCGGCCCGAGCGAGCTTCTCACCTCGCCTCCCCGCCGGCCGCCCGGCCTCTGCGCCACTCGAGCGAGTTCGTCGTGGGTTTTCTTGGCATCCTCCTTGGCGGCGTCCGGGCGGCGTTGGCCACTCGAAGAAGCCGGGCGGACCGGTGCGGCTACGCCAAGATCCCGCCCCAAGCGCACATACCGCGGATTTCGTCCTCACTCTCACGAGAGCGCGGATGTGAACCGACTTGGCGTATGAACGGCTTTGCGCCGTCTAAGCCACGAGAGAGGAAAAGTCAAATACAAGTAGCGATAAGTCAAACACAAATAAAAGGGAGTCGTGCTCGAAGGTACTTACGAAGAAAGCCGGGCAGGTCCTCGGAGACGAGCGACGAGCGGCCTTCGAGCGTGTTCAAGCCACGCGACGGCGCTCCTCGGCCTCCATATGCGCCTCGAGCTCCCTCGATCGTTCATCACGATCGCGGGGGCCTCGTGGTCGAGAGGGTCGGGAGCACCGGCGGCGGCCTTTCCCACAAAGGGAATTCCTCCCGCATCTCCTTGTCGACGGAGGAGTGGAGTCTCCTCACCGCCTCCAAATCGACGCCCGCCGTCACCACCCGCTCGGCCCGGGCGGTCGGACGTTGCGGCGAGCCCGGGAAGAGGACGCCTCCGGGCGAGCGCCGCGCCTCAAGCCTCCTCCGTTCTTCAATAGAGGCATCGGAGGGCTCAACGGGTCCGAGACCAACCGACCGCATATGGCCGTCAACGATGGGCGCCGCCCCGTCTGCCTCCTCCGGGCCTCCTCCCGGTGGTCGGCCTCGGACATAACGGTGAACTCCACCTCGCCCGTCGTCGAGTCGGGCACAAGGTGAGGCACCACGACCTCCCCAACCGGGCGTGGCGGCGGCGCACGATGTGGCGCGGGCGGTGCCCTCGTGTCGCTCCTCCCTTTGATCGCCGCCCCGGCGCCATCGCCGCCCTACGCCGGCGGCGGGCGGCTCCGCCGCTGCCCCACCTCCACCGTGCTGCTCCTCTTGCTCGGCCCGCTGCTCCACTTGCGGCCGGATCTCCTCGATGCCGGCGCGCGCAGGCTGCACCACCGGTCCCACTCTTGCGCCACCGGCTCCTCCGCCTTCTCACCCTCCGGTGTGGCGGCAGGTGCTCCTCGAGCGCATCCTCTCGGCGGCGGCTGGGCCTCACCCTCCTCAACCCGTTGCCCGGGCGAGGACTCGACCTCCATGTCTCGAGGAGGGGTTGAGGCCCGGCTCGGCGAAGCTCGGCACCGGTCCCGCCTCGCATCTCCACATCTCCCACGGGCCGGTCGGCGGGCGGGCGTCTCCTCCCCTCCTTCTCCCGCGCTCCTCCTCGGGCCGGCGCAGCCGACCCCAGAAGGCGGGCGCCCGAGCCCGGACTCTCCTCGAGCACGATGGGCCGCTGCTCCGATTCAGCCCCGTCGCGGCTCCGACACCATTGCCCTTTGCTCGCCCCGCCGCCGCGTCACCCGCGCGACGATGCGGGGTCTCGAGCGGGACGGCGGTCAAGGCCGTGGTGGTGGGGCGTCCTTCTCCTCCGCGCCTTGGCCATGACCCCGGCACCTACACGGGATGCGGCGCCATCGGGCCGCCGCGCTTAAGCGCATCCTTGGCCCGCTCTAACCAAATGGGAGTAGAGGGAGGGAGAGTCACTCCACATCGGCATCGACGGGGTACCGCTCGACCCTCCCGTGGTCCTCGGCCTCTTAGTAGGCACCATGGAAGGGAGGGATGGCAAGGACTCGCAGGAACGCTTAGTCCTGGAAGAAAGAGAAAAACAAAAAATCATTGTGACAAAATACTCGCACACAAACAAAACAATGCATTAGGGAGTAGGTCGACGGGAGACTTACCCCGCGGTCGGAGTGGCGCCGCTCAAGCCGCTTGGCTTGCTCGAGCGCTCGGGGCTTCCGAGCCTCGGTTGCCCCCCTCGAGTCACTCGAGGACTTGGGGGCCTCGAGCCCGCCGCTTGTGCCACTCGAGGGCTTCGAGACCCGGCGGCCCGCTCCCGTTTTAGCCGACTCCTTGAGCGGCTCGGGCACGCGTCCCTCACTTGGATCCAGGACCCGCGAGTCGGGATCCGCTCCGCCGGCGGTCGCTAGAGGAGCCCGGCGCTGCTCGCCGGACCGTGCGAGGAAGATGAAGTGCGCACATTTGCAGCCTCCGCTGCCGGGTGTGCGCGCCCGTTGAAGAGGAACGGTGGCGGGAGGAAGATTCCCGCCGCGTCGGACGGCGCGCCGCGCGCCGGAGACGGCGCCCGCCCGCCATGGCTAGAAGGACGGGCGACTCCTCCCGCCGCCCCGCTTGAGCCGGCGACGACGAGCGAGTGCGGCGGCTGGAGTATTGGGACGCCCCACCCCGTTGCCCTGCTTGGGCCGACGACGGCGCTCGAGCACCGCGGCTCGACGACCCCTCCTGCTGACCCGCTCGAACGAGCGACGAGTCGTCGCGCAGAAGGCCTGGCGCCAACGTTGGCTCCTGCACGCGAGAGCGAGCAAGCGTCAGGGCTTGAGCGACGACGGCGTCATCACTGACGGTCGCCTCGTCATCATCGTCATCGTCATCTTCCTCCTCGTCCTCATCGGACGACTCGAGACTGGGGGTCCAGTCGGTCGGGTCCGCCGCCAGGCGTATTTCACGTTCCCGGCGGCGCCTGGCCTTGCGCTTCTCCTTCTCCTCTAGCGCAAGGGCTTTCTGCGCCTTCTCCTCCCTCCTCGAGACCACGGCGGTATGTGCTCGCTCACCCCTCAAGCGTCTTACCTCGCGGTCGGGCGCGTCCTCCTTCACCGGAGGCCTCGACTCCGCGTGGTCGTTGATGTTCTGGACAAAAGAGCAGGCCTCGATAAGAATTGCTCAAGTAAAAGAAACGACGAAAAGAGGATCTCGAGAAAACTTACGAAGCCGAGCAGGTTGTACTCCGGGCGCATGCGGAAGAGGCCGACTTGGTTCTCGCCAAAGTTCCTCCCCCCGTCGATCGCGTCGCGCACCCGAGCCACGATCGTAGCGACCGGGAGAGGCTCGTCGACATCCCGCGGGCGCAAGCGCCGCAGGTCGGCGTTCTCCGTCATCCGGTCGAGCCGCGGCGGACGCTCGGCGGCGGAAGCACCGGCGGCCGTGGAACTCGGCCACCACATGCGCGATGTTGAGGAAGAAGTTGCCGGACCTCCGGTTGCGCGAGGCTCGAGATGGCGTCGAGCAAAGAGTTCATACGGGCTGGCGCGCCGCCGGGCGGCCATGCGCCCGGTTGAAGCCGGGCTCGGTTAGCACCGCACCGGTATATTCCGGGAAGAGGCCCCCTCGTTGCGGAGGTAGAACCACTCTCGATCCGGTTGGCGTTGTTCGACGACCACGTGCCGGACAACCGGCATTCCTTCCTCTTCGGCCCGAGCGAGCAGGGAACCCGCTCGAACATAGCGGCGGATCTTCGGCTGCACCTCCTCCTCCTTCTCCTCCTCCTCTTCCTCATTGTCCTCCTCGTTCTCCTCCTCCTCCTCGTCATCATCACCACCGTCGTCGTCGGCGGCCTTCTTGCTCTTCACCGCCTTGGTGAAGAGCGTCGCCTTGAAGACGTGGGTGAACAGGTCCCATCTGCGGCGCCATCCCCAAATATCCCTCGCACACGGCGGCATAGGTAGCCGCGAGCGAGATGGAATTGGGGTTGAAATGCTGGAGCTCGACCCCGAAATGGTGGGGGAGCGCCCGCATGAAGCGGCTCGGCCGCGCACCAAGTCCCCGCCGGTGGAACCTGATGAAGCTCAGAATGTAGCCCTGCGGGGGATTGGGCTCGAGGTCGCCGTCGTCCGGCACCCTCCACTCCGGTAACCCCTCCGCCGGATTAGGCGGAAGTAATCCGCCGTTCACCAGATTGAGCAGCATTCCCTCGGTCACCGTAGACCGAGGCCACGGGAGCGCGTCCGCCATCACCACCGGCACAGAAGGCTTGGCGGCGCCCTTGCCCTTGCCCGTGCCCTTGCCTTTACCGCCGCCGCCGCCGGAGCTCTGGCCCGTCTTCTTGGATGACCTCCCATGACAAGTGACGGGAGTGGAACGGGGAGAGCAACGGCGGCGCAACGCAACGCGGTGGCGGTGGCGCCAGGGAGCAAGTGGCGCGAAGAACGGCGGTCACGGGCTAGAATGGCGTGGCGGTCACGGGCGGTGGCGGCAACGCGATTGCGGAAGACGGCGGCGGCGATTGGATCTAAGACGAGCACAACCGCTGGCGTAGGCGGCGAGGAAGGCAAGATTGCGGGGAAGAAGAACTAGGAGCCTGCTCCTCCATATTTATAGAAGCCCAAGATGATCCGCGCGAACCACGTTCAACGGCCCGATTTCGCCATCCAACGGCCGCGCGCACCGGCGGACTCGACGAAAAACGGTAACCGCATTAAATGCCCGACAAACCGTCACCTACTTTTTAGGCGCACACGACGCAAGGTGGAGCGGAACCGTCGCCACGATCACCACGATACGCCGGTTTCCACCTAAAAAGGCGCGCCGCTTGCAACGGACAAACGCGCATCAAATGAGCGCAATGACGGGACGTCTCGACGGGACGGTCCCTTACACGGTAAGAAACCCGGGGACTTCGGTCCCACAAGTAAGTCTCGAGGGAGCGGAGGCGACCCAGACGGGTTCGAACGGCCGCCCTCGAGCACCCGAGTTAGGGCGCCAATGGGAAGGAACCCTCGAAAAGTTCCGCTCGAGAACGAACCCTCGAACCCGAGATGGCGTGTCCAAGGCCGGGCACTATGTATCTAAGAGATCCCGCCGACGGGAGGCACTCGAGCCGCCGGCCCCCTCGAACGGGACCGGTCCTCTGGAAACTAAGGGCCCAGCTTCAATGAGGGCGCCCCCGGGCCACGAAGCCGTCTCCCCTCGAGAGGAGACGAGCTCTCACTTGGACTACCCGCCATCAGCTCACAGAGGAGTGTGGCGCTCGCTCGACCGCGAGTAGTGTCAGACCCCTCGTCGCTTGGATTTGATCCAAGAGATCCAACGAACTGGATCACGACTCCAGCCCACCTATCTGAGGCACGGGGGCTCGAGTCATACAAAAAAACCTCCCTCGACACGGGAGGAGCGGGGAAAAACTCGGGGCTCGAACGGTAGAACGAAATCTTACGCCTCAAGATACCACAACTCCAATTAATAATACCCTTGCCCAAAATCGTTCATTTCAAAGCCCCCAGAGGAATGCCTCACTCCTCTGGGGCCTCGGGGGCTACCCCCGCGGGGGACGCTCGCGCGCCCCCCACGGAGAAAGGACGAAATGACTCCTCGAAATACCAACAATAATCCCAACTCTAGGTACTTTAACTCCACTTCATGATCCCTTGTTTGAAGTTTCACAATCAAACAAAGGCTCGGGGGCTACTGTCGGGTACCTAGATTAGGGGGTCCTAAATCAGGTACGTTAGAGGAAAATGACCCAACCCGTCTTACCTTTAAATCTCCCGAGAAATAACCGAGAGAAACCCCAATCCTCCTCACACCGGGCCGGCCCACTACCGAGCCCGCAAGGCCTCGAGACCTGCCGGCTCAAGCAACGGCCGCTCACCCGCTCGAGAAATACGGAAACCGCTCGAGCGTACGACCGCTCGAGACGATGGCGTAAACCGCTCGAGCGGCGACCGCTCGAGCGCGGGACGGAGAACGCTTCGAGCGAGCGGCCCTTCCGAGTCCGCCCACAAACATTACCTATCCCGGACACGCACATGGCTGCGGTATATGTAATAGTGGGAAGTATGCTTGCTCCACCTAACCCCATGGCTACGGTGCGCGGCATGGAGAGAAGAACGCCGGTCACTTCTCCTATTCCGCTGCCCATACCCGGATATAGGCATGCCGGGCAACACTATTGCACCACGTCGAGTGCGTGGCGCGAGCGGCATTCCCTCCCGACGCCGTCGTCAACACTCGTGCCACCAACTACGTCGTCCGTCCGTCGCTCGGATCACTTTGCCCTCGAGGCGGCTACCAACCGCTCGAGGAATGGTGACGGACGCAACTCCGAACAAGGGACGCACGGTGTTCTGTCTTTCCCACCTCGTCGACCATCTTGCGGGGTTCCGGGCGCACGTGCTCGACTACGACAAGCGCCATACCTCGACTACGTCGAGACCACGATCGAGAAGGACCGGCGAGGCCATCGTCGGCCATGCCGCTACGGGCTCGAACCGGAGCCTGGGAGAGAGCGTCTACGGTTCGGCGACTTGACACGGTGCATGTAGCTCGACGTCACGCCACGACTGACCCTATCTACTTTGTATTCCCGAGCCTCCCCTTGGCCTATAAAAGAGGATGCCGGGGCCTAGTCTAGAGGAGGGTTTTTTTTTTTTTTGGACGCCTTCATTCACAACACATTTCCAAGCACGCTAAGTCTCGGGACTCGCTTGTATTCACCCCTGTACAAGCACCCCGGTGCAAGATAATACAAAACTCTCCCCCTCTCGTTGGACGTAGGGCGCTCTTTGCCTGAACCAGGATAAACGATTGTGTCCATCTTGCATCACCATCCGGATTAGGGAGCACGCATAGAAATTTACTCGTTGGTGTCATACCCCCCGGGGTACGAAACACCGACAAGTAGTCTCATCCGTTTTGCTTAGTATCGTGCGGCGGATTTAAGCTTAATGATGGGAAGTTTTTGCTTGTGCCTTGTATCGTGCGGCGGATTAAGACATGAGTAAAGTTAGTTATCAGCTCTCTTAGATTTGGCAAGATCTAATAGATTCATTAAGTTATCATGTGTTGCATGTTTTATTTAATGTTTAATTATTTGCAACACTCTTTTGCCCAATCTAGATTGATACTCTTTCGGCTCGTTGATCGTTCCTTCTATGCTTATTCAATATCGAGTAGATCAATTTCATATAGCCGAATTAGATCGATCTAGATTGTCACGTGTTGCGGGTTCATTCACGTTAGATGTAGATAAGCCTTGACAGGACCGGGTACCGTGCGGCAGATGCAGGTCTTTGGGTTACTCTAGAGCTAGTCATCCGGTGGACTAGAGATCGGTTTAATCGATAGGCTCCTTTTACATGTTACTTGTTTGTTCCTTCTTCATGGACCCCGATTCGGCAATCTTGCCGATACGGTTATGCTTATACATGTAGCGAGTATTTATAGATCTGTTAGGTAATTACGTGCTTTTAGCTCTTTCTTGTTAGATTGTATCATACGGTGGATTGATCTGGCAGTAAAGGGTGGTGTAAATTCATAGCAAGTGGTATCATGCGGTGGATTAGCTTGCTTGGGTTTATGCTCGACGGGTTTATGAAGGCTAGACGTGCGGCAGACTAGTTGGAATAGCCTATGCATGTGTTGTTTGGTAGATTTATATTTATAAGTTACTTATCTTTAATTATTAGTGCTTGATGATGCTTTAAACCTGAGATGTAGTTTGATATGCTTTAATAAGTTAATCTTGTTCAAACATGTCTTCGTTTACCGTATTCGGCAAATTCGTTTGTTTACATCGGTTATGTTACTTTAGCCGAATGAGCGCAATCTGTTGAGATAGCTTCTATAGCTATGTGTCGTCGTAAGTGGCTTCGGGGCCGTAAAGATGGAACATTTGGTCTCACCCAGCACGTTCCGATTATGATCTTACCATTTTATCCCTTGTCGACTTTCGAGTCAAATCGGCACGCTTCCGGATTGACGCCGGGCACCCGATTGAAGCTAGGCTTTACGGCTTCTTTGTGTGTGAGACACGGTGCACCACATTTTGTGTCAACACTCTTCTTTGGATGTGAACTTCCAACTTGCTTCCCGGCTTGACATGCACTACACAACTTGTCCTTCTCAAATACAACATCTTTCAAGCCTTCAACAAGATTGTGTTGTGTGAGCTTCTTCAATTGTTTCATGCCAACATGCCCAAGCCTTCTATGCCAAAGCCAACCCAAACTTGATTTTGATATCAAACATGTTGTCAAAGAAGCTTCACTAGTGTTGAAATCAACAAGATAGAGATTCTCATATCTAAAGCCTTTGAACACCAAGTTGGAGCCATCAAGAGAAACTACCTCAACATCATTTGCCCCAAAAATGCACTTGTAGCCTCGATCACAAATTTGTGCCACGGAGAGAAGATTGAAATCCAAGCTTTCAACTAGCATCACATTGGAGATACTCATGTCATTTGATATTGCAATCTTGCCCAAACCAACAACCTTGCCTTTCTTGTTATTGCCAAAAGTAATTGACTCAATGCCACTATCATTCTTCTCAATTGAATCAAACATTCTTGATGTGCCGGTCATGTGTTGAGAACACCCACTATCAATAATCCAATGCCTTCCTCCGGCTTTATAATTCACCTACAAGCAAATCAATGAAGCTTAGGTACCCATTTTTGCTTGGGTCCTTGTAGGTTAGTGACTAAGCTCTTTGGTACCCAAATAGCCTTCTTCTTTGGTCCAACAATGGGTGTACCAACAAACTTAGCTTGCACACCTTTCACACCCTTGGTAAGCACATAACAAGAATCAAAAGGTATAGCATTGTCAAGTTTTTTGTTTTGTTGCTTCTTGTTGCAATTTTGCTCTAGGTGCCCAACTTGCTTGCATCTATAGCAAAACCGACCATTGCTCTTCACAAAGCTAGGCTTTGGAGTTGCAAAGGCCGACTTGCCCTTCTTGGGGGTATAGCCCAATCCCTCTTTGTTAAGAGAGAACCTTTGGCTACCCAAGCACTTTAGCAAGCGGGCCTCACCACCATAGGCTTTGCCTAAGGCATGAGTGAGCTCATCTACCTCCTTCTTGAGGGTCTCATTCTCTACCATTAGTGTAGCATCACAAGTGAAGCCATCACTAGTAGTGGAGATAGAGTCGGTGGTGGTGGTGGATGATGTGCTACAAGAAGGGTTAGCATTTGTCATGATGATAGGTTGATAAAATGACTCATCAATGATGTCACAAGTAAGACCTATATCACATGATGCAATCACCACTTTCTTTGCTTGTTGCTCAAGTAGAAGTGAGTGAGCTTCTTTAAGCTTAGAATGAGCATCACCAAGCTTCTCATGGTCTACCACTAGACTCTCATGAGTGGTCATAAGCTCACCTAGGGCTTTCTCAAGTATTTCTACTTTCATTGAAAGCTTCTTGCACTCCTTTTCCTTGGCAATAGCTATATCTCTAGTTTCTTGCATCAAGTCATATAATTGATCCTTAGTCGGTTCATCATCATCATCAACATTATCAACATCGTGAGCATATTCCATCTCACTATCATCATCACTATCATCATATTGTACCTTTGTTTCCTTGGCCATGAAGCATGATGGTGATGTAGAGAATAATGAAGACTTCTTGTTGATGGCGATGGAAGCCATAGCCTTGTTGCTTGAATCTTCATCTTCATCATCATTGTCACTTTCCCAAGTGACCACAAATGTACCATTCTTGCCCTTCTTGAGTGTCATCTTGGCCTCATGCTTCTTCTTCTCAAACTTGCCCTTGTTGTAGTTCTTCTTCTTCTTCTCATATGGGCATTCGGCTTGTAGATGCTCGGTGCTATCACAATTGAAGCACTTTCTTGGTTGCTCTTGCTTCTTGAAGTTGTTCCTCTTGAAGCCTCTTCTCTTGATGAACATGTGGCCCATCTTCTTCACCACAAGAGCAAGTGCCTCATCATCAATCTCAAAGTCACCATCTTCCTCATTGGTTTCTTCTTCTTCAAAGATTGGTGCTTTGCCCTTGGAGGATGTGGCTTGGAATGCTACGGTCTTCTTCTTCTTCTCCTCTTCCACCTTCTCATCATCTTGATCAAATTTGTCATATGTCAAGACTTCACCAAGCAAATCATTTGGCTTCTTATTTTCAAGCCCATCTCTTTGTAGCATTAGCTTCAACATCTTGAAGCTCTTCGGCAAGCAAATCAAGAACTTGTGACAAAAGTCTTCATCTTTTGTCTTGTGCCCCAAACTCTTGAGATCATTCACAATCACTTGTAGACGATGAAACATTTCAATGATAGTTTCATCCTCCTTCTTCTTGAAGTTCTCGAACTCACTCTTGAGTCCATATAGCTTGGCACTCTTCACAACCTTGGTGCCCTCATATGTCTCACCCAACCTTGTCCATACTTCACTAGCAAGTTCCAAATCCTTGATCCCCTCAAACACCTTTGTATCAATGCCATTGTATAGGGTGTTGAGAGCCATTCTATTGCAAGTGATGTTGGCTCTATCTTCATCGGTGAGATGATCATTATCAAGAATGGCATAGTCATGCAATGTAACTTGCAAGACCCTCTCTTGAATTGAACCAAGATACTCAAGACCCATATACGAGATGTTGACGAAGAACATGGTCTTGCAAGGCTCGGTCTAAACCTATGTTTATATGAAGATTAAAAGATTCCCTCAGTGTAGCAAAAAGTTCATTACCTACTTGATCAGAGGATAGGACTTGGGGTTCATTACCCTCTCCGGATGAGGATAGGACCTTGGGTACATTACCCTCTTGATTAGAAGATAGGACTCTAGCTGTAGAAAAGGGTTGGCTTTGACCTATTGCAACCACACATGGGCGTAGCTCATAGCTAGATGTGAAAATCATGGGCTCTATAGGCTCTAAGCTTGCGCTCATGGGTGCAAGAAATTGATAGATAGGCATGGAATTTGGGTTATCTATAAGGATAGAAAATAAAATGCGAAGAAAAATACAAAAAGATAAAAGTATAATACAAGGCTAAGCATGACTTAAGGTTATCTCGGCGAGACCGTCTTTCTCCCCGCAACGGCGCCGTAAATGCTTGTTGATACTAGATACGCACACGAAAGAATCAAAGAGAAATAATCCGCAAGCGCACGGATATCGGTGAGCACTTCACCCGGGAGATATTCAGTATCGTTATTTATTTATCCGCTAGGAGGAAACGTGCATCTGACTAACCCAAGTCTATACCTAACCACTGAGCTACAAACAAGGTAATGAGCGATATAGAGAGGATTACTACCACAGTCTTCTTCCAACCTATGGCAAGCTTTGCAACTACTACTCTATGGGAGCACCTAAGAAAAGACACCACGAGAGGATGCTTAACCTAGCACTTTTGGACCTACCTTACCTTGACGGGAAGTGGGCTACAAAGGTAACAAAGGGATTGTCACTTCCCTCGATACTACCATGTTTCCGGCCAGATAGGGAGCATCTACGAGTGAACCTAGCCCAAGCACCACGCTTACGCTACGAACGATTACTATATTCCCAACCGGAAGCGAATAAAGTAAACTCGTAAACCAAAGAGCAATAATAACAAGAACTTACTAGTATTAGAAGTTGAATTGCAGAATGATCCTAGAACCAAGCCTCGGGTTAGGAGACTTGATCCCGCAGGTACAACCGGAGAGGAGACACCGACATGCCGGGCTTCCTCCAACTCTACCTCCACACTATACTCTCTCTATCTATCTTGAATGCTAGGCTCTAGGGAGAAGATCCATTCAAGGGACCCTCTCACCTGATCCTCTCTGGAAATAATGAATTAGGGTTTCAAGGGATGCCTCCTCCAAGGGCCAGGGGCCCTGCTTATATAGCCCCCTAAGATGCACCGCAGCCCTCGGATCAAACCGACCTAAATGGACGATTATTATTCATCCTCAAAGGCGGTGGAATAGGGATCCGCGAGGCTGACACTGATTGGTTGAGCTGGCGAGTCGGCCGACTCTAGGATTGGGGCGGCCGACTCTCCACCGAGCCGGTTCGGGCTCCCGTTTGGTCCAGAGCCTTCTCGAACCTTCTAGATTACAGAATTTTCACCGGTTCCTGATTATCTCTATGTAAACCTGACATGTGGGCCTTCCTTGGGTATTTTCAGCTGACACCCTACAGAAACAGACATTCACCAAAACTCGTGGAATTCCATTAGTGTAAGCCCTATATCTAGAAGGTAATTATATTTAGGTCCTTTTTCATGTCTAGTTGACGGTAAAAATTGACACTTAACGACCGTCAACAACTCCCCCAAGCTTACCTTTTGCTCGTCTCTGAGCAAAGATAAACTCAGTGATGGATCAGGAGTTGCTACAATGCTTTCACGCCTCAAAAGTACACATGCGTTCAAACAAGAACTCTCCTCCAGATTAGAGTGAACTATTCTGACTCAAAACTTACTCATATTACCTTTCACCATGGGGCTTGTAGCCGTCACTTGAGTCTTGAGCAGTTGAAAGACAGAACGGTCAAGTCAAGCGCTATGTTTCTCGCTCTTTGATCAACTATTATTCCGGAGTTTTTGCAAGATTTTCAAATAAAACTTAGAGTTTCCTTGTATGACCCTTTCAAGTCTCTCATTTGTGGTATTTCTGGATCCTTTCCAAGGCATGTGTGTAGCGTATGCCTTCTCTCTTCTCTCAGAATATGTGGTATTTATGGAATTAAGGCATAGTGAGAAGTGCCTTCTCTCTCTCACCCTACTTTCTAATAGGCTTATGTGGGGCTTATGGGGAGACACTCAAACTCACTTGCATATATTGCACAGTTAAACCATGGATCCAATAGGAACTATAATAATAATAAAGTCATATGTGCATGTGAAGGAGGAAATGGGATGAATGATAAGATGATGATGATAAGGAAATGATTATGAGGGCTGATCACTTGGCGAACATCTACTTCTACACTTGCTCCTTTAGGGATAACATGACTCCCTTTATTCGGAAACCTTGAACTTCTTGAAAGGAAGGACTTGGCTACTCTTTCTTTCTTTCTTTTTTTTTCCTTTTTTTTTCTAGAGCAACCAATCCTCTGAAAATGAAACTTTAGCAACGGGGAGTGTATAACTTGAAATGATAATGACTGGAGCTTTTATGTAGGCAAATGGAACGGCGATGATTATTTCTAGATGTTCACTCCCAGGATAGGAGTAGAACCTTTTCTGGATGAAGTGAAATGAGTGGCGTATGTATTTTGTGGATGGATGGATGCATGGATGCGTACTCCCAGGGTAGGAGCAGCATGAGTGTGTATCTCCAGGATAGAGATAGCACATAGTGTGGTAGAGTGCGTACTCCTAGGGTAGGAGCAGCATAAGCGCGTATCTTCAGGGTAGAGACAGCACAATATGTGGGGGAATGCGTACTCCCAAGGTAGGAGCAGCATAGGTGCGTATCTCCAGGGTAGAGATAGCACAAAATGTGGTGGATGTGGATCTATATGTAGGTGGTACTTCTAGGGACAGAAGTAGCACATAATGAATGTAGTATTTATAAAATAGGTGCATGCTTCGGGGACAGTAGCATAGATCAATGGATGGAGAGCACATAGTATTGACTTTAAGCGCATGACTGGTTCCTTATGGGTCCACAAACATAACCACACTCAATGCCTATAAAGACTACACTCAAGCCTACAATATGATCTATATAAATAGATGGGTTTTCCTAATCTAGCAAGCATGAATGTATGGCTGTGGTAGGAATTTTGAACTCTCGTCATACAGGAACTCATCATGCAGAAATTTTAAGATTTTAAAAGATAAACTCTCGAACTCTAGCATCTCTAGGAACAAGATGGATGACTGACTCAAAACTTTCCCATATCATATCCGTCAACTACCTAGACTTAGATCAAGCATTCGCTACCCACAAGTTTCAGGTTGAGTAAATCTCAAATCTAAACCGTTGTGTCCAAAACTCGGGAGAGTGCAAGGTTGAAAACTAGGTACTTGAAAGGAATTACGGCAGAGCAACTATTCATCATTTCCATATAAGAGCTTATTCCGGGGATTACTTAAAGGCAGTTAATAAGAGCTCTCCAAAAGTAGAAAAGATAAATAAGAAAATCTTTACGGGTTTTTAAGGTTATGCATATATTTTTTTAGTTGTTTTAACAAAGCAAGCTCTATAAATAAATAGACAAGTTGGAACACTTAGCTTGATACACGGGGGATGCTCTCCCCCAAGCTGGATGTTGACGTAGTACGTTGATGTTGCTGACTGGCAGTGAAGGCGTACTGCTCCTCTTGGAGTGTCAGGGATAATGGTTGTAGAGACAGCACTGTGACTATTGAAGACAACACTCCGACAAGGGACAGGACGTCCTTCTGCCTGTTAGCTCTTCTTGATCCTTTGAATTCTGTGAGGCTCAAATAGACAGCAAAGCTTGTGGAATTGATTAAGCGTTAGTGATAAACCTCTAAGCCTTGGATGTCTAGAACCTTCTTAACATAAAATCTTTTCAGCAGGATCTTAATATTTTTGCAATTTTATATTTTATGGTATGTAGACAGAAAGAATGCAACTAAGATGAAAACTTATTTTTATGCCACCACAGTGGATATCTTTGTGGGCTGTCACACCACAAAATTATTCACATGGGGCTTAGCATTTTCTAGATGCAATGCAAGACAAAATTATTTTCTTTTCTAATGCAGATGCAGCAAAGTAAATATGCAACAAGAACTGATTATGCAGAAAGTAAATATGCTAAAGGAAAAACTTATGCAATGAAGTGGGAAATATGGATAACTACCAAGTTACCTCCTTGGCAAGGGTTCGGTGTTTTAAGCCCTCTGAATAGGACTTCTTGTCATGTTCACTCCTTCGGTACATCATTTGATCTCAAAGGTAGAGACCTTGAGAACTACACCTCTCGAGATGGTAACTCTGAGGAAGATGTCACCTATGTTCTTTCCTTGTCTAGTGATGTGAAGTGAAGCTTTAATTATGAAGCTGGCAGCATCTTGTTTAGTGTGCATGTTGCAGGTTCACAACTTTATCACTGGAGCACCCTGGGATGAAGAGTAGATGCTTCTAGTGGGCCTCTCCCTTGACCTTGTGCTCCACTTATTGTTTCTTCTCTGCAGAGGATAGTGGAAAACACATACCCGAAGGAATATACAAATAATAACAAGGGTAGATTTGTCATAGAGGTAAATTTTATGCTACAGAAAAGTTGGGGTGAAAATTTTAATTAGCATGGAACATTTACTCAACATTACTTCTTCTCTTAAGGATTGATTTTACTTTGTCTTAAGTTTGATTTATGTGTATGACTTTTATAGAAAACAATCAAACTTATAGAGAGGAAGTAATTGTGAGTGGAGGGTTTGCAAACCAGCGCTCTAGACCGACGAGGGCTTGATAAGAGGAAGAGCATTGCTGGATCATTATTAGAGGAGTCGGCGGCCTTCCTCCCCAAGCTTGTTGTCGCTCGTCACTGGAAGCCAAATGTGTGTGTGTTGAATCATCCCTCAAAGTGTGTTGCAACTCCATGTTCTTTAGACACTGTCCATCCTCTATTTTTAAGTTTGTCGGAGAGGGCTCTTGATTCTAAGTCCGGTGAGCAAAGCTCTCTCCTTTGGACTGTCCAATCCAGGATATGAGGATGCAGACACAGTTGCATGATCTTCTTTTGTCAACCATTCTTGATTTTTTTTGAGTCTTGGTTGACTAATTGATGTTTATTGGAGATGTGGACTCGAGTTCTTCCTTGATGGTCTTTGTCTTCTAGTAGCATGGCGAAGAGTTGCAATTAATGATACACCATCTGTCTTGATGATCAAGGATGGGACTTCACTAATGTTTGTATGCTGGCTTCATTTCCAATGGCCTAGGGACATCATCTTGCAAATTTAGTTATTCATGGTCTTCTTGGGCTTGGTCGATAGTCAACCCTTGAAGGTGATCGGTTGACACAAGGATGCATGCTTATCATGGCATGCTTGTCCTTTCCGCCGATGTGCAAGATGGTGTCTTCGAGAACAACGAGAGAGGTCTTTGACTGGCCAAAATAAGGTGAGTTGCGCCATGCTTCTCATTGGTGTCCTAGCTCAAGTTTTGGGCTCAATGCTATGATGTCTTCAAGGTTTCTCATAGCTTGTCACCTTGTTCATCCACCGCTTTTGGGTGAGTGCCATTGATGTGGATCCTTCTTGTGGCACTCTTGTCTCTTTCTTTGTTCCACCACCGAAGTGGTGATTTGGCGAGTTCACCATGAATGTGCACGCCATAAATTCTTTCAATCCTTTCTTGGACGATGAATGAACTATGTCTTCTATGCGAAGTTGTTCGAGTTCAACATATGCCTTGCTTCATCTCTAATGTGAGTTCATCTCAGGACTTTCCCAATTTGGATTTGGAAGTTTTTCTGCAGGGGTTAGTCCAACAGAATATACCAATGTCTACTACAGCAGTTTTTAGCTCAATAACCAAACTAGACTCCATGTCTAATCAGATTAAGGAAGGCTATTTAACCTAAGCACCACGCTTAATTTAAAAGCCTTTAGAAGTACCCATAATGCATTATGAAGCACCTCCAAACTAAAGCATACTATAGCAAACAAAGGTAGCATGAGAGCACTACAGAGATTTACTCAAACAGTGATGGCAGAGCAAGATTGTTGTTTAGCAAATTGAGCATGCCTTAAAGGTAGGGACAACCAAAATAATATAGCAACATGGCAAGGAATCTATTTATGGAAGTATATCCCCCAAGCTTGAATTCGGCACAAATCAAGATTGGATGAATGTAATTTAATGTTGCATAATGATTGGTTGGACATACCTTGCATTTGTTATTTCTTTGATGTTTTTGCTCTGAACCTGAAAAGGTTAGTGACACGAATACCCGAAGGAATATTTTCACAATTATAACTTTATGCTCAATTAACAAGGGTAGCGCACTGGAAAGGTGAACACTTATGCCATGGTCTAAACAGTGCTTGTTTTAGGACACTAAGCTTGTCCTTGGGAAACCTTCAAGATGTGAATTGGTGAAGTGGTTCCCCCTCCAACACCAGTCTATGTGTACTCTCTCAAGATTCAACACAACGAGATCTGCAATATTTATGATAAACATATGTGTCTACAACCACCCTCTTAATATCTTTAGGAACAGGGAGCATGAGGGGGTTGAAGATCTCGTGTGGGGCAATGTTAGAGAGACTAAGTGAATCAGGAGATTTTTCATATGAGCAAGGTCTTGATGGGGTGTTTAAGAAGTAACTACTTTGCTCATTGAAGTCTCCATCATTTTCTACTTCCAAGGGTGATTCATCATAAATGTCCAAAAATTCCCTTGAATCATCTCTCGAATTGATCTCATTCAAGGCCTTGTCCATCCATTCAGTGGCAATAGCACATAGGTTTTTAATGCTCTGTAGCCATGGATGTTGCTCTTCGCGATCCTCTATATGATTTTGATGATTCCTATGCATGGGATATCTAGAAGGATTTCTAGGATCATTGGGTGGTTTAGGAGAAAGAGCATAGAACGAGTCATAGGGGTCAAGGATGGGTTTAAAGATGGATTCGTATTCTATATCTGATGTGGGCACAAAAGGAGAGAAGACAAAGGTGGTTTCTAGATGGCTTCGCTTTCCTTCTATGGCATCACTTGACATGCCATCCTTGAGTCTTTCTAAACGTCCTTCAAAGGGATTGAGTATGAGATGCTTTCTAAGAGATCTCTTCTTGAGAAGATTTATATTGTATGCACTAAAAGATCTCTTATGAAGTGGGAAGTTTACGCTTCTCCCAAAATTGCCATCAAAAACAATTTCTAAGGATACAATTACTTCTTTCCATAGAGAATTTTGGAGTACTACTGGTTTGGGATGGATAGCCAAATCATGGGATTGAAATGTTTGCAAAGTGGCTATGAAAACTTCCTCTTCTAGTTTGGGGGATGATTCCTTCTCTACCTCTAGGATGTTGTCATGAAGGCTAGAGCAAAGAGTGTCCACTAATAAGGACAAACCTCACTTTACTAATGGGTAAAGAAAGGAAAACTCCTCCAAAGGCGATATTATCAAGACCCATATACAGATGTTGACGAAGAACATGGTCTTGCAAGGCTCGGTCTAAACCTATGTTTATATGAAGATTAAAAGATTCCCTCAGTGTAGCAAAAAGTTCATTACCTACTTGATCAGAGGATAGGACTTGGGGTTCATTACCCTCTCCGGATGAGGATAGGACCTTGGGTACATTACCCTCTTGATTAGAAGATAGGACTCTAGCTGTAGAAAAGGGTTGGCTTTGACCTATTGCAACCACACATGGGCGTAGCTCATAGCTAGATGTGAAAATCATGGGCTCTATAGGCTCTAAGCTTGCGCTCATGGGTGCAAGAAATTGATAGATAGGCATGGAATTTGGGTTATCTATAAGGATAGAAAATAAAATGCAGAAGAAAAATACAAAAAGATAAAAGTATAATACAAGGCTAAGCATGACTTAAGGTTATCTCAGCAGACCGTCTTTCTCCCCGGCAACGGCGCCAGAAATGCTTGTTGATACTAGATACGCACACGAAAGAATCAAAGAGAAATAATCCGCAAGCGCACGGATATCGGTGAGCACTTCACCCGGGAGATATTCCAGAGTATCGTTATTTATTTATCCGCTAGGAGGAAACGTGCATCTGACTAACCCAAGTCTATACCTAACCACTGAGCTACAAACAAGGTAATGAGCGATATAGAGAGGATTACTACCACAGTCTTCTTCCAACCTATGGCAAGCTTTGCAACTACTACTCTATGGGAGCACCTAAGAAAAGACACCACAGAGGATGCTTAACCTAGCACTTTTGGACCTACCTTACCTACTGACGGGAAGTGGGCTACAAAGGTAACAAAGGGATTGTCACTTCCCTCGATACTACCATGTTTCCGGCCAGATAGGGAGCATCTACGAGTGAACCTAGCCCAAGCACCACGCTTACGCTACGAACGATTACTATATTCCCAACCGGAAGCGAATAAAGTAAACTCGTAAACCAAAGAGCAATAATAACAAGAACTTACTAGTATTAGAAGTTGAATTGCAGAATGATCCTAGAACCAAGCCTCGGGTTAGGAGACTTGATCCCGCGTGTACAACCGGAGAGGAGACACCGACATGCCGGGCTTCCTCCAACTCTACCTCCACACTATACTCTCTCTATCTATCTTGAATGCTAGGCTCTAGGGAGAAGATCCATTCAAGGGACCCTCTCACTGATCCTCTCGGAAATAATGAATTAGGGTTTCAAGGGATGCCTCCTCCAAGGGCCAGGGGCCCTGCTTATATAGCCCCCTAAGATGCACCGCAGCCCTCGGATCAAACCGACCTAAATGGACGATTATTATTCATCCTCAAAGGCGGTGGAATAGGGATCCGCGAGGCTGACACTGATTGGTTGAGCTGGCGAGTCGGCCGACTCTAGGATTGGGGCGGCCGACTCTCCACCGAGCCAGTTCGGGCTCCCGTTTGGTCCAGAGCCTTCTCGAACCTTCTAGATTACAGAATTTTCACCGGTTCCTGACTATCTCTATGTAAACCTGACATGTGGGCCTTCCTTGGGTATTTTCAGTGACACACCCGTGAAAACAGACATTCACCAAAACTCGTGAAATTCCATTAGTGTAAGCCCTATATCTAGAAGGTAATTATATTTAGGTCCTTTTTCATGTCTAGTTGACGGTAAAAATTGACACTTAACGACCGTCAACAA